>BDMB01000049.1:748947-1080486 GCA_016859785.1 Macrotyloma uniflorum
TCCATCCAGAATTTTGAAAATCAAAAATATTTTCATAGTTGACCGAGAGTGGTGCATTTGGTGCACCTAAACCTAGCCAGATTTTTGACTCTCGACCAACTTTATTTTCTGTACAGATTTTACTAACCATACCTTTGTAAAAAGTGTTTGTTTTGTTGTTTACTAACATTTGGTCAGCTACTTCACAGTTTTGACCAACTTGAATTTTTGACCCAAGGTGAGTGCTTTTAACTTGATTTTGAGTTGGTTAAATTGTGAAATCTGTACTGATTTGCATTGCATCTTTTTAATTAGCATTTTGTTATCCATTTCATTCATACCATATAGATTCTAACCCCATTTAGGTTCATTTAGTTTTAACTTGATTTTTAGGTTGCATTTCATTCATTTCATGCATTTTTCATTCATTTGAATCACTTATCTCTCATTTCTCTTCACTCTTTACTTCCTTGGATTGATATCTTGGTTCCCACTGTGCTACATTATTTTTACTGTCTTGGGGAATCATATTTTTGCAAGGCGCACGGTACGACACGTTGCACTTTCACTCACTCTGAAAAATTTGGATTTAAAATTGGTTGTTTTGATGATTTGATCCAGCCGATTTTAAAAGGTAGGAGTTTTAAAATCGAAAAACAACTGATTTTAAAAGTCTCTACTTTTTAAATCGGTTATTTTAAACCGATTTTAAAAGTAAAGACTTTTAAAATCGGTTATACCATAACCGATTTTAAAAGTTATAGTTTTTTTTTTAACTTTTAGTTTATTTTTGCACAACCCAAAATTTAAACCTGCAAATTACAGAATATCCCAACGATCCAAACAGTTCAAATTGCATATAAATAACATGTTAATCATACATACACTAGATAATGTTATGAATACATGTAGTACATAATAAGTTAAGTAACTTAAAAACTAGAAAACATGTCAAAATTCGTAAACATAAGTCCTAACTAGTAAATGTGTTTAGAAAAAATTCTACCCATTGCTCCTTAATGGTATTTAAGACTTCTTACGGCAATGGTGATCGATCGATAAATATTTGTAAACAAAAATTAGAACAATTAGAAATAGGTAATGAAACATAATAAAGTAAAAACTTTAAATAAGAAATTACAAAACTAAAAACTTACTTCAATCCACCCTGATACTATGTCTGAATCAACAATAGTATGCAATGTCTTAATTACATAATATCCACACTCAAAATTATCCTTTTGTTTATGAGACTACAAAAAATAATGAATATGGAAATTAATTTCAATAGTAATGATAATTAAAATAAAATACTTTGAAAAAATTATTGGAATTAAAATAACTTACTTTAACAGATAACCAATGTATCTTTTTCTTCAACTTTGAACCCTTAAGTATGTGGTATCCATCTATTTCTCTGATGATAAAATGATAATATTATTATCGTTTAAAACCAAATGAACTGAAAATCAACCAACAAAAGAAAGTAGTTATTTTTAAAATAATTACTTATCTAACAATTGTTTAAATTCTACTAGAGGAGGTCTATGTAATGAACAAATACATACAACTATATGTTCCATGGGACAAATGACCATAAGCTGCCAGTGAGCACTAGATTGAGAAATAATTAGTGAGATAGAATACATTGTTAAAAAATATTGTAATCATTTTATACAAAAGTAAACTTACTTAGAAAAGTAAGGAGCTAAGTAAACTTTTTTATTTGAGTCAACCATCCAATTTTGAATGTAAGCTTGTGATTCTTCTGCCTTGTTCCCACTTTTTTGGATTGATTCGGGTTCCAAAAAATCCATATATGTGATGATTCCCCTTATTCACACTCAATTTATGAATAAATCTACAAGGTTAGAAACAAAGTTAGACAAATTCAACCAAAAATAATATAAAACAAATTTGAATACTTACAGCATCCATAGTTGCAAAATTGATATGTTTAGCATGTAGTGCCCATAAGTAATCTTTGATATATCACTTTGACTTATATACAGAGGTATTTTACTAGGTCTGCCAAACACTTCAAGAGGCCAAGGGACTTTTTTCGGTCGATCATCATCCATATTTGCGACAAATTTCCATAATCTCTTAATCAGAATTAGTTTTTTAGCCCGCTCCTTATCCTTTGGTGGGACCACAACATCCTATGATCAAAGTATAAATATAAGATTATATTATGTTAAACAAAAACAACACTAAGTTAAAATTAAATAGTAAGTAATTAAAGGAAAACAAAAATATTAATATAGAATAATAATAACAACCTATTTCCAAAATATGATCAAATTGAAATGTTTTCCCACATTCCTTCTTGATGATCATCATGAGTGGCATGTACATCATCTACTTCATCTTCATTAAAAGTTAGCACACGTGTTGACAAGGAAGGAGTATCAATAATATTAGTTGAATCTCCAAATTCAACTACATTGTTACTTCTACCTTGTAGAATAATTGACCACCTATTGTTAGATGGATCGGTGACATAAAATACTTGTTTTACTTGGAAAGCCATGATGAAAGACTCTTCTTTAAGACCAATTTTATTAAGGTCCACCAACGTAAATCCAAGTTCATCAATTTTGACACCATTGTTGCTATCAACCCACTTGCATTTAAATACAGGTACTCGGAATGGACCATAATCGACCTCCCATATGTCTTCAATAACTCCAAAATAACACATGGAAGCTGTGATGGGATTCTTATCATTTCTTGTTGAGAAATTCATAGATTGAGCAACTATCATAACCCCACTATTTTGCATGGTACTCTTGTCATCTTGGGCCTTTGTATAAAACGAGTAGTTGTTGATGTCATACCGACAGAAAGTAAACACATCAAAGTTAGGTCCTTGAGCTAAGCGTTGTAACGTTTTAGAAACATTTAAATCTGTCCCGACATTCTTTTTAAACCATTCCATGAAAGTCTTGTTATGCTCATTCAACACCCATTTTTCACTCATTCGAGGATTGTTTATCTTCACTAAGTCCTTGTGGGCATTTAAATAAGGTTGAACATCATCAATGTTATTCAATATATACAAATGTGCTTGAAGCACTTCTTCTCGCATCATGCTTTTCAATTTTACGCCTATTGTACCCTTCCCAATAATTCGTCCCTCATGACGAGTCTTAGGAATGCCTATTGATTCAGCTTGAGACATATATTCAGTACAAAACTCAATTGCTTCCTCTACAATGTACCTTTCTACAATTGATGCTTCTGGATGATATTGGTTCTTTACATACCATTTCAATATCTTCATGTATCTCTCAACTGGGTACATCCACCTCAAAAAGACAGGGCCACACAACCTAACCTCCCTAACCAAGTGGATGATTAAGTGAACCATAACGTCAAAAAATGAAGGAGGAAAATACATCTCTAATTGGCACAATATTATAATGGCTTCATTTTCCAAATCATCCAACTTCTAAGGATCAATTACTTTACTGCATATCTCATTGAAAAACAAGCAAAGCCTAGTTATGACTTGTCTCACATTTTTAGGTAAAACATCACGTATAGCAATAGGAAGAAATTGTTGCATTAATACATGACAGTCGTGATACTTCAAGCCAACTAATTTTAAATCTTTCATTGAAACTAAACTTTTCATATTGGAAGAGAAACCATACGGCACTTTGGCACCATGTAAGCACTCACAAAAACTTGTTTTCTCTATTTTTGACAATGTGTGATATGCCGGGGGCAAATATGTTCGCTTACCCTTAGATTGTGAATACAATTGTGGTCGTATTCCCATGAGTTTCAAATCTAAATGGGAATTAAGTTCATCTTTTTTCTTACTCTGAATATTGAGAAGTGTTCCAATTAGACTATCACATACATTTTTCTCAACATGCATGACATCAATGCAATGTCTAACATCAAGAACTTTCCAATACGGAAGATAAAAAAAATATCGACCTCTTCTTCCATATGCTTTTCTCTTTTGGTTGTTTTCTCGTCTTCCCATGTATCACATTTAAATTTTTCACCCGTTCATAAATTTGTTCACCAGTCAATGCTATAGGTGCAATATTATATTCTTGACAACCATTAAAAGCTTTCTTTAACCTTCGATATGGATGGTTAGGTTTAAGAAATCTCTAATGACCAACATAAACCGTCTTCTTCGAATTAACTAGTTGATGATAACAAGTGTCATCTTCACATATAGGGCAAGCTTTATGCCCTTTAACACGGTACCCACACAAGTTTCCGTATGCTGGAAAATCATTGATTGTGCAGAATAACATAGCACGCAACCTAAATGATTCACATGAATACCCATCAAACACATCAATTCCCTCCTCCCACAACATCTTTAAGTCTTCAACTAATGGACTTAAATAGATATCAATGTCGTTTCCAGGTTGCCTTGGACCAGAAATCATCATAGATAACATCATATATTTGCACTTCATGCACAACCACAGAGGCAAATTGTAAATTGTCAACAAAACAGGCCATGAATTATGTTTACTACTTAAGTACCAAATGGATTTATTCCATCTGTAGCTAGTCCAAGCCTAACATTTCTTGACTCTTTGTCGGATGCCTAAGTTGTCCATCACACTTCCTCTCATCTTCATGTCATCTCATTAGCTTTGTGTCATTCGCATTAACAAATAGACGCTTTAATCTTGAAATAATTGGCAAATACCATAAAACCTTAGCCGGGGGACCCTTAGTGCTCACATCATAATCAGAATCATCTTACTTTTTTTTTATATCGTGACAACCCACATCTTGAACACTGATGTAACCCTTCAAAGTCACCATGATACAACATACAATCATTTTGGCATGCATGTATCTTCTTATACTCCAAACCCATAGGACACAATATCTTCTTTGCCTCATAGTTACAACTAGGCAATGTATTATCTTCGGTAAACATTTCTTTCAACAACTCTAAC
The DNA here is from genome assembly GCA_016859785.1 of Macrotyloma uniflorum. Taxonomy (NCBI): domain Eukaryota; kingdom Viridiplantae; phylum Streptophyta; class Magnoliopsida; order Fabales; family Fabaceae; genus Macrotyloma; species Macrotyloma uniflorum. The sequence continues at coordinate 753,873 of BDMB01000049.1, forward strand.
AATTATGTGAAGCTTTTATCACTCCACCCTTTTCTTGCCTTCAGGTTGAACAATCTCAATATTACTAACAATGTTGTGAATTTTGTGCAATTTGGATACAATGGCTTCTTTGAATCATACATATGTGCTCGCTTGAATGATCTAGACCCACATCATGAATCATCTCCTTTAGTCGATCATCCATATCTACTTCTTGTGTAAAAGTTTGGGTTGGAGTTTCGACTGACACACTTGGAATGTCAATATTTTCACCATGTCATCTCCAACATGTATAATTCTTAAGAAAACAATCACATAGAAGATGTTCCCTTATAACATCAAGTTCTAGACGACTTCCATTGCAACAGTTAACACAAGGACAAAAAAACTTTCCAATTCATATCATTATTAGCATTCCATAAAACATATTCAATAAAATATTCCACACATGTTTCGTACTGCCAACTTAAACGTAACATGTGTATCCAACTTCGGTTCAATAACCAACTTCGATCCATGACTTCTGTTCTTCATAAAAAACATAGAACCTCTTCTTTCTCACTACTACCTTCAACCACCACCCCTCCAAACAAAATGCACCCCTCTTACGCTAATGCATATTTTTCTTCTTTATCAAACACATTACGATCAAATAAAAGTAAATATAATATAAATACGTATCACATTCTAATTAAAAATTCACATGCAACATTTTAGGGTTTGAACAAATGAATGAGAATTGAAAAATTGTAAATACAAAGAGTGAGTGTAGAGTACTATATTGATGAAGTGAAAGTAAAGAGGGAGATTAGGGAATTTTTGGGGCTGTTTGAAGGAAGCACAATGGAGCCCAGATGAGATAACGATGTTGAATGCTTAAGAGAAAGTGTTGTTCGAGAGAATGAAAGTGTTTGAGACAGTGAAAGCATTAGCATACAAGAGAGGCAGAGCAAATTTTTAAAATTGTATATTAAACAACCGATTTTAAAACTATTGTAAATATTTACAAAATTGTCACTACATAACTTTTAAAATCATATATTAAATAACCGATTTTGAAACTATTGTAATTATTTACGAAATTGTCACTGCTTAATTTTTTAAAATCATATATTAAACAACCGATTTTAAAATTATTGTAATTACTTACGAAATTACCATCGCTTAATTTTTTAAAATCGTATATTAAACAACCGATTTTAAAATTATTATAATTATTTACGAAATTGTCACCGCTTAATTTTTAAAATCGTATATTAAACAATCGATTTTAAAACTATTGTAATTATTTACGAAACTGCCACCACTTAATTTTTAAAATTGTACATCAAACAACCGATTTTAAAACTATTGTAATTATTTACGAAATTGCCACCGCTTAATTTTTAAAATCGTATATTAAACAACCGATTTTAAATCCAATTTTTCCATTAGTGGAGGCTTGCAACAACCCCTATTACATATTGTGTACATCAAGACATGGGTCATTTCACCACTCTCTCATTCCCTCCAAGTCCTCTAGACCTTCCTATACTATATCTCAGTATATCTCTATAATTCATCCACACGAAAATTTGGACTTTAAATGGTATAATCTCATCATTTCACATAATTTTTCTACCCTTTAGGTAGTTCCAAATTTCATTCATAAATCAATTTTGTAATATCACAATACCAAAATTTTCAATCACAAGTAATGTTATACCATCACGATACCATAATTTCCCATCACAAGTAATTTTGTACCATCAGGATACCATAATTTGTAGATACCATCTAAATTCTTATCTTCTTCATATGAACACTCATTATCATCTCATTCATTTAAATCAATCACCTACCAATTTTCCACAACTTATAAAATAATCAATTTTAGATAACACAATATCCATCATTTAAAACAACTATTTTTATTTGTAGTTGTGTTATTATATTCTTTTTCTTAAAGGCATCACAATCAATTTATATACAAGCAAATAATTTTTAGAAGTCAAACACTTCTAGACTCAACCAGATCGAATAAAATCACTAATTAAACTATTTATTAAATCATTATATAATAAAGTTATAAATCGTTTAACTTAGGAGTCAAGATTGTATTTATTAATACTTTATATTATAAAAAAAATTATTAATATCAATTATCATAAAAGAAATAAAATATCATAAATAAAATAAATTTTAATTTATTTTAAATTTCTTTTAGCTAATGGCTCAACCATATAGAAATTGTTGAGCGGTTTGGATCTAGTGATGAAAATCAAATTTTTTTGTCAAAGCACTCAACCTTTTGGAAACACTGAATGAGTTTGGTCTAGTGAACTTGGTTTTAAAAATATCTTAATTTGCTTAGTATTTTAAGTGAATTGAGCTCTTCTTTTTAAAAAATAAAGACTTTTTAAGTACAAAACAATATAATACTTTACATTTTCAACTTCAATCAACCACAACAAATCATATTCATTATATTTAACACAACAAAGTGAAGATTAGAATAAAGAATATACTCCACTTACCTCAAAAACCTCTAGCAACTCAAAGAAAGGGGAGAGGAAATAAATTTAATACAAAGCTCTTCCTAAATTAGAAGAATAATGAAGAAAATCAAAGATTAGGGATGATAGAAGTATAATTAGAAGTTTAAATATAAAGAAAAATACATTGTATTTTGAAGAAATAGAGTGAAAGAAAAGGATTGAAGAAGAAGAAAAAGAGTGGTCAAGGAGAAAAATAAAAATGAAGGAGAGAGGCTTGGGTCTGTGAGAGAGGATGAGAATGAAAGGAGTGTTGGGGTTAAGTTTGAGGGAAGTTTGTGGGAAGCTATTTACCAAGCTTGCAACATCTTTTTTTCTAATTAATATATTTAAATAAATAATAATAATTATTATTATAATTATAATTTCTATTAACATAAAAAAATTAATTTCACACATAAATATAAGGATGTTACAAGTAGGTTGGCTCATAAACATTTCTTTTTTACATAGTAAAATCTATATGTGGGGTTGACAATATGTCATAGGAAATGAAGCTTTGTATGGAGTGCGACACTTTTAGGTTGGAAATGAAAACTTGTTAATCATTTAAATATGATGGAAGGTTGGTTTGTCGTGATAATCTTTTTGTAGTATCATGTATTAGTGGAGTTGGATTCTAACTGTTGACATTTTGCTCAATTCCACCGATAGGTTGTGTAGGAGATTCTTGATTTGCATTTAAGTTTTGCTCATAAAATTCTTTCTCAATAAAGTGATTTACTCTTGGCTTAGGAATGGTAATGTGACTATAAGGATCTTGGTTTTGGCCTAGGTTTGGTAGGGATGTGATCTACTTAAAGGATAAAAGGCATAGTTTCTTCCTGGAAGATAATATTCCTAAAAACTATAATTTTTCTAGTTTCAAGGTTTAACAATTTATATCTATTTATACGTGGAGGATAACCAATAAACAAAATAGTTTTTTATCTTAGGGTGAATTTGTGTCTTTTATGTTTTTTTGTGTTAGCATAACAATGAACTAAAGACTTTGAAGTTTTTCTACTCAAGTTCTTTATTATACAGGATTTGACAAGAGCTTCTCTTTTGTAAAACTAAGGTTAGGGATTATATTTATGATGTATAATACAACCTCCCAAAAAAATCTATTAGTACTTTAGACTGAGACATTAGAGATTGATGAAACAAAGTCGTATGTGTTAATCAAAATCAAGTAAAATTCCCCTTAATATAATAAGGAAGTGACCTTTGAAATTATCAATCCTTGGAATAATTTGTGAGGCTTTTGATTCAATACAATATTTATGTACAAACGTAAAATGTAGTTTCAGGGGGTTTTAAGCGTTGAATGAGTCTAATCTATGTAAATGCATTGAAATCAAAATTAAACTACTTATTCAATGAATGACTGAACGAAATACAACATAAAACCTAAGGGAATTTACGCAAAGTGAAGTTTGATTGTTGGAATCAAAACAAAGTAAACTATCACGTCTAAAGAATGAGATGATGTGAATGTATTAAAAATAAAATATATAATATGAATCAATGAAATGTAAACTAATGCAGAATCATAAAGATAGAAGACTTTTTTTGTTCTTTTTTGGATTTTAATGCTAAATTGAAAAAGAATACAATAGCTTTTACTCTTGGGTTGAATTTGTATCTTTTATGTTTTTATGTGTTGGCATAATAAAGAACTAAAGACTTTGAAGTTTTTCTACTCAAGTTTGTTATTATACAAGATTTGATAAGGATTTCTCTTTTGTAAAACAGGCGTAGGGATTCTATTTATGATATATGTAGTAGTCAAAATACAATCTCTCCAAAACTCTATTATCACTTTAGACTGAGACATTAGAGATCTTGACACATTTAAAACATGTTAATGTTGCCTTTCAGCTACTGAATTTTTTTCTAGTGTGTAGGGACATGAAAACAATGCAATATTCCTTCATTAGGTACAATATAAGTTAGCAAAAGTTTGTTGGCATTATCACTTCTCAAATATTTTATAGATTTAACAAGCTGAGTTTTAATAACTTTGAAAAAAAATTGTATAAAAATAATAGTGTGATCTTTGGGATTTCAATAGAAAAATCCATGCAAATCTGTTGTGATCATCAACAAGAAAAAATTTATATGTTTCATAAATTATGAAGAGATTGTCATATATCGTAATGAATTAAGACAAAATAATCATAAGATAAGTTGTTATTGTTATTAAAAGGAAGATGTTTCTTAGCTAAAGGACATATACAACAATCTTTGGAGGAATAATTACTAAGTAAGTTCAAACTTCTATTAGCATGAATCATTTTAAGCACATCATTAGATAAATGCCCTAATTTGTTGTGCCATTTGTTTACATCACGATTCTTATTATTTTTATTATTAACATTGTCAATGGTATTATTTGAAGAATGCAAGAAAAAAATAAAAGACTTATTGTTTGGAGCTTTAAAAACGTATAGGTCATCCAAGATGCTACCCTTGCCTATCACCCTCAAATCCTGGTGATCCTGTATGGAAAAAGAAGAATAATAAAAAAGAATCTTGTTTCTAGTAAATTGAGTTAGGGAACTTACAAATATAAGATTGAATTTAAAGTCTGGTATAAACAAGACTTTATGAAGAATGACATTGCTACTCAATTTAATAGTGCCAATGGCTTTTACTTCAACAACACTTTCGGTGGAAAGGTAAACAAATTGATTTTCTAAGTTGCTACAGTAGACAAAATTATACAAAACATGTAATATGTGTTACTCATGAGTCTATTATCTAAAAGGAGGAAATTCCTTTGTTTGGATATGTAGTGAAGGCCAAGTTCTTAAGGAAAAACTCAACTTACCATTTACGTGAATTTAAAGGGTTGTACTATTGTTGTGATGTTCCACAGGTGCTGCCTAATTTTGAAGAAGGTTCAACTACATTGGCTATCTCCTATGCTGGAATCATTGACTTAATTTACATTAGGAGTGCATTTCTTATAACTTGTATCTATGCTTCTTGTAGCATTTATTTTTTATATGGGGAAGCATTTTACAATAACTGCATTTGGGTATTTTCTTCTTGATTGGACCACATTGTTAGGTTTCGGAGTTAGATTGAGTAACAAAGGCAATTGGTGATGGTTGCTGTGTAGGAATGCCAACTTCTTGTCTTTGTATATAGAATTGAGAAGATTTTCTTTTCCACAAAAAAAGTTTAATTAGATCAGTTGGCTTCGAGATTGAAGCATCGACAAATCCCATCTTGTTCTTGGATGATCAACATGGTGAATGAAAAGAGGATCATGGTAACTAATTTGAATTAGAGAAATATCTCAGTTTTCTACAATAACGACCATGAAAAATGCAAGAAAAATGTAAGAATCAGAATACACGGAAGATGATAAAAAAAATTCTGATACCATATTAAAGTTGCTTCAATGATGAAAGAAATGAACAAATAAATTAAAGAAAAGATAATCCAAAAAGAAAGAGAAAAAGATAATGAAATAAAATATTTTTCATTAATTATAAAGAAAGAATTACAAAATTATATATTAAAAAAACAAAAACAAAAAAAACTAAAGAAGCTAAAACTAACCGCTAAGAAAAAGTTAAAAAAAAAATTAACAAATTAATAATAATTAATATATGTACAATAGTATATTATAATAATTTTTGAACTTGATTCCGTCATAAATTTAGTTTGTATGTGTTTTGAAACAATGGCTTAAGTTATTTATATATTAAGAACTTTATATATATATATATATATATATATATCTAAAAAGTTTTAGTAATTAATTAAGATATTAAAAATTAATTAAACATAAATTTACGGTAGTTGAAAAATATTATAATATGAGAGAAATCAATTACGAAGATAAATATATTATTATAATATAAACCAAATACAGATAATGAGACAATATGTTAGAATATCATCTAAATTAAAAGATTAAATATGAAAAACAATTAGCTCAACTTATACAAATATTAATATTAGAATGAGTTAAAATAAAATATTAAAAAATTAAAATATGAGATAAAAGTAAAAAAATAAATATATAATATAAGATAAATTATTTTTATTAAGTAACATAAAAATTTAAAATACAATTGAATCTGATTTGAATTATATAAATAAAAATATTAGAATATAAAATAAATTACAATTTGAAACATAAAGATATTGAATATGGTGTAAAAAATATAATAAAATTAGTTTAATAATTTTCTAGAATTTTATAAATAGAGAATAGCATTTTATTCCCTTTCTTAAAAGTTAAGTTTAATAAAAAAGGATACTTAGATAATTTGGGGAGCTCGTTTGGTCTAATTCTACTCAACAATTTAAAGGGTTAGTTGGCCAAGTGATACTCAACTGGAAAATTAGTTGGTTGAGTTCTACTCAGTTATTCAGTAGACATCTCTAGTTGATCTTGGTAATTAAGTAAACTCTTTGGTCGATCTCGACATATTCATTGGCCTAGCTTACTGGATAGGATTATTTTCGCTAGAAGGTGTGTCCCTGTGGACAATGTTTGTCATGACCGAGAAGGATTCGATATGGATTTCTTTTACATGTATGTCTGCTTCTTCATGGATTGTTTATGAGGTTGCCGTTTGACGACTTTACCATGGGGTGTTAAGAAATTTGAACGTAACTCCCTCCCAACTACATCCTAATAGTTAGGTTGTGTTGCAGGCGTTCCGAATGCTATGTCGGTCATTGTCCATCATTCCTACTCTTGGATTATTTTTTCCTCACTTCTGTATCCGGGGGAAGGACTTGATAAGCTGGGTTTCACTGGTAAGCCAACCGACGAACACCTTATTTAAGCCATTCACTACCAGCTACAAAAACTTTAACGGGGGCTTCTTGAAGATTATAATTGAAGAAGTCGAGAAGCCATTTTTCTTTGAAGGTGGAAGGGTTAAGCTTCCTTTATATTGGACGAAAGCGCCGATACGGTATAATTCATCCCAAGGACTCAGCTAATTGCTTATGAGCAACGCGTTTTAGACATTTTAGATCAACTGTCAAGGCTCTTACCCTACTGACCATTCCTCGATAACTTCTTACATCCTTTCCTTCTTACCAATACTTTCGGTATTTGTAGTTTTATATTCATTGGTATGTTTTGCAGTGTTAACCTTGTTGCATGTAGTATATTTTTGCAGGAATACTAGTTGGAGTATTAGGAATGCCTAAGAACCTTTTCAAGGAGATGCATGATCGCATAGTGGACGCTATCAAGAAAGTGCTTGTCGAGACCCATCCAACTACCGACCAACCACTGGTGGTAGATATGGAAAAAAAAATTGTCGGTCCTATAGAGCTTGAATGCCGAAAACAAAAATAGAAGGAAAAGAAGAACCGCGAAGAGCCCAAACCATCGAAGAAGAGTCGCCTTGATCCCGACTTTACTAGAGAGACGTTTGGCCCCTCTCGCTTCCTTAGTGGCAAGATGAGGATGGGCCAAGATATGTCTATTGTTCTCGTAGACGTAGAAAGGGAATATCTGCACCAAGCTAGTGTGGCAGAGTTGTAGGATTGTTGGGTGGAATTGCAAGCTCGCACAACTGTCTTTGGTCAACGTATGCTAGATTTATGGTGCCAAGAACGCTAGGGAGTAGCTGAGCTTCCTGAGCTTAAAGATAGATCAACCAAGGACGAGAAGGAAGTAGCTGATGTGCTCAAGACCAATACATTATTGTTGGCGAAGATAGACGAGGTGACCAAGGGGCATTTGAAGGCAGAGGCTCACTTAGAGACTATGAGGGCTAAGGCTGAAGCTGACTTGAAGGCATTGTGGGAGCAGTACGAGCAGTTGGAAAAAAGAGGAAAAGATGATGTTTTGGGCTTGGAGCTAAGTTTAACCAAAGCCCGAACTGCTCAGACTACTCTAAAGAAGGAAAATGACGAGCTGGTGCAGGCCATCATAGAGGAGCACACTAATGGGTTCTAGAAAGGTATCTGGCAGGCTCTATTTCTCAATGCTCAAGGTGAGCTTCTCATCGCTGAGAAGTTCGATGTTAATTTTGACATCCATGATGGAAAGTGGATGTCGATTGATGACATCCCAAACAGTAACGAGAATACAGCTATTAAGGTCCCTCAGATGAGTGAACATAAAAGACTAGGTTTTTATCTTTGTTTTTTATATTAGCTCCCTTGTAAAATCCAAATGTTGAAATGACCAAAAGCTTATGTTTCTACTTGCACATTCTTGTGTTTTGACTTTACATTTATTTGTCTTCTATTTCTACATTTATACTTGTTTTGTGCTGATAGGTAGTCGGTCATTTTGCATGTATCTTTGTTTAGCACGTTTTCTCTCCAAGTTTTGGTTGAGAAGTATTTGGTTTAGACATCACTTGTAATTAAGTGAATCATGCGAGTGGATCGAGATGTACTCGGCTAGGCGTCACTTGTGTTTAAGTGAATTTTCTTATGCGAGTGGATCGAGATGTACTCGGTTAGGCATCACTTGCGTTTAAGTGAATTTTTCTATGCGAGTGGATCGAGATGAACTCGGCTAAGCATCACTTGCATTTAAGTGAATTTTCTTATGCGAGTTAAATAACAAAGTAGGTTGAAGTGGAAAATATCATGAGTCTTTATTATTTGTTGTTGAAGGAAAATAACAAATTAAACAAAATTAACTATAATAAAATTTGAGGGAGCTAGCATTCTAAGACCGAGGTAAGGGTTTCCCAGCCATGTCTTGCAAGTGATACGCTCCATTGCCTTCAACTTTTGTTATTTTGTATGACCCTTCCTAATTAGATGCAAACTTTCCTTCGCCAGGATCTTTCCAAGCTAGGCTGCAAATTCTGAGGATGAGATCTCTCTCCCAAAAACTTTTCGGTTTGACCTTGGAATTGAACCTTCTCGTTACTCGTAGTTGGCACGCTTCCTGCCTGATGGTGGCTTTATCTCTAAGTTTTTCAAGAAGGTCTAACTCAACTCTTATACTCTCCTCGTTGTCGTGAGGTTCAAAAGTTGCCTTTTAGGGCTGGTTTCCCCTATCTCCACCGAGATCATGGCGTCCACCCCATAGGCTATATGGGGTTTCTGAGGTTGTTGAGCATGGAGTGCATTGATATGATCACAAGACTTCCAAAAGTTCTTCCGTCCACTTCCCTTTTGCCATTCCTAATCATTTTTTCAATTCATTAAGGATGAACTTGTTAACAGCTTCTTGCCTACCCATTCGTTTGGGGGTGCTCGACCGAGCTCGCCACATGTCGGATGTCGAGACCTAGTAGAAGGAGGTTAAGGTGGCATCTATAAATTGTTGTCCATTATCAGTGGGTATGGTGTGAGGGATTCCAAACCTGTAGATTATGTTTTTCCACATGAATTTTTTCACTTGTTAGGTTGTGATCTTAGCCAAAGGTTTGGCTTCAATCCACTTAGTGAAGTAGTTAGTTGCCATTAGTAAGAATTTGCATTGCCCCTTAGTTGGTGGAAAGGGTCCCAAGATGTTCGTTCCCCACATTGCAAAAGGTCATGGAGAAACAACATAATGTAACTTCTCTGGTACTGAGTGTATGAGATCCCCATTGAACTCGCACTCCTTACATTTTTTTAATGTATTCGGCACAGTCTGTTTTGATAGTGGGCCAATAAAAACTAGTTCTTATTACCTTTGCCGCTATGATTCTCCCTCCAGCATAAGATTCGCAGATGCCCCGGTGAAGCCTGTCAAGAACATATCGGGATTGGTCACTGTCTATGCATTTTAAAAGGGGGGTTGCATAACCCCTTCTAAAGAGTTTGTTGCCAATCATTGTGAATCGAGAAGCTTTCTTTCGAAAAATTGTTGTCTCCTTAAGGTTGCTTGGACATTCTCCAATGGTTAGGAAGGAATGGTAGGGTGTCATCCAGGTCTCCCTTACTTGTGAGCATTCATTCAATAGGGCAGACGGTTATTGGATTATGTATTGGACAACTGTTTGATGGTGTCCAATTCCTTTTGCACCAACTAACTTGGATAATAAATTAGCTCAAACATTATCAATCCTTGGAATGTGACATATGGTTCCCTCCTAGAATTACGATAGCATCCTTGTGGTATAATGGTAATATTTTAGTAATAATGGTTCATAAACCTGAAATTCACTCATTAACTGTCCAACCATAGTTGAGAATCTGTGTGACATTTGAATTTAGCCACTCTGAGTTCCTTTGCTAGTGTGAGTCTTGTGATTAAAGCTTCATATTCTGCTTATTTATTGGATGCTTTGAATTGCAACACTAGGAATTGCTCCATTATCAATCCGCCTGGTCATTCTAGTACTATGTCGACACCGCTTCCTTTTTTGTTGGATGAGCCATCCACAAATAGCCTCCAAGTTGTTATCTCCTTGGCATCTCTCTATAACTCCCCTGCAAAATTTGTCAAGCATTGTGCCTAGATAGGTCCCCTTCTTTCATAAGAGATGTCGAATTCTGAGAGTTCTATAGTCCATGCTACCATTCTACTAGATAACTCAATTTTTCTAAATATCTTAGCGATAGGGTAGTTGGTTTGAACAATGATTCTATGGCTTTGGAAGTACTGTCTTAGATGCCTAGCTGCTACGACTAATGCTAGTGCCACCTTCTCAAGGAGCCGATAGCAGGTCTTGATATCTTGTAGAACTCTACTTACATAGTAAATAGGCTTCATCCCGTCTTCTTGTTCTTGTGCTAATACAGAACTTATGGTGTTATCTGAAATAGACAGATAACATACGAGTTCCTTACCAGGTATGAGCTTTTAAAGGATAGGCAGCAACATCAAGAATGCTTTGATTCCTTGGAAGCTTTCTTCACATATGTTGTCTGACTAAAAGGTTGAACATTTCTTCAGTAGGAGAAGTATGGGATGACTCTTCTCAACTAGTGTCGGCATGAATCGGGAGAATGTCATCAAGTGTCTAACAAGCTGGTGGACCTCTTTCAAATTGGTTGGACTTCACATGTTGATAATTATTTGACACTTGTCGAGGTTGGCCTCGATCCCTTTATTGCTTAATATGAATCACAAGAACTTCCCTCCTTGTACTCCAAATACACATTTTCTCGGGTTTAGGCACATATTATACTTACGCGAGATCTAAAAGATCTCGAGTAAATCTTCGAGATGTTCTCAGCATGAGCCAAACTTAATCACCATGTCATCCACATAAACCTACATATTTCGTCCTATTTGTTGTATGAACATTTTGTCCATCGACCTCTAATAAGTGGCTTTGGCGTTTTTGAAGTCGAAAGGCATGACCTCGTAGAAATAGTTGGCGTCTTCGATTATAAAGACTATCTTTGGGGCATCAACAAGGTGCATTCGGATTTGATTATAACCTGAGTATACATCCAGAAAGTTAAGGATCTTATGGCTAGTAGCGTCATCGACTAACCGGTTTATGCTCGGTAAAGGATATGTATCCTTGGGGCAAGCTTTGTTGAAGTCTGTGTAATTAATACACATACGTCACTTATTGTTTGATTTTTTCATCAAGACTACATTGGCAAGCCAAGTGGGTGTACTTGGCTTCCAAAGCCTACATCCAACAACTTTTCTACCTCCTCCTTCATTGTTTTTTGCCTCTCTTCCCCCATCTTTCTTTTTTACTGAGCCACAGGTTTGGCTTCTTGGTTGATTGACAATTTGTGGGTGATTACTTTTGGATCAATGCATGGCATATCAACGGTCGACCATGCGAACAGATTGGTGTTTTGTTTTAGTGCTTGCAAGAGTTCTACTACTTCTTCCGCACTGGCCAAGGAGCTCATATAAGTCACATTTTGCTCGCTTTGTATAACAACCAGAATGATCTCCTCCTTTGGTTGAATGCGCAAACCCTCATCAATTCTCGGGTCTATGTTCGTCATAGCTACCATGTCGTCCCTCTTCTGTCTGTTCTCCTCCTTTCGTTCTTTAACGGGTATGTTTTTCAAGCTTGCCATGTAGCATTCCCTAGATGTTTTTTGATCTCCATGTATGGTTATGACCATTCCGTCCAAGGCCAGGAACTTCATGGCCAAATGTGGTGTAGACATTATAGCCCCGATCTAGTTGAGTGAAGGTCGCCTGAGAAGCATGTTGTAAGAGGAGTTTGCCTCAATGACAAGATATCGAACCTTCACTATCCGGTAATATGTGCTTCCTTCCCCAAATTTTGTGTATAGGTCGATGTATCCTTTGGCGTCCACCCGCTCTCCTACAAACCCCACAATTTGATCCTTGTAGGGATGTAACGACTCTTCGGATAGCTCCATCTTTTGGAAAGTATGCCAGTAAAGGATGTCCATCGAGGTGCCTTGGTCGATCAACATCTTCCTCACCTCAAAGTTTGAGACTTCTACTATGATGACCATGGGGTCATCCTACTAGGGGCCTATTCACTTGAAATCAACATTTGTAAAGGTGATGGAGGGCATTATCGGTCATGCTCGACTGGTTGTGGCGTTAACAGACTGTACATTTCTGAGATATTTTTTTCGAGCTGAATTGGAGACCCTTCCTCCTGCAAAGTCTCCAATAATCGTGTTTATAACCCCTTAGAATGGCTCCATACATCGTTCTTCTTCTCGACTCTCCTCCCTCCTATCCACACTCTTTGGCTTGGACCTGTTGTAACCATCTTGGCGCTTAGGTTGGTTGTCCTCATTTCATTCGGTATGCCTCCTCTCATCTCTTTTCACTAGTTTTTTCAAGTGCCTAGCTTGTATCAATTCTTCTATTTTATCTCTTAGGGATAGAGTATAATGAACAGGATTAGAGAATGATTAGTGTGTTCATTTACCTAGGTTAGATGACTTATTTTATTATGACAAAATAATTTATTACCCTTGGTAAAGTTAAACCAACTTATTTTCTGAGCGAGATTTGCGGAGATCATATTGAGTCTATTACAAGGATTTGTCAAGGCCCATGACTTATTGGGCCTGTAGCCAAATCGGGTACTTGTTGGCTAAGGCCGGCAAGTGATGGCCGACAAGTACCTTTTTAGGGTCTGAGTAGTTACAATTTAGATGAGTTGGCAAGGACCCGGTACCTATTCGGTACAAAACTCGTAATAAATCAAAAGTTCTAAAATTATTCATCAACATAAAATTAATTAATTATTCTCTAAGTGAAGCTACTGTTTAGCTTTCACCTGCATTATTATTTGTTCCTATGTCAAAACATGATCATCGTAGTATCAACAAAACCATAAACACAAACAGGAAAGGTAAGTTAATGTAGAAAAACAATCAAAATAATAATAATAATTTATATAATCCATATCCTCATCATCTCAATCATATATTTAAGCAAATTCAAGTACTTAAATAATCATAATAAAGCAATTCAATAACATACACTCATCACATACATTCTTTCACATCTTCCAAAAAATTATATGGAGTCCTTAATCTTAGAGGCTAACACCTACTCATGCATACTAGTTACCGAGGCATAAACACAACCCCTTCAGAATCTTTTTCACCTCAAGATTGGTAATCACTTCAAAGTCTTTTGCCACCATACATCAGGTGCTTCCCACACACCTATCAAAGAACTAATGGCTCAATCCACCCAGTGATAAGTGTAATTGAAGCCTTCATTGACTTCCACCACATGATATCCTTATCTTTGTGACTAGAATACCATTAAAGTCTGAATACCTCCTTCAAAGACATCTAGAGTTCCATGTGTACATTAAAGCTATACCAAATAGTATCACATGGTAACTATCTAACTCACACAAAGAACACATAATCATTCATATATAACAAATCATAATATCCAGTCTCAAATACATAATTCAGTTCATAGTCCATCGCAATCTCATAAGCACACTTCCATCTTAGGCACATAATCATCTCATCCCATTGGTACCCATGTCATCTCAATTTCATTGGCACCACTACCATCAGAATCCTTTATGACCTCAGTTACAACTCATAATTATAATTCACATCATTATCATAATCATCATTTCACAACCTAATTTCAATTATAATACATCACCAAATCTCACATCACATAACTCAACAGTTTAATTATACAACAAATATCTTATTACATTTCATCATATTTCACATCTATTTACTCTTTTAATTCAAATTAGAACATAAATAATTATCCAAAAATAATAAATTTTTATTCAAGCAAAAATAATTTCAAGAACATTTTGCTCATTATAGCAGCATGACCTTTAATCACTAAAAAATTCATATGTTAAGTTATACACATTATTTTTGCGTTAAATAAAAACCATTAATTAGCTAACATTCAGGGTTAAAACGTTGATGAAGGTAACATTTCCAAATTTGTACTAAAAACATGTCAAAAAGGTTTTGTAATTTCAAACAAAATAAATTTCCTAATAGTTTGACCTTTAATTAAAAAAATCATATCTTGAATTATACATATTATTTTTACATGAAACAAAAACCCTTAGTTAGCTAACATATAAGGTACAATTTTTATGAAGACCACTTTACGAAATTAGAAATAAAAATATGTCAAAATGGGATCGCAATCTTAGAGCGAAATAATTTCTCACTCCATCTAATATAATTCTCACAATTAATCTATTAATTCACTCAATTTATACTCTCACATATAAAAATCATTTTATCAAACACTTATAATGAAAGAAAAACACTTAATTACTTTTCCTTACCTCTAATTCAATTTTTTTCAAATTGAGATGATGAAAGATGTTTTATCTTACTCTAAAGGATCTGAAGATAAAATTTTTTATATTACTAAGGATCTAAAACAAATTTTCTTTAATCTCCATTATTATTTTTAAACATTTTGATAAAAGTGTTCTAAAAATTAAAGGAACTTAAAACTTACTGAAAACAAAATTTTATTCAAATAGAATTTGTTCTTGCCGAGAGGTTAATTATAGGACGGACAGCAACAATGGATCTTCACACTAACCCTCCCTTCTTAATCTCTGTTAACTTCTCCTTCACCCCTTCGCTTGCTGTGAGCCTCCCGTCTGGACGCTGAGAACTTCTCCACCGAATGGGAGTGTACCTGTTGATTACACTCTGATGCTCAAGTCAGCGAATATTTAGGGATAGAATATACTCTACAGTAAAAACTATTCAATTCATTATTACCTCATCATTTATTACTTATTTATAGTCTCGTAAACTGGATCAAAGCCTTGGACTTGAGTTAAGAGTTAACCTCGTGACTTAATCACACAATCATGTCTAATTGGCATGATTAGGTCAAATTTAGGGTTGGTCGTGAGGTTCAAGGGTTAATCTGGGTGGTTTACGGAGTAATCCGGGAACCTCTCGGATTATTATCAGTAAATACTTAAATTATTCCTAATTAAGGTAACTTAAAGATAACCGAGAGGTTACCAGATACCTTATCCGTACAGAATTAATCTACTCTTTATTCTTTTTTCGGTGTTCTCGAATCTTAAAAAATATAAAAATTAAATGAAAATTAAAAAAAAATTAAGAGAAATTTAAAAAGAAAGAGAGATAGAATTTTAAAATAAATAAATAAATAAATAATAAATTATTTATAATATCTCTTCTTCTTTAAAAAAATAATTTAAAATTTATTTAATTCCTGAACTTTAAAGCATGACATTATGTATACCTAATTCATGCATCCCTAAATAGAACCCATCTTTCTCTATTTCTCAAATTGACCAGTAGTTGGAGTTTGACTCAAACAACTTTGCTATTACAACCACCTCAAATTTACCCTTATAACCCTCACTCCTAACTCTCTTTTTTTTACCATTTTCATTCAAAAAGTTATTGAACTGCAAAATTTTCCCTTCCTACTAAAGCACAAACCATGATTTGGAAGATAAACCAAAAAAGTCAGTGTCAATGAAAATGGGTCAATGTACACCCTTCATCTCAAATAACACATAACTAACTTAAGCCATTAATATTATTTTATCATCAAATTTCCCATATAGTTATTTGAACTCAACAATCATCAAAATCTCTGACCAAGCAATTTTAAACCCCACGCGTGTGTAAGAAAATAATTTTTTTTTAGAAAAGCAACATTGAATCAATTGGAGATAAATCTTTATAAAGAAGAAAGAGGCTCATGGGGCAAACACAGTCAATACATCACACCCAATAAAAGTTAGAATCTGATCTGACTAAGCTTTTCATCGCCCAAATCATGATTACCACTACAGTGATCACTACCTAATTAGACCCAAACAACAACAATCAAAAAAAGAAGAAAAAAAAGTTTCCTTACTTGGATCCGAGTCGCGGTTAAACCTCTTCTCTCGTCCTCGTGATTCCACCTTTTGATAACTTATCTGACAATGACATTAAAAACATAGAAATGATAGAAATGCAAATATAATACGTGATTTTTAATATTTTTTTGAGATGAGATATTATTTTGAGAAAAATAGAAAAAAAATCATATAATTAAATATATACATAATATTTTTAATATATTTATAAAAAGAAATATAAAAAATAATAAATAATAAAAATAATGTATATTTAATATGTAATAATATATTTATATATATATATTTATTTATTTAAAAAAAATAATAAAATAAAATAATATTTTATTATGTTCTGGTATTTTTAACGTGAGGAATATAAGATGATAAAAAAAATATTTAAAAATTATAAATATTTAAGTGATGGGTAATAATAAAAATAAATTGTTTAAAATTTATTGATATTATTAGATTTAAGATTAAGTTTTTTCTTTTCTATTAGATGATTAGGATAATGAAATGGGGTTATGAGATTACGATAAAAGTAAGGAGAATTATTAGGGGCTATTTTGAATTGGGGTTACACAATTTGGGATACTCATTAGGCCATGGAGTTTTCATGGTGGAACGAGTGAAGTCATTTTAATATTATCATTTAAATTTCAATTTTTTTAAAAATAATTTGGGTCTGTAGGTAAATTAGTATAAAATGTAATTCAATATTAGCTATCTTTCAAATTTGTAGATAATGTAAAAGATGAAAATACATCATCATCCATAGATAATACCTAATTTACCAACCAATATAAATCGATAACTAAATTTTGTATATAATTGCTTATTAAATTCATAGATAATTATAAAAAAAATTTCTAATATAAAATTATATAAAATAGATAAAAAAAAAGTGAAAATAAATAGAAAATAAATAAATATATAAAATTTTTATATTTGATCCTATTTTTTTCACATGTGGCCGACTGAAAGAAAATGTCTTTATTTATTAAAATTGACATCTTTCTCATCTTGAAAAGTGTGTATTATTTATTTAACCAAAAATAGATAAAAGAAATAGAAGTCATGTTATGATGTTGGGAATGCATCATTATATTGTAGTGGGCAGATTAATTTAATAACACATGATAGTGCTGCATCTAATAGAATGGTGCACCATAACCATTATTTATTACAGAGTTAATTTTATTTTTTATTCTTGGAAGTACTTAGGAAGAAGTTTCTTTCAATTATACTAAAAAGGATTAAAAAATCTGAAATATCTATCATTTTAATATTTTTTTTATTTTCGTCTCTAAATTAAATTTTAATATTTTTAATGAAATATTAATAAATAAATTTTTTTCTTATATCTCCATTTAAATTATTCATTATAATTAAAATATAACTTCTTGTTAGACTTAAATATAAGAGGAGAGTCTAATTCAGAAGGACTAATTCTTTAATCGGTAAGAGAGTCTCAAGATTTAACTACATTTAGTAGAAATATTACTTTAAGTAAAATCTCACATGAAGTGAAGACTGATTCAACACTGATTCAATAATAATGTTTTGTTTTTTTCTTTGATAATTTTATTCACCTATCTTATTCAATTTATATCTTAATCTAACCTATAGGTAAGCCTGTCCATTGTTTAACTCTAAAATAACACCAATTATTAGAGCTTAACAAGTGAAGAATGTAAACTAAAATATTAATTCATGGAAGACTTTTTTTATTAAGTAGGAAGTAGTTGATATTTTAACACCTCAACACCTAAAAACTAATATTTGTTGAATCAATAAACACTTAAAAGAAAAAGAAAAAAGCAATATAAACATAATGAATCATAAGAAAAAAAAATATTAAATATGTATCTAATGAAATAAGATTTATTCTACTTTATTTATATTAATTTTATCATATTTTCAAATAATATAAGATTTTTAATATATTTTTCATATTAAGAATTTTTAAATTTGAATCTAAGAATAGAAATTTATATATAATTTGATAGTAACTCAAAAAATTTATAAATATCTAATAATCCGATAATAAATTAAAAAATTTATAAATAATTCAATATTAATCTAAAAATTTTATTAAGATAGTTTCTTATATTATATTAATAATAAATTTAAAATATAATTAATATTATAAAATTGACTTAATAAAATAATTTTTATAATTATATATATTAATTTAATTATATTTTTAAATAACGTAAAATTTCCAATCATATATATTATTTAACATAGTTATAATACGTTTAGAAAAAAATTATTTTTTATATTTAATTTTATTTTTATTTAACACTTTTTTATTTTTATATTTAATAATATATACTAAATACAAATATATTATAATACTGTTAATAATTTACTAATGTTGTCCAGATATCTAAATATAAATAGGATATACGTGTATGCTGTAGGGTCATTTGCTTCATTCACATTTTTTCATTTTTTTATTTTTTAGTTTTTGTATTAAAAAAGACCATGCGAAAGCATTTAAAATCATAAAAAAATTATTCTTGCCACCATTGTCGGCGTAGAGCACGGATTCAGTTGTGCAGCGAGACTTTATTCTTGGTTGTTGTCGCCTTTAATTGATTCCTTAACCGAGGAAAATGGGAATAATAATATAAGAGGAAAAACAATAACGTGCCAATATTCTTTTACTATTTTAATATTTTAATATTTTTAATATTTTAATATTTTAATCAAAATATGGTCACATCTGGCATACAATTAAGACTTTAGATATCTATTTCTACTATAATGAACATATATATACTTTTTAATTAGAGACTGAATATTTGGCATAAAAGCATGATAATATCTAAATTATTATGGTTTAATTAATTTTTATTCTATTATTTATTAATTTTATTCAATTGATTTTTTATTAATAAAATTTTAAATTAAATATATAATAAAAAATACATTGAATAAATAAATCATAGAAAAAAGTTTCATGAAAATAATTTTAAAAAGCTTGTTCAAATATTTGTGGATTTGACTCCTCCAAAACAAATATGTTTTTTTAGAAAACTCATTATTTAAAGAACTTTTATATTGTAAAAATATATACAAATACATACATAGCAGAATAAAAATATTATTATTTTATATTCGTTCATTCTAATATTGAATTGTGCCTAATCTCATTTATTATGCCTAATCTCATTTAAAATTCATTTAGCACTGGTTAGATTCATTACATCATAACAAAAATTTTTAATAATTCATTTATTATGCTAATCTCATTTATTATGCCTAATCTCATTTAAAAAATTTTGCTATGATTCGTAACTAAAAGTATTCTCTATATTGTTATAATAATTTTTAAATTTTTCCTGAATTTAATATCTCAAATTTTGTTTTCTTAAAAAAAAACTACTTGTTTTAAAAAATTCATAATGTTTGATGTAATAAAATACAACGTATAATGAAAATCAAAGAATTTAAAATTTTCAAAATCTAACACAAATAGTCAAAGCGATTTTTCAAGACTAATTTAATCTTTACACTAGTTTTTGAATGAGCAAGTGGTCCAATAATATTAGTAGAGTTTCATCACTTTTAATAATTTTTTATTCTTTTGTTAACTTTGTACTTTCTGGTGAGGATTAAAACTTGCATTTTCAATGTGGTTATAACAAACCAATCTTTGCATGCACTGAATTGTGAACTGAATTGTGAACATTCCTTTATGTATGAATGTTCTTTTTTTCTTCTCCAAAATGCTAGTATGTGCGTGTTGATTGCACTATACTCATGTTAAACGTGAGTGAAATTTATCTTTTTATAATTTCACTATGTTAAAATTTACGATAAGTTAAAATTTCAACTTAAATAAAATTAAAAAAATTAAATAATATATAAATATTTAATTTTAAAATTTTAAATAAAAAATAAAATTATATTTTCTTATATAATTATTAATTATTATTTATTAATAAAAAATTTCCGGTATTATTTATATTAAAATTGATATCATTAGTTTTAAAAATTATCTATATGTTGGTTATAAATTACATTTTACCTAACTTGATGATAATTAGGTCAAAAGTGTTCACATTATTACCTTTTTAAATGTTAATAGACTTGATTGAACATTTTATCAATATATTATAAAATAATTGTCAAACTAATTATAATATAAATTATAATTTATTATATATTATAATGTAATTAATCTCTTTTCTATAAGACTTTTTTATTTATTAATTTAAAAAACAAAAATAAATTAAATTTGGATTTCAAATTGTTTTAATGTTTTAATTTTTTTTAATAATTTTAATTGAAATATATTTCTTTCTTATTTATATTTTTCATGAAATTTTTTACTAAATGTGAATGTGCAAAAATATCACTGAAAGCATATGCATTCTAATTAAGTTGGCACCCCTAAAGTGGCCTATAATTTGCAACACAGAAAGTATTATAACAAAAAAATCCAATATATGATTCATGGAGGATTAGTTTAAAAGCTAGACAAATTTAAATTCAAATAGACTCTACCTATTTTTAAAGAAATAATACCTGATAAAAATAGGAATATTTTATTGAAATTCTTGTTGGTTTTGTTCTTTATAAAATATCATTTTATAAATTTTATCATCAAATTTGTATAATTATCAAATATTATAATTTTTTATCTCCTAATTATTTACACAGATTTATACCTAATTATTAACTATGTACCTTATAAATATAAGAAGTTTTATATATTTTATTTTTTATATTATAAAATTAATATTAATTTTTTTCATATTTTTAAGGTAATATAAAATATTGGTGATTTTCAAATTTTTATCAAAATTTTATCTAAATCAAATATAAAATATAGTTCGATTTGATTCGGTTTAATTTAAAATAAAATTCAAATCAAACCAAATTAATATTTAATATTTGATTAAATTAATTATACAATTTTTTTATTATAAAATTTATAAATATTTTTTTAAAATAAAATATTATAATTTTATAATAAAATTATTTTAAATATAAAAATAATTTATAACTTTCATTTTTATAATTATTATTTTATTTATAATTTTAATCGTTGTTATATTTACAAATAAATTATATTTAATAAATTATAATATAAATATAAATATATTATAAATATTAATGAAATATAAATTTATTAACTTATTTGTGTGTTTATATTTTTTATTTTATAATTTTTTTTATATTTATTTTAATTGACATAAATAAATTATTTTTTTATAATTTAAATAGAAAAAAAAGTTGGTTGAATAAAAAAATTGGTGAGAGAGTAAAAAAAATAATTAAAAACTAATAAATAAAAAAAGTAAAAAAATTATATATTAATAATAATAATAAAACGCATTTTAAATAAACATTAAAATAATTTTAAAATGATAAAAAAAATACAATAACACGAATAATTATATATATATATATATATATATATTTGTAAGTTATTATTTAATTTTAAAAATATAATTTTATATTTAAATACAATAACCGATTTTGATAGATTTTTATTTAAAATTTAAAATTCAAACATAATAATGCAGTTTAAGAAAAAATATATTTAAAGAATTCAAAACAAGTTCGGTTTTAATCAATTTTCGATTTTTTAGATTAGTTTTTAGTTATTTTTTTTGGATCAGTTTGATTTTAAATACCCCTAATATCAGTTTACACTTATTGATTTTGAATCTTTTGAAACCTCCAAAATAGAGGAAATGAAGTCTAAATCATCTAGAACAAAAAATCATTTCCTATTGTTCAATCTCAAAGAATTTTCAATGTAGTAATCATCCTCATTGAGTCCAATTATGATATTTGGAGATGCATATTGGCAAAAGAGAGAAACTCTCTTATATTCATGGTAAAATAAATCTACTCTCAAAATTAGAAGATGGATATGAAAAATGGCATGAACAAAATTAGAAAGTAAATATATGATTAATTATATACTCTAGAAATTATGATGCATTATTTGTATGGTTACCAAGTAGCATTAAGAGGGGGGTGAATTGATGCAATAAAAATTAAAAATTTAACTCTTATTTAATTCAAATTTTATCCCTCTTAAATTAATTAGTCTAGCAGATATTTTATAAAGCACAACGGAAAACTTTAAAAGATAAGGGAAAGAAAGAAGAACACAGGAATTTATACTGGTTCGGGTCAAATCCTTAACCCTACGTCTAGTTCCCAATCACCTCAACCTGAGATGATCTCACACTCTTATATCTTTAATTTATCATAATTTTTACAACCACTAATCACAAGTGAAACATGCAAAATACAAAATTAAAGATAGATCTCACAATCTCTTGAAAACCCACAAGAAATTACCACACATTCCTTGAGTCCCACAAGGAATGAAACACCTTCCTTGAATCACACAAGGAATGAAAACACTTTCCTTGAATCACACAAGGAAAGAGAAAACATCTCTTCTGAACAACCTCAGAGGATGATTATAAACAAAATAGATATCACCTGGAGTGACGTTTTCAAATTGTAGCACCGGCTCTGCTCAAGAGTCTCCTCAAGATTTTTCTCAGAAAGATTAATGCACAGAAAAATATTCTCACTTTCAAAACATGAAATTTCGTGGCTCAAGATACTCAGAAAAAGTGTGAAGCTTTTCAGAAGATGTGTCAAAAAGATTATAAGTGAGGTATCTTGAAAACCCTAGGTTTTGCTTATTAAATAACCAAAGATTCCCAAATAAAATATCTTTATTTTATTTTAATTCGAAATCAAATTTTTACTCTGTTCAGAGCTTCACAACGTTCAGAAAATAAAATCCAAGATACTCCTATATTTCAGGAGAATTATTTTTCTCAACGTTTATTTTTTAAAAATCTTCGAACATAATCGATTACGTTATGGACATAATCGATTATTCCCGAGAGAAATACTTTTAGTTTTCAAATAAATAATCGATTACCTAATCGATTATTCCCGAAAGAAAAACTTTCAGTTTTAAGATAATCGATTACTTAATCGATTATTCCCGCAAGCTTTTCATTTTCCAAAATGCATAATCGATTACTTAATCGATTATTCCCGAGACAAAATTATTCTTAAAAATTTTCCAGAAACATAATCGATTATGTTCTACATATAATGGATTATTTCAGTGAGTTTTATAGTTTGTTTTAGAAAAAAATTTTCTTGAGAAAAACTCTGAGCTGAGTGATGATTACCTTTTGATATCATTCACTCCTAACTATAAACTAAGTCTTCTATGTCTTTGAGCTTGCTTCCAACTTGAATTTTCTTGATGTCCTGATTCTTGAATTTCTTGATCATTATTAAAATACTTGAATTCTTGTGTAGAGTTGTCCAATTTTCAAATAGTGGTAACATGCATTTGTGAGCTAAAATTTGGAATGTTATGTCAAAAGCCTTTATTAAAAAATAATGTATAGAAATATTTGTTTTAAGAACAATTATGAATGATCTTGGTAAGGTTTTTAATATTTTTAATAATATTTGTGTAATTGATTATGAGACTATAAATATGACATTTGACTCTAAAAATGTCATCCAAATTAGATTTTTTTTTTAAAAAATATGTTTCTACCACAAATATAAACTAAGTCCAAATCATTGGGAAGGGATATTTACATATCACTAATACTTTAAATCTTGATTGTTCTTTTTTAGATCTTAACCTGTTATCTTTTTATAAAATAACAACTACTTTATCTTATGTGATAATTTTTTGATCCAACTCGTGTTCTTAAGAACATAAAAAAAAATAATAAACTATTTGTTATAGTATCAAGAGAGGTAACTTATATTATCTAAATATGGTGTCTAAAATATTAGATAAATTAAAATTCATTTAAATTGTGGATATCCCTAAGAAGGGGAGAGAATAAATAATTTAAAATTTGGTCATGGCATAGAAACTTTGGTCATATCTTATTACAATATTTAAAAAAATTATTTCCTATTTTATTTAAAAAGTATTATTTACAAAGTATGATGTTTCCATTTGTTGTTGTAACATACCCAAAATACTAGTTTATACTAATACATTCCATAATATTTCAAGATTTAAAAGGGACTAATTCTCTTATATTGTTTGGGAAAACTAAATAAAATCCCAAGATACAAATTATAATTTTTTTTTCTAACTACAGCTACAACCGTTCTACATCTACTGTCGTCCAACTGATGAACCATCTCCAGACCTAACATCTGCTCCCGTGCAAAATACACGATCATAGCAGTTAACATACACAACACAGCAAAGTAGGGTAAGCTAGTGATATAAAAGAACATACATGAATTTATAAAATAGATAAGACATTCAACACAATCCCATCCAAGTGTAAGGGTCTACCTAAGGCTTTACACATAATAAAATTCACACATCACAAACAAGACTGACGTGTATAGGTTTCGGATATCTAGGGCTAGCACCTGATGTGTACTCCAAGACCACGGGCCTAACCGGCCGATCACTGAGTCTTTTTCACTCTAGGATCATCCATAAAACATCACCACACCCATCTCACATCAAGGTAGTCTCACCAACTATCAAAAGACAATTGGTAAGACTTCCATCGACCTTCACCACATGACAATCTTAGTCTATGTGACCTAGAGAGTCATTAAGGTCTGGATACCCTATAACATATCCCTAAGTCCATACACACTACATTACTAATATCATACTCATATCATAAAATCAAGTTCCCCTCAATAGGAGCACCAAGGCCTCATGCCAACATAAATATCATTCATTTCATTATAAACTTCTTCTACAAAATTTCACAACTGAAACAAGAATTCAATTAGCTTAACTCAAACAAAATTCATCCCACACCAGTCAATTTGCTCCATATCAGATTATCACATTTTGTTAAGGATTCAAATAAAATCCATATCCTAAGTCTAGTCACAACAGATTAATTTAGACCTGTTTCATAAATTATTGGGTCACTAATTCAAAGTAGATTCTTCTCTAAAATTTCAATTAACCAACTCCAATTTACCACACCTCCAAGTCAACTCAAATAAGATTTATAGGTTTAACAAGGTTCTACTTAATTGAAAGTTATATCACCTTCCATTTCAAACACATCAATAATCACAATAAGCACAATCTGATACAAAGCAATCAATTCATCTAACTCTTACTCATTCACAATAATTTTAGCATACATTTCAATATATGAATTAGGAAATTTCAGCATAGTCAAATTACAAGTTCCACACCGTCTCAAATTTGCACATTTTCATACAACCTGAAACCATATTCTTATTATTCAAAATTCAAGCAAACTCAATTTGTAATAAACAAGTATACAATTAAACATGGACACAGTTCTAATTTATCAATTTCACAAATCATGACAACAATTCACAAGTGCAGATTCTTCAACCATTTAACACAAACATATTCAATCACAGTTTAGGGTATATCAGTCCATAACAGACCTAAAATCATATTTCTCTACAATTTAAAACGCAACATAACACTAGCTTCCCTTACCTTAACTATTCCTTCAAAACAGCTCAATGCCTCAACCAAGGAGTGAAATCCCAAGTGCTCAAGAATTCCTAAACAACAAATAAAAAACACGAGGATGAAATCCCTCTCACATAGAATAATCTAGAGCTAAGAAGAGCCACATGTAGAGACTCAAACACTCCTAGGACAGCAGCCCCTTTCCAACCCTAAGAGCAAAATAGAGCACAGAAAATTTACCCAAATGGAGGTTCCAATCAGTCCAAAATGATCTACTCTTCAAGAGCTTCCTTGTGGTATGCTTGGCTCTTTGATTTACGATGTTGAGATCGAAACCCTCACCAGTGACAGGGGCGTCAGTGACGGCGTTGGTCGAAGGAAACGTCGGTTCCCTTGAGTAGCTCCCTCCAGTCATTGGCATCGTTTGGTTTGCGGTGGAAATGGTGGAGGGCAAGCTTCATCCGGCGAGTATGGTGAAGAACTGGTCGACCTCCTACTCGTGGGGCCATCCTCATCAAGCTTGAGCTTCTACGATCTCTCTCTCTCTCTCTCTCTTCCTCCTCCCTAACCCTAACGGTGACTACTCTCCTCTTCTTCTTACTCTTCTCCACATCTTCCATCATCAATGTCATCCAAAGCATAGAGAATTTATTTATATACTTTAAAACTTATCCAACCAACTTTCATCCTTTGATCAAGTCAACTTTCCTTTCTCACTTAATTATTACTCTTTTCTAGGTCCTTACAATTTCCCCATCTACAAAATTTTCATCCTCGAAAATTGATTCTTAAAAGCAAAAAGGTATGAGTAGGATTCCTTCATCTTATCCTGAAGTTCCTAGGTGGAATTACCAATCCTTACATTCCAAGTCACCTTAACTAAGCTGTTAGTTTTGTCTTTAAGTTCCTTAGTGTTCCTGTCTACAACTTGAACTGGTGTAACCTCAAAGGAAAGGTTTTCTTCGGCTCCAAGATATGAGTCAAGTCAGACACATATTTTCTCAATTGGGACACATGGAAGATATTATGCAGCTTTGCCAATAGAGGAGGTAGTTCTATTCATAAGCAACTAGACCAATCCACCTCAAAATTTGATATGGTCTAATAAACTTAGGGTTAACTTCTTTGACTTGATAGTCTTTCCACACCGGTCACAAGACCAACCCTTAAGAATATGCACTCACCTACCTCAAATTCCAATGGTCGTCTTCTCCTATCAACACAAGATTTTTTACTGACTCTGAGAAACTTTCATTCTCTCTTGAATCAGCTCCACCTTTTTCAGTGGTTTGTTGCAACAACTCATTTCTAACTAAAATTCCTTCCCTATTTTGACACCAACAAAGAATGGTCCTACACTTTCTCCATATAGAGCTTTATAAGGTACTATCCCAATATTAGTTTGATAGTTGTTATTATAGGTAAATTTCACTAAGGGCAACACTTCCTCCCAACTCCCCAAATGATTCAAAACACGCTCTCAACATATCTTCCAGAGTTTAAATGATTTAGACTGCCCAAGGGTGATAGGCAGGACTGAGTTTCATTCTAGTTCACAAAACCTCCTGAAGAGTCTGTCAAAAGCGATATATAAACCTTGGACCCCTGTTTGACACAATACATGAAGGCATTCCATGTAATCTTACTATCTCCTTTATATATGGTCGAGTCAATTCCTCCATAGAGATCCTCAGACTTACTGGAAAAAAAAATGTCCACTTTTGATCCGTTTGCCATTTTCACCCCAAACTGAATCATATCCAAAGTCCATCGTGATACTATCCCACTTCCATTTAGGGACTTCCAACTACTGAAACATACCACCCGACATCTGATGTTTTATCTTCGTCCTTTGACTTGTTAAGCATGCAGCTACATACCGAGATATCTTTCCTCTCATGTTAGGCTCCACCAAATTATTTAAGGTCCTTATACATTTTAGTCACGTCAAGATGCAGACTAAGTTTTCTTTTATAACGTTCCCTTATAATTATCTTTTTCAATTCTCCATCAACTAGTATAAAAACTCTTCCTCTGAACCTTATACTCCCTTTTTCCCTCTCACAAAATCTTTGGCTTGCTCTACCTATAGTGATTCCATCATACCTTTTAGATCAGAATCTAACATCTGCTTCTCTTTGACCAATCTTAGATATTCATTAGTGACAACAACCATGTCACAACTAATCATGCTTGGAGATACTTCTGGATTAAGATTCAGATCTTTGAACTTTTCTATCAATTCCAACTCTTTAACTATCAGTGCTGACACACTCACCATTTGTCTATTCAGGGTGTTATTTTGGTTTGAGCTCAAATCTGTTGAGCTGATGAAAATTACTTAGTGACACTTGAATTTCACTAGTAGAATGACTATAATGGGGAGGTTGAGTCTTTCCTATGTCTCGAATCCAAATTTGTTCCTTTTATTTTTTATGTAAGTTTGACATGCTTTGAATGCGTAAAAATGATATGATTTTAGTCATATTGATTTATAATTAAGTTATGATCTATTATTGGTTGGAATAAGAAATTTATGACATGTAGAAAAGGCGATGAGGTCGAGTATTATTATAATGAGATATTTTACTAGGTTTTATAATTAGTGTGTAAGGATTTAAGGGTATGTATTGATTGAGATATAGAAACTTTAATGATACCCTAAGTCAAATAAACAAAAATGTCATACAGTAAAAAGACGATGAAGGCTATACACTTGTTCTTGGGTTGAGAAGTCAAGATGGAACATGTAGTAAAAGCTACTATGATATGTGTACTTAAATGGGAACAAGTTTGATAGTCTCGAAGATGAAAATTACTCAAAAATTCGATCAATAACATAATATTTATATATATAATCAAGTGTTAATTTTTTCATTTTTAAAATCTATATAGTCTTTTATAAGTCGTTAGATCATGATATATTGTATATAAAAATTTTAAGAAAACTAATATGTAAGAATATGTGAGTGATATTACTTGAATGTTTGAAACTTTAAATGCATTGCAAATTTTCTAACTTATATTTTTCTTATATTATATTTATTTGAATTTTATCCTTATGTTCTCACAAAATAACATATGAAACAAATATTTTAAAGTCTAAATAAAATAATAAAAGATTCTTCTTATATAGAAATTTTAGAAATTACATATTTTTTATATTTTATTCAGGTAAATAGCTTTAATTAATATATATATATATATATATATAATTTGGAAATATAATAAATTAATAATAGTATTATATTTTAATATTACCCATAAAATTTATTATATTATATTTTGTGGGATGTTACATTCTTTTTAACAGCGTAACATCTCTCCACCTCAATGTATTTATATTTATCTAATAATAAAATACAAAAACTAAATTTAGATAATACTTTTTATTGTTAGGTAAAAAACTTTTATATATATATATATATATATATATACCACTTTTCAATTAAATCTCAAAAATAAAAAAATACACTAAAATAGATTTACAATGTTTTTAATAATAAAAATTATAATATAATTATATATAATGGTTCCAAACAAAATTAAAATAATACATATTTTTATTCTAAAATAAAATATATGAAAAAAATAGAAAATTAAAGCTTAATGAACCCTAAATTTATAGAAAATAAAAATATATTTAAAACATAAATTTATTAGTGTTATAAAATTTATTTATTTAGCATTATTTCCATCATTCTATAACGTAAATTTATTTTTATCTTATTTTTTTTTCTCTTGTACCAAACTACTATATCATTTACATAGAAAATTTTTACATAACAATTTATTTTTTATAATAAACTTAAAATATTTTATAATAAATTACATTATTTAGATTGAAAATTATAAAAGAATTTTAAATTTTATAAATTTATAAGAATAATTTATTATTTAAAATAAGATCATTTCAAATTTTATAAGAACATAGTGAAAATTAGTTTAATTGAGATGAGAAATTTTATTTAGTGAAAAATAAAATATTTGAATAAGTTTTAAACATAATATAATATAAATGAAGAGTTGTAGTCTTCATCTTTCACTTATAAAGTTCATTATTTCTTTAAAACTTATTTCTTCTATAAATTTTTCACTCTTTTTTTAAGATTTTTCACTCTTCTTTCATCATTTTCAAGATCCAAGCACTCTATTGGAAAGCTTTTGAAGAGAAGAACATTTTCCCCCAATTGAAATTTGACTTTGGGTAAGTTTTCTATGCTCAACTCATCCTTAGAAGTTACAGTTTTGAGATTTTTCTTGAGAGTCTTCTTTTGGTTGAGTTGTAATGATTATCTCACTGTTGGGAGCCTATACTAGTTCGATTCATGATGTTGTGTTGGGTGGTTAGGTACTTAAGGAGTTAGTCGGTGCTTCAAATGGAACTCAAATTGGGAAGAGGGAAAACACTAGAAAAAAAGGAAAAATAGTGAGGGAAGCTAGTGACTTTAGTCTTTTCTGTGATATCTAGGGTAGAGGACTTGAAATGGTTGAAATGCATTGATTTGGTTGTGTTTCCTTTGTTATGAACGTGTTATTTGGCCTTTTGATGAGTTTTCGCATCTACAGAACCCCTCATTCTACATAATGTGTTTAGCGCAAGGAGATGCGTTGAGCGGATTTGCTCTAGGGGCCCTTGGGTCTAAATTCGCTGAGCGGATGACTTTATACTGAGTGAAGCGGGCTAGCTTTGAGCAGAATTGGTCCCAGACTTAGATTTATTCTTGGGTCCAAATCTGTTAAGCGGATTGGTCATGTAGCTGCATAACTCGTTTGAGTGGAATTTAATGAGAGGTGAAATGTATAGTTGTGGACTATTCTTGGATTTATATGCATGATGTATTTCAATGGCATTGCGGCCTATCGTACTCCTATTGAGAGGAATTTTTTTATATTGTTATAAATATGATATTATTAGTAGTTTAGTATGTATGGATTTAGGGATATCTATAGGATATCCAAATCTTAATAATATTACAAGTCATATAGACTAAGATATCATGTAGTGAAAGTCGATAGAAGCTCACCAATGATTTTGGGAAGGGAAAAATAGGTGAAGCTACCCTAATATGGTATTTGGCTGTGAGGAGATGTGGGATGACCCTAGGGTGAAAAAGATTCAGAAGGTTGACCATTTAAGAAAACCCTTGGTCCCTAGATATACATCAGGTGTTAGTCCTACATTCTAAAATTTATACAGTCTTCAAGGAAGTCATTTGTCTAGCATGTGATTGTATGAAAAATGTAAAACTTTAAATAAACTCTTTCCCTTGATATGTGATATAGTATTTAAATATTGATTTTGTATGAATAATTGCATATATTTTTCCACTAATTTACTTTTTTTTTTTATGTTATTTCTTATAAAAAATAGGTGGTAGATCGGCAGACAAATACTCTATAAAAAAGAATTAATATTAATATTAAAGTAATTCTTATTTATGTAACGAACCCAAAATCGCTAATTATATTAAATTACTCATAATATCTTATTATTTCATAATACTAACTCTATTACATTCCCAAAATAGCGTCTCACAAGGTCTGATAAATTTTTCCAATTTTCTATAATTTAAAAATACAAGGATCCTATTACATGAATTTTCCTAATCCTACTATCTCCTGATGAGGAATCCTCTCCTTACCTGGCACCTGCTCCCATGTAAGGAACACAATCATAGCAATCAAACAAACACCAAACAGATAGGGTAAGGTAGAGATACAAAAGACCAATGCATAATTATATAAACTACATAAGATATTGTTTATAATCACATCCAAGTGTAAGGGCCTACCTAAGGCTTTACACATAATCACATTCACATTCACACATCACATAACACCTTCAAGACTGACGTCTTCCGGAAGACTGTATGGATCTCGGACATCTACGGCTAACACCTAACGTATCCAAACATGAACCACGGGTCTTATAGCGACCGACTAACTGAGTCTTTTGCACCCCAGCGCCATCCATGTATCGGAGCAGGACCACGGGTCTTATCACGACCGGCTAACTGAGTCTTTTTCACCTCAGCGTCATCCTCTCACAACTCACAACATCAGGGTAGTCCCATCTAGTTTCCTCCTTTGAGTAACTAATGGAACTTCTATCGACCTCTCACCACATGTGGCCTTAGTCTACGTGATCGGGACTCACATTGAGGCCTGAATACCTTAGGCTATATCCCTAGATTCATACACACTACTCTATCACATGTTACATTTCAGGCATCATATACATTTTCCAAGAATCATACACGCATAATGCTCATTACCATTCTCATTCATCATAATTACTTGTCTAAGAACATCATACATACATACATATATCAATTTCACCTTTTCAACTCAAATAAAGCCCAACACACTGGGAAAAATTCGCTCAGCGCAGCCCAGATCCGCTCAGCGCAGTGATGCGCTAAGCGCACCGCGCGCCGCACCCCGTTCCTCTGCTCAGCGAATTTTTCGCCCGATGATGGCTGTAGAATTCCGCTCAGCGCAATTTCGTGCTCTGAGCGCACTGTGCGCTAAGCAAAATTTTACAGTCATCACTGTAACAAAATCCGCTCAGCGTAGGGCCCCTGCGCTCAGCGGATTTTCTCAGGCCGAGCTCCGATTTAACATGCAATGGCTTCCGAAACACAGTCAAGCACACAGAACACCATACAACAATCCAATTTTCACAGATTCAAAACAGAAACACAGATTTCCTAAAAATAAACGAAAAGTCAAAGTTTTAGCTTTCCTTACCTCAAATTCCTCAGTCCAATTAGCTATTTCTCTTATGAATCCAAGCTTAGAAGCTCCAATTGGTCCTATAAGCGCCTAAAAACACAATTTTAATCTATAAACACCAAATCTTCTTCTC
Source organism: Macrotyloma uniflorum (assembly GCA_016859785.1). Classification (NCBI taxonomy): domain Eukaryota; kingdom Viridiplantae; phylum Streptophyta; class Magnoliopsida; order Fabales; family Fabaceae; genus Macrotyloma; species Macrotyloma uniflorum. Next base: position 786,915 of record BDMB01000049.1, read on the forward strand.
AGGCCATAGGAGGAAAATTAGGAAAACTTACCCAAATTGAAATTCTAATCGGTCCAAGTAGATCTATTCTCCGCAAGCTTCACAATGGTATACTCAAATCTTGAAAATGATGGAAGGTGGGAAAATTGGTTAGAGAGAAGGTAGAAAGAGTTTAGAGAAAAGGTTTTCTAGAGAGATGGTAAACTTAAAATAATGAAGGTTAAAAGGTTAAGTTTTTCAATTTATATTTCTTTTTAAAACTTTACCGATCACTTTCACCCTTCACTACTTAAGCTACTATCTTGCTAAAACTACCACACACCGGGTCCTTACAATTTATACACATAATGTAATCTAATGATTTAATATTAATAAAATTTAAAATTAATATGATATTTTAGAAATTAATGTATCAAGATTATATAATATAATAGTTTTATTTTGTCTCGCCTTAATATTAGGAATAATAAACTTCACTAAAATATATGTTACAAATTTCATCTAAAAAAAGTAAAAATTTAAAAATTGTCACACTTTCTCTTCTCTTAAATTGTCTCCTGTTTATATTCTCGGTTTAGTTGACATTGGTTTCATCAACTCAACATCAATTTTTCGACTAATATAAATAATGATATTTTTTATGTTAAAATTGATCATAACTATTTTTTAATAGTTATTATTAAAATTATTTTAGTGATATTAATAAGACTATTTTTTATTTATGTAACTCAATATGTTTTAGTTGATATTGATAAGATAAAATCTTGAGATTATTTATCTATATATAAGTTAAAATTATTTCTCAATTTAAAAATATTGAAGAAGCTATTTTTAGTGGATATTAATCATATTTTTTTATTATTAATGTCTGTCATAAGTATTATTATTATTTTTTGGTCAATGTTTGATATAATTTCGATTAGTTTTTTTTTTCAATATCCATTGTAATTTTTTTTATTTTGATATTATCATTATTATTTTCTTATCCAAAGTTCGTTAATTTTTTTTTCTAATTTGACTATGATTTTTTTTACCCTTGTTAGTTGAGAAAATTTTTCACTTGACATTACTATAAAATTTGACAAAAAAACTCAACCAAAAATTATAAAAAAAATAACCTAAATTTATGTTAGTTAAAATAATTATAGTCAATATTAACTAAAGATAACTCCATTTCATTTGATATTAATTAAAAAAAATTATTTATGTGAGAAAAAAAAAATTGCTCAATTTAATTGAAAAATAACCTCCATTATTGATTTTTAAAATACATCATTAACTAATCTTTTTTATCAAACTACTTTCCTATTCACATTTCCCCTTTTCATAAACCAAATAAATTATTCAAATGCTGTTGAAGGGGCCACAGATACTGTTGAAGAATTATATAGACACCCCCATGCAATCCACGCGCTAAATAAACTATGTAAAGTCCTCAAGATTTTTCACTTCTTGTCATACTCTGTTTGCTAATACCATCTTCCACAAATTTGGTTGCATAAACTTCGCTAATACCAAATATTGAGTCGCATATTTTTATATTCATTATTATTACACTTTATTTTATATATTTCACTCTCTAACTACTGATTTTGAATACAAGTTAAATATTTAGTTATTTTAAAGGCATTTGATAAACTGTTCTAGAAAAGAAAAAAAAGTCTTTTCATATTAAACTTAATTTGTACACAAATAAAAAATAAAAATTTGAAAAGTTATATGAATTGTTTTTACAAATTAACTTTTTATATAAGTTATATTTAATTTTTGGAGAAAATAATTTTATTATTTTCTTTTATTTTTCTCGTAAATTTTTTTGTGGAGAATTTTGTTAAACAGACTTTAAGTCATATTTAAAAAAAAAAAAATCTATAAAAATTTTCTCTATATTTGTTAAGCGTGAGAGTTCACAACTAAACAAATACTATGTTTTCTAGTTTAAATAATATGTGTTTAAGAGTTTTAAATTACCACCACTTATTATGTGTTTATTAATTCTCTATTTTATATTTTATTAAACTTGCTTTATTTTATAGTGTTATGGTGAAATGGATGGTGAATTAGAATATACATGAATATAATTGCATGTTATTTGGATAGAAATATATATTGAGAATGAATTATGAGATGATGAGATTCAATCATATGGTGTTATATGATGAATATGTTGAAAATGATGGATTGTGAGAGTGTGAAGTGATTTGTGATATTTTGAAAGTATAATAAATATCAAGGAAGTATTTTAATTATACAGAGATGAGTAGTGTGTGCATTGAGTTTTGTATAAATTTAGTGAGATATCTTACTCTACTAATATCTTAACTGAAAGAAAAAAGTATCATATGATGAGAGTTGAAGAATGTTTATCACACTTATTCTAGGGTGTGTATGTATCAATAATAAAAAAATATTAGGGAGAGTCAATCAATGTGCTATAAGTGCATGCCTTTGATTTTGAGATTCAATGCAATAAAGTCTTATAAAAATCTTTTGATATCATATGAGTGTTCTATAAAGCTAATGATTTTAAACAATAATTGATGCAATATGATGATTTATGTTTGAGATGATAAATATATTTGAATATTGAACACTTTATGGAATTTTAGTCTCGATTAGTCAGCGACTTGAAAAACTTTTTAGTTATGAATTCGGAATAGAACTAATAGGCGATGCTTGGTTATAATTTCGAATCCGTTATTATATGTTTGCTCTCATTTTTATTGTTTTTAATGTTATTTTTACTATCTTATTATTCGTATTGTTATATTATATTGACTATAATAATTATATTTTTATATAAGAATAAAAATATATTAAATATTAATGAACAAATTTTATAATTATAATTTGTTAAAAAATATTTTTATATATAATTTATAAATATAAAAATAAAAATTATATCTATATATTAAAATAGAATATATATTGTTCACTGAAGAATGAATATATAAATTTTTAGGTTATATTTCCAAAATTCGTGATATTATTCCATAATCATAATAAGAACAATTAATTTTAATAAAATATACCTAAAGTTTAATAAAAAAAATATAAAATAAATTTATTTATAAATTAAAATTAATTTATATATAAATTAAAAATAGAGTTTATTTATAAATTAAAATTAATTAATATAAAATAAATTATTTCTTAATTTAATTTTTTTTCTTCTATAAATATTTATAAAGAAGTTTTGTTTATTTTGTTTAGGATTTTTTATAAAACTTTTCACAAGTGTACCGATTTAAGGGAAATTTAGTAAAATTGTATAATTCAAGTAACCTTATGCTAAAGTGAATTTAATGATTGAATTGATTATAACAATTATAAGAATTAATGATTGAATTGATTATAACAATTATAAGAACACGAATATTAACTATAGAAGTAAAACATGTAAAAATTAAAATTAATTGCTCCTCTCTTCATAACTTCATACATTAAATTACATAAATTCCACTTTAATATGTATAGTTCATTTGTAATTTTAAGTAAATTCTTTAATATGAAATCCTAAGAATTCTAAGTAGTCCTTTCAATTCCTTGATAAAACAAAAATTCTTGTATTGAAATCCCAAACTTTGCCAAAACCCAAAAATCATAATTTGGTTTCCAAAATTATTCACAAGGAGGAAAGGGTTTTAATTCGAAAAAAAGATAACATTTCCCAACAAAATTTTAATTTAAGAATTCCAAACATAAAATCACAAAAACTCAATGGTCAATTAAAGGAAAACATTATATAATTGAATAAAGAGTATGAAGAAAGTTACAATTGACTTTCAATTCCTACACAGAAGAATTTAACCACTCATGGTTTACTGCTCCATCTAGAAATTACAAAGTAAAAATGATGAATTGATTTGTGGAACTCCTTTTCCAAGTGAAACCCTCATTACTTTGTCGTTTTTATCTGTGTTCTCCATTTTTTGTCCAACGGAACTTCTTTTCTTTTTAAATTTCGTGTTTTTAATTACTGCGTGTAGTTTTTAAAACCTCCACTCACTGCAATCAATATCCACTAAGCGGATTTTTTCCGAGAGCAACCCAGGTATTAGCCTTAGATATCTGAGATCCATATAGTTTTCCGGAAGGTATCAATCTTATTTGTGATGTGTAAATTTTATGTGTAAAATCTTAGGTAGGTCCTTACACTTAGATGTGATTATAATGATTATCTTGTTTATTTTACTAAATTATGCATGCTCTTTTTTTATTACTAACTTACCCTATTTGTTGTATCTTGTATGTTTGACTATTATGATCGTATACCCTACATAAGAGTAGGTACCAAATTTAGAAATAATTTATCAGAAAAAAAACAATAAATTAAGACTGTAATAGAAGTTAAGAACATTTTATGATATTATATATATATATATATATATATATATTAAAATATAATAAAATTAATATTTAAATATTAAGATATTATCATCTGCATAGTATAAATTAGTATTTCAGATTTAATATTTAAAATAATATTACATATTTTAAAATAATTTAATTTTATGTCAAAAAATATAATATTAAATTATATTTTGAATACTAATATATATTATATTAAATCATATTTCTTAAAATTTTATAATATAAATATTTTTTATCTTTTAAAGTTAAATGAAATATTAATATACATTTATTTTATATATAATAATAATTTGATTTTATTTAATTAAAATTTTCAACTTAGTAAATAATTCATTAAAAAATAATAAAAAGTTGACAATTAATGTATAAAATTACACATTACACATATATTTAAATTAATAATTTATTAAAATTAAAATTAAAATTCAAAAATTATAAAATCTAATTTCATATTTTAATAAGGTTTATCAACTAAAATTTTAAATACATCTAATAATAATATATTTAAATATAATTTGTATTTAAACCATAATTTAAATATATTTTACATTTAATTATATTTTAAATAAGATTCCATCATTATATAATATATTTAAATATAAAATATTTAAATCAATAATATTTTTAAAAATTTAATTATTCTTTTAAAATAAAGTATCTTCCCGCATGTGTAACCATAGACAAGTGTGCGCCGCAGAGAATGTCCCCACTCATAAAAAGAAGGGAAAATCTGTTTTTCAGGATTTGTATTTTTAGGAAGTAATTGAAGTTTCTATGTTCTTATGCGGATATTTTTTTCTCTTACCGTCTTTCTGAATCAGCGGATGAAAAAAACAAAGCACGCAAATTTGTAAAGTTCTTGAATCGAAGTATAAAAACACCAATTTCAAAAAAAATTGTTTCACTTCTCTTTCTCATCGAAAAATGTGATAAAAATTATTATACTTCATGAAAAAATGATTATATATATATATATATATTAAAATATTAATATATTTTATATATTATTATAATAATAAATAATTATTATAATATTAAAATAATAAATTATTAATAATAATAAATATTAAATAAAATTATTAATCATAATTTATTTTTATTTTAATAAAAATAATTTAAAAAATCATTATAATATTAAAATAATATATATTTTCTTATTTTTTGTTTTTTATTATAATAATAATAATTTAAAAATATATTAATAATAATATTGTTTTATTATTTTTATTTTATAATAATCATAAATTCAAAATAATTAATAAATTTATTAATAATAATATTAAATTATATATATCTTTTTTATATAATAAAATTTTAAAAATATTACAAAATAATTTAAAAACTTATTAATAATAAATAGTATTATTTTATTATTTTATTTTTTTTCTTTAATTTAAATAATTTTTTTTTATTTATTTCTTTTTCATTCTCTTGATGTAAACACATCTTTACATATATATTTTAAATTTATTTTAGTTTTAAAAAAGTTAACATACTATTTCAATTTTAAATAATTTTTTTTTAAAAAAAGTTGAAATTAAATATATTAATATTAAGTTAGAAACACTTAAAAAGCTATTATTAGAAATATAAAGACCGAAAATACACTTTAACTTAACAAAATTTGTAACAAATTTACAAATAGTTACTAAATTATAGTAATATTATTTAAATATATATTTTTATATATAATATATAAAAATAATATTTATATCAGTATTTTAAAACATTCTCAAACAATTATAAATTTATACATATAATATTAAAATGTATATCAATTTTATCTATTGAAGTTCTATCTGATGTCAAATAGTATAACCTTAATTTCTTATATTATCCTTTTCCGTCCAATAAATACTATTATTATAATTTCAACGTTATACAAAAAAACATAAAATAAACTAATTATTAAAAAATATTTATCCATAAATTCTTTTAAATATATATTTTTATTTCAGTATTTCAAAAATTATTATTTATCTTTATTTATTATAAATAAATATTACTAAATATTATATTTAAATATAAATGATTAAAAATATATTTAGTTATTTTTATTAACTCTATTAAAATAAAATATTATCATTAAATATTAAGTTTAACTAAAATTATATATTTTTAAAAATAAAAAACTAAATTAATACTTAAAAAAATAAAATTTTTATTTTTCTTTTATTTCCCAACTACTAAATCATTCTTATTTTTTGTAGACATAATTCACTTACTTTTCAACGTACTTTCCAACCTTCTTTTCATTTCTGCCTTTAAAGTAAGCCACACATCAACCAAAACCAAAAGAGGCAAAACTTATCAGTGGCTTTGTCGGGGGAAATATGACAGTGCATGTTATCGAGAGTTACTTCATCTAACGATCTTCTTTCAAATGGAGAAGATACCAACAACATCCGTCATAGATCCAAGGAGCGGTTTCAACCGCGCTTCCAGAACCTTCCACAGCCTCAAGCCACCACTCCTCCTCCCTCCTCCCGACGCCGCCATCTCCGCCGCTTCCTATGTCCTCTTCCTCCGTCGCAACTCCCACTTTCCGGATTCCACCACCGCCGTTATTGACTCCACCTCCGGCCACCGTCTCTCCTATGGCGAACTAATCAACCGCGCGGAAATCCTTGCCGCGAACCTCGCCACAGTTTTCAAACTCTCCAAAGCCCACACCGCGCTCGTTCTCTCCCCAAACATTATCCAAGTTCCGATCCTCTGCTTCGCGCTCCTCTCCCTCGGCGTGGTCATCTCCCCCGCGAACCCTCTCTCCACGCGCTCCGATCTCACGCGCCTCTTTCTCCTCAGCAAACCCGCGATTGTCTTCGCAGTGACTTCAATCGAGGAAAACACGCGCGAGTTTAATGTCAGAACAGTCCTCCTGGACTCGCCGGAGTTCGACTCCCTCACTCGAACGAAGATTCATCCTCCGAGTCCACTCGCGTCCCCCACGCCGGTTACTCAGTCCGACGTGGCAGTGATTCTGTACTCTTCGGGCACGACGGGGAAGGTGAAGGGCGTGATGCTGACGCACCGCAACCTAACGGCGGTAGCCGCGGGATACGACAGCACTCGGAAGAAGCGCGCGCAGCCCTCTGTGTACCTCTATACGGTGCCGTATTTCCACGTGTACGGGTTCACGTTCAGCCTCGGGGCGATGGTGCTGTCGGAGACGGTGGTGATAATGGAGAGGTTCAGTTTGGGGGCAATGCTGAGCGCCATGGAAAAGTTCCGAGTGACGCAAACTACGGTGGTCCCAGCGCTGGTGGTGGCCTTGACGAAAGACAGCGTGACAGAGGGTTACGATTTAACGTCGTTGGAAGGCATCGTATGCGGTGGAGCCCCTCTCCGGAAGGAAACCGACGAGGCCTTCAAAGCCAAGTTCCCTCACGTGTCAGTCATGCAGGTAAAGTTTGTCTTCTATTTTGCATTCTACTTTCCTATTCTTTTCCCTTTTATAATTCATTCTTAATTCAAACAAAATATTAAAAATATTAATAGATTCACTCTACCTTTTACTGTTAAATATACTAATTAATTATTTTAATTTAATAATCAGAGTATTTTGTAGATTAATTTTTCTACAATAAAAATATAGAAAAAGAATATGCAATTTTATCTAATAATTAGTATAAGAAATTACTTAAATTGTAATTATTATAGTACAATTTAATTGTTATTATAAATTTTAAAATAATCACTTAATAAATTTTATTATTTTTATTAATACACGATTTCCATGATACCTACTTTTAGATTATTTTATACATATTAACTGGATTTCCATCATATTAATTTTTTTAATATGACTTTTTGATATGATTGAGGTGATTGATATCACTAATAGGAGACAACTAAAAAGTAATACAGTACTTTAATTGAGAAAAATAACTATATAATAAATTAAAAATTAGTATTTATCTTTCAACTTGCAAAACAGAATACTGAAAAACTTGAGAAAGTGAATTTTTTTTTTCAAAACATGAAACGCCACAATATATATATATATATATATATATATATATTTCAATTACATAAAAAATATAAGAAAAAACAGATAATAATTAATTATATTTATAAAGTTTTATTAATATTTTTTATAATTAAAAATAATATTTAAGTAATAAATAAATTTACTAATAATGAATAATTTTTTTATCTAATTTAAATAATTTTAATTTTCTTTTTTACTCTAATTTTACGTAACAACTAACAGCGTTTACATTTTTTCCCGTACAAAAATAAAAGTAATGAAAGCTGATCAGTCAAACAAATTTATCTAATTTTTTTAATATTTTAGAAAACTAATGTCCTCGTCGTAGAAGAAATCTTTCAAATCTTTAAACAATCTCCGAAAAGATAGGTTGACTTGCAGATATATGATACAAATTTACTTTTCTACCAACATAAAAATATTTTAATATTTACATTTTTTTTATAATAATAAAATAATAATTAATATAAATAAAAAACAATAATTTTTTATTTTTTAGTTAAAATAATTATTTTATATATTTTTTAAATTTAATTCACTATAACAAAAATAATTTTCTCTTTATACTCTTTTTCTTTCAAATACATAGTATAATAAAAATAATTATTATAATTTTAAAGGTAAAAATAATGAAAAAAAAATATACACTAAAAATGTTTATAAAAAAACCTATTTATTATTTGTTATAGATAATTTTTTTGAATAATTTTTTTTATAAATACTTTAAAAAAATATTAATAAAAATTATTTTATACATAAATTAAAAATAAATTTTTAAAATTATATATAAAAGTTTATATAAATTTATAAAATAATTTTAGTTTATAAAAAAATAATTTTATTTATTTTTTAAAATATAAATAAATTTTATATTATTAACATAATCAATTATTAAAAATAATGTATAAAAACATTTTTTTATTACAATGATATATATATATATATATATATATATATATATATATATATATTAAGATATTCATATAATACTTTTTCTGAACTATTATATTTATATTTAGTGTATAATAAATATTTTTTTTAAATATAAAACTGACGAGAAATATCAAGTAAGTTTTGAGTTTTGGGTTTTGCTACTTAGGGTTGGTAAAATGAAGAGAAAAAGATGGAAAGGGTTGGTAAAATCAAGAGAAAAAGATGGAAAGGGAGAAAATTGATTTTGTGTGTTTTATAAGAAAAGAGAAAAGAGAAATATGTAAGATTTATTATATTATTTCTCACATCTTATTTATCACTTTTTCTTTTTTTTTTTTATTATTAAATCAATCAAATCATACTCTTTTGCCTGACACTTTTCTCTATTTTTTATATATCTCTTCCAAACAATTTAATATTTAAATTTATTTCTTATATATTTCTTTTTTTTTAACTAATTTCTTTTTTATTTTTATTTTCTTTATTTATTTTCTCAAAACTAATTACGACGTTAGTTTGTGGAGGGTCTAATAATAGAGAAAAAAAATCTTGTCTGAAAGAGTTTCTCGAAAGGTTTTTTTTTTTTAAAATATATATAAAAAATTTAATTTCATTATAAATTAAAATTACTTTATACATAAATTAATTTGTAAAATTTTTCTTAAATAATTTACTTAAATTTTTATTTTGAAATTTGCATAAGTTAATTTTATTTTTCTTTGCTAAAAATCCTTATAGATAAATTCATAAAAAATTTCCAAAAAAATTAACTTAACAAGAAGAAATACTTTCAGCAAAGCAATTTTTTACGTATGGATGAAAAATAAAAATAACATTGGAAGAAAATTTGAAAGTGAAAGACTCTACTAAGAATAATCATGTGTGGTGAAGTGAAGATGAATTTGACAAAATTATAAATTTTAGAAAATATAATAAAAAAAAGGAATGAATTTAAGTTTAATAGTCTAAAATAGTAAATATAAAAATATGAAAAAAGTAATACAATTAAGAGAAAAATACATTCATTTCCCTGAACTTATACTAAAGATACCCTTTCACTAGTTTTAGAATAAATATTTACCTTTTTTTTTCATGTTTTAAATAAAATAGACACTCAACACTTTCTATAATTTTTAAATAAATATATATATATATATATATATTTAATAAATAACACTCACTAGTTTTAATGTGATACTCATATTTTTCATTTATTTATGAAAAGTATTTTTTTAATAAAAAAATAAATTTTGTTTATAAAAAACATAATATAATTGAATCTCTATTTTAAAAACTATAAAAAAAATATAAATTATATTTTATTGTGAATTTAAAATATAAATATAGTTGAACATGCACAAGGGAAGCTAACACAACTAGATATAGTAATACAACATATTATTATACCAACCTATGATGCAGACATTAATACAAATAATAATTACATATAAATTTTTTTTTATTATTATATAAATTACTTTTTACGTAAAAATTATAAATATATTTTCATCGAAGATGGACCTTTCTTGAGGCTTTGTGAATAAAAATTTTAATTTTTAATATATATTTTAAAATAGATCAATAATATTTTATGAATCTTTAAAAATATTATTGAGATAACATGTATTTACGTTATATTACACTACTTGTATGCATTAAGACATTTAATGAAAATTTAATATAATTGATCAAAATCAAATGTGTGAAACAAATTAAAATATTAATATTTTATAATTTTAAATATTTCATATATACGAAAAAATATAGATATTTCAAGAGTAATTAAAAAAATAACTTAATTTTATATTTATTATTTATTTTTCTTGTAATTTAATGATTAAAATAAATCAATAATTTAGATTATGAAAAAGAAATAATAAAGATTAAAAAGGAAGTCTTTAACTTTTTTATAAGTGAATCCTCTTTCTTCTTAAATCTCTACATGAAATATATTCATACTTCATAACTTATTACTATAATTATTTTTTATAACATTTTTAATATATTATTGTTTTTCTTTATATGCTGTGTTGATAATTTTTAGCAGAAAGAAACTAGAAATATTTAATATCTGAGTTAAATAATGTAGGGATACGGTTTAACTGAGACTACGGTTACCCGAACTTCTCCGGAGGAGGCTAATCACGCGGGAACAGTAGGTAGACTGGTACCAAGCATAGAAGCCAAAATTGTGAACCCAGAAACAGGGGAAGCCATGTTTCCAGGTGCAAAAGGAGAACTCTGGGTCAAAGGACCTTACGTTATGAAAGGTAATTAATTAAGTAACAATTAATTAAACATGAGTTTAATTCTATGTTTACTTTTCAGTCATCAATAAAATTAAGAATAATGATATATGTATAATTGTTTTCGGTTTTTTAAGACATCTAATTAACTTTTTATTATTATTTGTTAAACATATTATATTTATATTTGTGTTTGTATTTGTGTTTAGTAAAAAAGTAAATCTGAACGTAAATATAATATAGTGAAGAGATTATGTTGAAAAATATTTATATATATATATTTTTTTTTAAATTAAATGAATGAATTTAGTCGTGGATAAACAGGAGTAATGAAAAAGATGAATAATTTTATCATTTCTAATTTAATCTGTTCTATAAAATTGAATTATCATTACTTGTTGTTTGTTTACGCCATGCATGAACTATGTTGGAGCAGGTTATGTTGATGATGAAGAAGCAACTTCAGAAGTTTTGGTAAATGGCTGGTTAAGAACCGGAGACCTTTGTTATTTCGATGATGATGGCTTCTTGTATGTTGTAGATAGGTTGAAAGAGATGATCAAATACAAGGGTTACCAGGTAACCAACCTCTCATTATTATAATTTCTTACATATTTTACGAATATTAAGTATAAATTATTTTCTTATATATTGTAAGAAAATATCCAAGAAAATAATTATTTTCTTAGAGTTGATGCAATTCTAAGTGAGTTTAAAGATAATGCATAGTCTTTTTATTCTCTCAATTAATGAAAAAAACAATCATTTCGAGGATTTTTAGAAAGTTACGGTTAGTATTTTTTTTGTCTCAAGTATTATGATGGTATGGTTTTGTTTTTTAAAACTTAATTATATCATTTGAATATTTTAGATATTACACATGAGCAATTTTGGTCTTCTAAATTTCGATTGTGTCAAATGATTCTTCTAAATATCACAAATGTCATGTTAATAAATTTAAATTGACAAGGACTAAAATCATATAATTACCATATTTGAAAAATCTAATGACAATTAAAACTTTTTCTTACACAATTAAAATTATATAATTATTATACATAAAAAATCAAATATGAAATTAAGTAAAAATAGTTATTATAAAAATCCATCAAACTAGTTTTAATTAAATGACAGTGCAAAACTGTGTTTTATCATGTAATTAAATAGTATATTTTCTCATTTCTTTTATGCTTTCAGAAGTTGTTCTAAATATGTTCTTCAACCATCATAATTAGATCATCATAACTAGAATTCCATTTCTTTAATTCATGTAGTAAAATATTACATTATATAAGTTAGAATAAGTCAAACTTTATAAATTCTTAGGTCTAATATGAAATAGGTGAGGTTAAATATTATTTTTATTTTGTATTTTTGTTAATTTTTTATTTTTTATATATTTAAATTGACCAATTCAGTTTTTCTTTAAATATATAATTTTTACAATATTTCTATATTTTGCAGGTTGCTCCTGCTGAGCTTGAAGAGTTGCTCCTAGCTCACCCACAGATCATTGATGCTGCAGTTATTCCGTAAGATTCTACTTTCACTACTAGAAAAATGAATATTTACATCGGTTAAAATAGGTTATTTACATCAGTTCTGGAACCGATGTAAATATGGGAAGCAAATTTACATTGGTTCTACAGTAATCGATGTAAATGTGGCATCAAATTTACATCGGTTGTCCAAGCAACCGATGTAAATTTGCTTCCATATTTACATCGATTACTGTAAAACCGATATAAATATATCCGCTTATTTACATCGGTTTCTTGGACAACCGATGTAAATTTGGCTGAAAAAAATTTCTCATTTACATCGGTTTCCCAGACAACCGATGTAAATATGAATAACATTTACATCGGTTATTTACGCAACCGATGTAAATGTGGATCAAATTTACATCGGTCCTGTAAACAACCGATGTAAATGTTATTCATATTTACATCGGTTATGTAATTAACCGATGTAAATATTATTATTTACATCGGTTACTTACTTTTTCCAGCAATCGAATAACCTATATTTTCCAGCCAATAGTACACATTTAAACAATAAAATAGATGAAATGAAGTAGTATAAACCAATAAATAACCCAATTAATTAATAAAAATGTAATTTAATTTGAATACATTAAATGAACACATGTCATAAGTTAATAAATCATCCTATCTAGCGGATCTACGTTTAAATTTTTCTAAAAAGAATGTTGCCCATCTAATGCGAATATCCTCCAATTTGTTTGGCGGCAACGGTTCACCATCATCAAAAAACTGTAACAAACATGATATATTAGTTACAATATGAATAATTAAAAGAGATTAGGGTCATGTTTGTATATTACCTCTATCCAATCTTTTGTTATTTCTCCTTCAATGATGTCTAACATCCAGTTTATCACATAGTATCCACATTCGTACCCTCCTTTTTGTTGATTACTCTAAAAGTGAATAGCAAATTCAGTAGAGTAAGTACCATAATAATCAAACTATCAAAAAGATTAAAATATACATACATATTCAGTTTACAAATTACTTGCCATAGGGTAAATCCAATCTAAGTTATTTACTTCTACTATAGAAGTAGCAATCATAACACTATATACAGACATAATACCAAAGAAAATACATGAATGTAAGTTAAATGATTAAAATTTATAATAGAGGTTTAGCATAAAGTTAAAACAAGTTTTAGAAAAGAAAGTTTACCTTTTTACTAAATTTTTTATATGTACACTAGGCTACGACGGCAAGAACAAAACCATACAGCTACATTATGCCCAGGACAAAGAAGTAAGAGTTGCCAATGATTTCTACATATTGAGCCAAAATTAGTTTCACAACATATACATAAAGTACATAAATGAAATGTAGTTAATAGAAAGAATCTTACGAATCAAAGTAAGGAGCCAAATAAATTTGCTTGGCAGACTGTGCTATCCATTGATTGATATAATTTTGAGTCTCGATTTTTCTATTCCCTATTATTTGTATGCTTTGGGCTCAAGAAATCCATACAAGTCATCATGACTGAGCTCTTCAATTTTTTTATTCAAATAACTGAAAATTACAACAAAAAATGGTTAACTGTGATTAAAGCATACATTAAACAGTTATTGATAGTAAGAATTGTATACTTACAACATCCACAAATGCAAAATTGAGACATTAAGCATTCCCCATATCAGATGGTCCCGTATTTCATCAATTCCATGTCGCCTCCCATTTAAACAGTTAACACAAGGACAATAAAACTTCCCATTCAAATCCGCTCGATTTCGTTGAGCAAAATCCAAAAATTGTGCAACTCCATTTTGATACTCATCAGTGAACCGTCTTGCATGCATCCAACTACGCTCCATATATACTCTTCTGTTATATACAAGGACAATGAAATGGGGTATAAGCTTTGACCAAACTAAAAACTATAATTAATTGACCCATAAGCAAAGTACTCATGGGTCACGTTTGCTATTGGAGAATAAACTTAAGAATTTATTCTTTGAAGTGTCAAAGGAATTCTAGCATAATAGGCATAGGCATATTGTAATGAGTACCAATCATCACTAATTACAACTACTTCTTAACTTGTTCATTGCACGTCCAAAGGTAAATCTTGACACAAACCTAACTTATCCAATATAACATCTATTTATACTAGTTCCATTTATTTAGTAAAACCAAAGAATCTCTCTCCTCTTTTTAATTTTGATTTTTACTATTTAATATCCATGCATAACTTTCCATCTAAACCAACTATTTCAACTATGTCTCCAAAGCATTTCAATAATTTAATCAGGAAACTTAGATTGAAAAGAGTGAAATAATTTAAAGGGCCTCATCATATAACTCTCATGATTACATATATATATATATATATATATATATATAATGATACAATCAAAATAGAATGACAAAGCCTTGAACATCCACCTGTAATAATAAAAAAAATCACTTAATTCCAATAATTCTAACAAGTATCACCTAACCTATAACCACAAGCTCAAAGTCAGCATCAGCAGTGCAAGATTTCAACCAGTCAAATGCAAGATTTAATTTCAAAATTCAAAGTCGCACCACAAAATAAAAAAATTATAAGAAAATCAAACAAATGTACATTGAGCCAGTCTCAGCTCCAAATTTCAAATCTGCAACAGACAAACGAAAGCAACAACAGAAGAACGAAGATTAAATTGCACCAACAAAGCAGAAGCAGTAAAGTAACATCCAATGCAAAGCAAGAGAGATAAACACAGTAACAGTAGCACCAACAAAGGAGAAGCAGTAAAGTAACATCCAATGAGCAAGAGAGACAAACACAGTAACAGTAACAGCAAATGCGAATATTAGAATGGAAAGAGTAAGTAGGTAGCAGAGAGAGATACAAAGATGTAGTGGACTAGAATTTGAATCTCAACGAATCCGCAGAGCTTTTATAGGAATAGGCCGAGCAATTAAACGCAGGCGGAGAGGAAAGAAACGGGAACAATAAGATGCGCAAAAGGACAAAGAGGAATCGTCAATGATGGTGTGAATGAGGGAGTGAAAGGGAGAGGGAGTTGATGGTTTAGGGTTTAGGATCGACGGAGGGAGAAAGCGAGGGCTCTGTTAGAGGTTTCGGGAGAAAGCGAGGGCTCTGTTAGAGATTTGGGTTTTGGAGTTGAGATTTAAAAAAACTCATATCTTACATCGGTTCTTTCACAGAACCGATGTAAATATGCTCACATTTACATCGGTGGTATGAAAATCGATGTAAATGTGTGCATATTTACATCGGTTCTTTTAAGAACTGATATAAATATGAAAATATTTACACCATATTTACATCGGTCTTAAAAGAACCGATGTAAATATGAACATATTTACATCGGTCCTGAGAGAACCGATGTAAATATACGATCTAGTTCTCTTTTATTTACAAAAATGCCACCGCGTTTATATTTACATCGGTTTTCCTAATAACCGATATAAATTTGACGATGTAAATTTGCAATTTTGTAGTAGTGTTTTTTAAAGAACCAAATAACTCCTTTTAAGAATCAAATAATAAATATTCAAAATAATAACTCGACTTCATAAATATATTTTTCTTAATTTGCAAAATATATTTTTAAAACGCTTGAAACGTGTAAATATAAAAGGAAAACAAGTTCTTCCTAAATCAAATAATTTGTAAAAATATAGTCAGGTTAGTTTTAAAAAAATTTAACTTGTGAGTTATTAATTTTAAATTTTGAAATTTTTTTATTACACTTTTTATTTTCTTATTATAAAAAAATTATTCAAACGTTCTCTAACGAATCTTTGTACCATTATTAAATTTATGAATAATTATGCAATTCAATGTCCTTATTTTCAACAAAAGTGATGCTATTTTAAAATCCTTATTTGTCCTTATGTTGACTCTATCGAATATTTCTTTTTTAGATTTGATTAATCATTTCATTTATATAATATTAGTACTAACTTTTTTAATTTTTGTTTTATAATTTTTTAAAGTCTATCTTTTAGTTTATATTGAAACTGTTTTTATATTTTAGTCTTCATATCTCTATTTTATAATGGTTTTACAGTCATACGCCAAAATAGAGTAAAACATAAAATGTAGTTTCTATAAAAACTAAAACAAAAAATAGACACAAATATGAAAACCAAATGAATAAAGGTTTGTTTATAGATAATTTTTTATGGAGAAATTTCTCGAATAAATTTCAATGATAATTTTTTTATATGTGAAAAAAATAATATAAAAAGCTTAACTTATTTTAAAATTGATTGGTTGAATTTATATTTTATTTATATATTATAATTAATTTTTTTTTAATTAATATGAATTTTTTAAATAAAGAACTAAAAAGCTTTTCACATGTGATCAGATACCCTGATAAAGAAGCAGGTGAAGTGCCCATGGCGTTTGTTGTAAGACAACCTCAAAGTTCCCTTGACGCAGCAGAAGTTATTGATTTTGTTGCTAAACAGGTACCTTTTCCTTTTGCATTTTTTTTTTTGTTTTTATGTTCATTTAGATATAAAATAATTTTTTTCATAATTTAAAATTACTTTTTAAGAAATGTGTAAATAATTTTTTTTATATATATTTTTTTATAAATTTTATTTTTTAATTTGTATATGAACTATTTTTAATTTATTTTTTCTTTAATTTTTTATTTTTTTTTATAAATTCTCATTAAATCGGTAATATTTACTAGAAAATGAGTTATAGGTTTATTTATTTTATCCGAATATAATGAAATTTGATGAGTGAGTGAGGAGTGAGAAAATCATTTCTCAAGTAATTAGGTTATGTTGACATAGAACAATGTATCTTTGGTTAAGTAACAATATTAATTAAATGTTGGAAAGAAAATAATACCATTTTTTTTGAATAATTTTTTAAAATAATTTTAAAGGATTAAGCAAAAACAATTATATTTGTGCATATAAAATATAAATCTAAAAATAATTATGATATAAATAATATGTCTACGTTTATTGATTTGACTTCAGGTTACACCGTACAAGAAAATAAGGCGTGTAGCATTTGTTGATTCCATACCTAAGAATCCTTCAGGAAAGATACTGAGGAAGGAATTAAGAAAAGTTGCGTACTCTAGGTTGTAATGCTTCATTTTGTGTTATTTTATTCTTTCGAAGGTGATGCATGATTTTTCATTTTAATTGATCAAGTGGTGTTTGACTTGAGTTCTTTTGTTCCAAATGAGAAAAGAAAAATATATCATTGTATTGTCTGTATCTATTATAAAGTTTGAATGGAAAGATTTTATGAAATCATGTAGCCTTTGTTTTTTCTAGTGATGGAAAGTGAGGATATGGAAGTTCATACAGAAAAGAAAAAATCGAGGTAGAGAAATTGAAATTTTAATAAAATTTTCATCTATATATTTTATATATTATTATAATATTAAATAATTAATATAATATTAAAATAATAATTATTTTTATTTTAATATAAATAGTTAAAAAAAATTATTAATAATATTAAGTTTATATATATTTTTTATTATAATAATAATTTAAAAATATAATAACAATAATATTTATTTTTTAGTTTATATTTTATAATTATAATAATAAATTCAAAATAATTAAAAAAATTATTAATAATAAATAATACTATTTTACTTTTTACTCATTTTTATTCTTTTTCTCTTAATCTAAACTTCATTCTCTCTTCTATTTCTCTTTATTTCTTTCTTTTTTCACTCTCTCAAATCCCCTCTCCAATTCAAACACACTCATAATGATTCTAATAATTATTATAAAGTTGTTGTAACGAACCCAAAAATTAATAATATTATGCTCCTAAAACATAATGAATTTACAACGCTCTAAAAATTTTTATAATATTCTTTTTCGCAAATCAAACTATTTACATTTCAATATAAAGTTTACATTAAAAACAGTTATCCAAAATCATCAGAATCACATCCTCTTGGAGAAATATTAGTACTAATTTTTTTAATTTTTGTTTTATAATTTTTCAAAGCCTATCATTTAGTTTATATTGAAACTGTTTCTATATTTTAAGTCTTCATATCTCTATTTTATAATGGTTTTACAGTCATACGCCAATAAAAGAGAGTAAAATATAAAAAAGTAGTTTCTATAAAAACTAAAATAAAAAAAGACATAAATATGAAAACCAAATGAAAGAGAGTAAAATATAAAAAGTAGTTTCTATAAAAACTAAAAAAAAAAAAAAGACACAAATATGAAAACCAAATGAATAATGGTTTATTTATAGATAATTTTCTTATTAGAGTTTAAAGTGAATTTTAAATGAAAATAAAATAATTAAATAATATATAAATAAAAAAACGTAGAAATTTTTAGTTTAAGAAGTGAAATTTCATATATTTTTCTTTATATATTTATTAATATAAAAATCTCACAAAATTATTCCTGAACATAACATAGTAAATGTAGATCGTATTAATTGAATTACGTTAAATTCTATTTTTTTTTCTATGATTTGTCTCAAGTAAAAACTAATAAGCTTTTCACATGTAATTAACAGATACCCCGATAAAGAAGCAGGAGAAGTGCCCATGGCGTTTGTGGTAAGACAACCTCAAAGTTCCCTTGGCGCAGCAGAAGTTATTGATTTTGTTGCTAAACAGGTACTTTTTCCTTCTTCATTGTTTTTTTATGTTCATTTAGATATAAAATATTTTTTTATATAATTTAAAATTACTTTATACATAAGATAATGTGTAAATATTTTTTTCATATATTTTTTATAAATTTTATTTTTTAATTTGTATATGAACTAATTTTAATTTATAAATTGTATTTTATTTTTTCTTTCATTTTTTATTTTTTTTTTTATAAATTTTCATTAAATCCCTAATATTTACTAGAAAATGAGTTACAGGTCTATGTATTTTATCTGAATATAATGAAATTTGTTGAGAGAATGAGGAGTGAGAAAATCATTTCTCAATTAATTAGGTTATGTTGACACAGGACAATGTATCTTTGGTTAAGTAACAATATTAATGAAATGTTGGAAATAAAATAATACCATCTTTTTATTTAATAATTTTTGAAAATAATTTTAAAGAATTAAGCAAAAACAAGTATATTTTTAGGAGGACTAATTTATGCATATAAAATATAAGCCTAAAAATAATTATTGTATCTACCTTTATTGACTTAACTTCAGGTTACACCGTACAAGAAAATAAGGCGTGTAGCGTTTGTTGATTCCATACCTAAGAATCCTTCAGGAAAGATACTGAGGAAGGAATTAAGAAAAGTTGCGTACTCTAGGTTGTAATGCTTCATTTTGTGTTATTTTCTTCTTTCGAAAGTGATGCATGATTTTTATCGAGTGGTGCTTTACTTGAGTTCTTTTGTTCCAAATAAGAAGAGAAAAATATATGTTGGTGTTGTCTGTATTTATTATAAAGTTTGAATGGAAAAAGACATTATGAAATCATGTAATGATTCTAATAATAATAATAATTATATAGTTGTGTAATGATTTTTATAAATAGAATATATATTTATATATTATTTGTATTTATTATAAAATAAAATTTAAATTTATAATACAAAATAATAGGGGTATTCAGAACCGAACCGATCCAAAGAAAACCGATCCAAAAAACCGCAAACCGATTAAAACCGCAAATTTTTGGATCACTTTGGATTTTTTTTTTCAGAACCGCGTGGTTCGGTTCGGTTTGCAGTTTGATATTTCAAAATCGAACCAAACCAAACCGTAATTATGAAATAATATTATATTTATTTTTAATTTTATTTTGCAAAGAAAATTTAGTGTTGTCTATTACAACTTTCATTTTGTTAGACGTATCTTAGGGTTTCTTACTTGAAACTCTCTTACTCTGATTTCATTATCTCATCATTAACTCTTATTCAAATCCATCTTCACCACACCATTTCACCCTCTATCTAATCATTCTTTTTATTCCAAACGGTAAGTTTTTATTTTATTTCATTCACTCATTAATATGTTTTCTTTCTTATTCTTTCGTCTTTCATTTTTCATATTTTAATTTTAATTCCATATTAAATTTGTCTTATGATTCATTTTCGATTTTCATTGAATAAATGTTCTATTATTTCCCGATTTCATTTTAGGGTTTAGGATTTAGGATTTTCGGTTTCAGGTTTAGGGTTCTTATTTCAATTAATTTCGTTTTTACTAAAGTTATTATTATTTTTAATAATATTCATCTATTACAGCTTATATTTTGTTAAACACATCTTAGTGTCTCTTTACTTGAAAAACTTCATTACTGTAATTTTATTTTGTTCTAACCTAATTGAACACTTGGTTGTGAGTCAAGTTCAGGGTTTCAAAGGCTAAAAATACTTAATTATTAATAAAAAATAAAAATAAAAAATAAAATAAAAAATCGCAAAAACCGATCCAAACCAAACCGTTAAAATTGGTTTGGATTGGTTCTGATTTTTTTTTTAATTTCAAATCGAACCAAATCGAACCGCAAATAATTTTTATATTTGGTTCGGATATATTTTAGCCAAAAACCGAACCAAACCGCACCGCGAATACCCTTACAAAATAATATATATATATATATAAATTAATTTTATTTTTTTAATTTAAATTATTTTTATTATATGAAATATTATCTATTTTTGTGTAATGGATATAATTATTATAATTCATAAATAAAATAAGATAAATTATATATTTAAATTATAATATAATTAAATAATTATTATGTAAAATAATTCACATAATTTATATAAGATAGATTTTTCTACGTCATTAGTTATTCTCAAAACTTAAATAGTCTATTTATAATATATTTAAAATATCCTTTCATATTTATATGATAAAAAAATGTTCCAAAGTTAAGAATCTATTTCTATTATATAATTAAGATAATATTTGATAAAATTAAAATAAAATTCACATTTCTATTATTCTATATAATTAACCTATTCCTATTTCGTTCTACTTAATAACTCTCTCCATCCACATTTAATATTTATTTTCATGGAAGATATATGATCATAAGAGTTGAACATATACAACATAATAAAATAGAGTAAATTAGTGATAATTTTTTTTTACATAATTAATGATCATTCATACAATTCAAAACAACATAATTCGAAATCTAAGAGCCTATCTAAGATTTTACACATTAATTTTAAACTCACAAATAAAACTTTCGGAAGACCGTATAAATTTTAAACATAACACCTAATGTATTTTAAAAGAACCTCGAGTCTTTATTATGATCGACTTACTGAGTCTATTTCACCTTAGAGTGATCCTCACGCTACTCATACCCAACACTACATCAAAATAGTCCAATCTAATTGTCTTTTTAGAACAATTGACAAAATCTCTATCGATCTCTTACCACATGTGGTCATAGTTTATATGACTTATATTCACATTGAGGTATGGATACCCCATACAATATCTCTAAATCCAAACACACTAAGTTACCACATTCAACATTACATTCATTTAATAAGACTTCCTCTCAATATCATACTTATTTATCATTACTACTAAGCTATTTTATATTCATCATTCTCAATCATACATTACTACTCATCATCCAACTTATCATACTTAAAATTCAATCTCAACATCTTTTTCTTGGAATACGAAAATCTGTCCCGCGATTCCCACTTCTGCTCAGCAGATTGAATTTAAAGAACAATCCAAAAATTGGAACTGATCCACTCAGCGAGAGGCAATTCACTCAGCGAGTGACAATCCACTCGGCGAAATTGACCCATCTGCTCAGTGGAGGGTAATCTGCTCAACAAATTGTAACCCGAGAATACCCCATCCACTAGAACCATATACACTTAGTGAACAGTGGCGCTAAGCAGATCTTATATAGATTGAAATTTTGCAGAAGAGTTAACCTTAAATCTTTTGACCCAAATTTCCTTCTTAACACTCTTAGAGAGTTCAAATAATCCAATTTAGGCATGTTTTCTTAAAACATTGGGTCAATGATTCAAGATAAACTCTTTTCCCAAATTTCAATCAACCAAACTCTAAGTTATCACACCACAAAATCAACTCAACCCAAATTTCCACACTTAAACAAATTTTAATCCAATTGAGAAATTCATCACATACTATTTCATATCCTTCACTAGGTAAAATCATATACAAACAACCGGTTCATTTGACTTTTACTCATTAATACAGAATTTTGCATACATTTCAATACAAAATTGAGAATTTTCAAAATAGTTAAATCATCAATCCCATACTACTCTAAAATCTGCATAGTTTCTTCCCCAAATTAACTAGATAATCAAATTAGTACCAAGTCATGCTCAAACCCTAATCCTTTTACCGTAGATTTCTACACAAAATGTCTATATGACTAGCTTCCCTTACTTGAAAGTAGTTTCCTCAAAGTATTCATTGCCACCACCACTGAGCAAAAATCTCAAGTGTTTTAGAAGTGCCTGATCATCAAATCAACCACATTACTAAGAATCCATACTAACATAGAGCCATCTAGAACAAAAAACAAGCACATGCATGGACTTGGAAACTCCCAAAATAGCCATCACAACCCAACCTTTATAGGAAAACATGGTACAGGAAACTTACTCAAATGAAAATTCCAATCTGTCCAAAGTACTATACTCTTTAAGAACTTCCTAGTGGTATGCTCGAATCTTGAAAAGGATGAGGAATGCGTGGGAGATCTTAGAGAGGAGTCTGAGGATTTAAAAAAGGAGAGTTTTAGAGAGATGAGGAAATTGAAATAATAAAGGGTGAAATAATAAAGGGTGAAATAATAAAGGATGAAATGTTTAATTTTTATTTATATGTTTTAAAAATTTAATTAAACAACTTTCAACCTTTACCCAAATCACTTTTTCCCTCTTACTTAACTACTCTTTACTAGGTCCTTACAATCTCTCCAAATACAAAAATTTTCGTCCTCGAAAATTAGTTCTTACTAGCAAAAAGGTATGGGTAAGATTCCTTCATATCGTCCTCAAGTTCCCAAGTGGAATCATCAGTCCTTACATTCCAAGTTACCTTGACTAGGTTGATAGTTCTGCCCCTAAGCTCCTTTGTCCTTCTATCAACAATTTGCACAAGTGTGGTCTCAAGGGAAAGGTCTTCTCTAACTTCCATTTTTTCCGGCTCCTAGATATGGGTTGTGTCCAACACATATTTTCTCAACTGTGACACATGAAATACATTATGCAGCCTTGCCAAAGGAAGGGATAATGCTAACTTATAAGCAACTAAATCAATTCACCTCAAAATCTAATATGACCCAATAAACTTAGGGGTTAGTTTCCTCGATTTTATGACTCTTCCCACACTGGTCACAGGGTTGACCCTCAAGAATACGTGCTCTCCCTCCCCAAACTCCAATGACCTCCTCCTACGATCAACATAAGACTTATGGTGACTTTGAGAAGCCCTCATTCTTTCTTGGATCATTTTCACCTTCTCATTAGTCTACTGTAGCAATTCAGGTCCTACCATAATTCCTTTTTCATCTTGGTACCAACAGAGAGGGGTTCTACAGTTCCTTCCAACAAAACTTCATAGAGCGCCATCCCTATACTGGTGTGATAACTTTTTTTATATGTGAACACTGTAAGGACCTAGTGTGTGACAGTTCTAGCAAAATGGTAACTTAAGTAGTGAAGGGTGAAAGCGATTGGTAAAATTTTAAAGAGGACCTTAAATAGAAAAACTTAAATTTTCTACCTTCATTATCTTAAGTTTACCATCTCTCTAGAAAACATTTTTCCTCTAAGTTCTCTCTACCTTCTCTCTAACCAATTTTCTCACCTTCCATCCTTTTCAAGATCTGAGTATACCACTGTGAAGCTTGCAGAGAATAGATCTACTTGGACTGATCAGATTTTCAATTTGGGTAAGTTCTCCAATTTTTCTTCTAAGACCTGAGAAGGGAATTTTGTGTTTATGGGTTAGATCTGTGATTTTAGGCACTTATAGGACCAATTGGAGCTTGTAGGCATTGATTCATAGGGGAAATTGCTTTTTGGACTGAAGAATTTGAGGTAAGGGAAGCTAGAACTCTGACTTTTTCTTCTTTTGAAAAATCTGTGGTTATGCTTCAAATCTGTGATATTTGTGTTGTTTTATTGTGTTTTGGATGCTTGTTTGGGTGCTGGATCTGTTTGAATGTCTATTTCGAGCTTTGTCTATGAAAATCCGCTGAGCACAGGGCCTCTGCGCTGAACGGATTTGTTACAGAGACTCTTTGTTGAAATTCGCTTAGCGCGCGGTGCGCTCAGCGCAGGGGACTTGTGTTGAGCGCATTTGTAAAAAAAAAAAATAATCCACTAAGCGAATTTCCCTTGTTTGTTTTGCCTTATTTGAGTTGAAATGATGATATTTGCTATATATATATATGTGTATGATTCTTAGAAAAGTGTATATGATGCATGAGTTGTAATTATGATGAATGAGAGTGATAATGAGCATGTGGTCGTGTATGTTGGAGAAAAGTAGTTATGATAATGATTATGAATGAAATGTAAAATGTGGTAGATTAGTGTGTATAGATCTAGGGACATCATATAAGGTATCTAGACCTCAATATGAGTCTTGGTCATGTAGACTAAGTCCACATGTGGTGATAGGTCGATGGAGGTCCCATCAGTTACTCAGTGGAGGAAGCTAGATGGGGCTACCCTGATGTTGTGATTGGCTATCTGTAGGAAGGGGATGGCGTTGAAGTGAAAAAGACTCAGTTAGCCGGTCGTGATAAGACTCGTGGTCCTACTCCGATACATGGATGGCGCTAGGGTGAAAAAGACTCAGTTAGCCAATCGTTATAAGACCCGTGGTCCATGTTCTGATACATCAGGTACTAGCCTTAGATGTCCGAGATCTATACTGTCTTCCAGAAGACGTCAATCTTGAATGTGATATGTGATATGTGAATGTGAATGTGATTATGTGTAAAGCCTTAGGTAGGTCCTTACACTTGGATGTGATTATAGACAATATCTTATGTAGTTTATATAATTATGCATGCTCTTTTGTATCTGTAGCTTACCCTATTTGTTTAGTGTCTTTGTTTGACTGCTATGATTGTGTTCCTTACATGGGAGCAGGTGCTAGGTCAGGAGAGGATTCCTCAACAGAGAGATAGTAGGATTAGGAAATTGATGTAATAGGATCCTTGTATTTTAAATTATAGAAAATTGAAAAAATTTATCAGGCCTTTTGAGACATTATTTTGGGAATGTAATAGAATTAGTATTATAAAATATTGAAATATTACGAGTACTTTAGTATAAATTAGCGTTTTGGGTTCGTTACAAACACCAACAATGGTAATACTTCATCCCAACTCCCTAGGTGGTCCAGAACACATGCTCTCAGCATATCCTCCAAAGTCTGAATAGTTCTCTCAGAGTACCGATCATTTTGAGGATGATAAGTAGAGTTGAGTCTTAACTTGGTTCCTAAGGTCCCTTGAAGATTTTTCTAGAAGCAGGAGGTGAATCGCGAATCTCTATTTGATACTAAGCTGAGGGTACTCCACGGAGTCTAACTATCTCCTTTATATACAATTGTGCTAACTTCTCCATGAAGATTCTCAGGTTAACTAACAAGAAGTGCGTACTTTTAGTCAACTTGTCCACCACCACCTATACTGAATCATGCCCCCTCATAGACCGGGGCAAATGAGTAACAAAGTCCATTGCAATACTGTCCCATTTCCACTCGGGCACTTCTAATTGCTGGAGCATACCACCCGATCTCTAATGCTCTATCTTTGCCCTTTGGCATGTTAAACAAGTAACTACATACCAGGCTATCTCCCTCCTCATGTTGGGCTACCAAAACGAATCCTTCAAATCTTTGTACATTTTAGTCATGCCAAGGTGCATACCAAGTTTGCTTTTATGCCCTTCCTCCAGAATTATCATTTTCAACTCTTCATCAGATGGTACATAAATCCTCCTTTTGATCCTTATAACTCCTTCTATACCCATCACAAAATCTTAAGCTTGTTCAGTACCCAAGGACTCCACCACACCCTTTAGTTGAGGATTTAATATTTGCTTCTCTCTAACCATATTCAAGAATTCATTGGTGATAACCACCATGCCACAACTAAAAAGGTCTGGAGACACTTCAGTATTGAGACTTAGATCTCTGAATTTTTCTATCAACTCCAACTCTTTCACCATTAGAAACGACATACTCACCATCTTTCTACTCAATGCATCTGCCACTATATTAGCCTTCCCTGGATGGTACATTAACTAAAAATCATAATCCTTCAAGAATTTCATCCACCTCCTTTATCTCATGTTCAGCTCCTTTTGATCAAACAGGTACTTGAGGCTTTTATGATCAATATACACAATGAACTTTGATCCATATAGATAATACCTCCATAATTTCAAAGCAAATACCATTGCTGCTAACTTCAGGTCATGAGTGAGGTAGTTTTGCTCATGAACCTTCAGTTGTCGGGAAGCATATGCCACCACCTTTCCTTCTTGCATCAATACACATCTTAGACCCTAATAAGATGCATCACAATATACCTCAATCCGGGATAATTAACATTGGGGAACTTGTCAACCTTTGCTTCAACTCCAAGAAGCTTTGTTCACATTTGTTAGTTCAAGCAAAAGACTGACCCTTCCTGGTCAACTGAGTTAGAGGAGTTATTATTCTCAAGAAGCCTTTAGTAAATCTTTTGTAGTAATAAACCAGTCACACAAAACTTCTAACTTTTGATATTGTCTTGGGGCGTTCTCACTGAAGCATAGCCTCCACCTTATATGGATCTACTGATATCCCTTCTACTGAAATCACATGCCCCTTGAATCTCACCTCCGAAATCCAGAATTCACATTTAGACAGCTTGACGTACAACTGCTTAGCCCTCAGAATATCTAACACTATCCTAAGATGTGCTTCATGCTCCTTTGGAGTGTGAGAATAGATAAGGATTTCATTTATAAAGACTACCACAAATTTATCCAAAAAAGGGCGAAAGATGCGATTCATGTAGCCCATGAACACAATAGGAGCATTAGTCACCCTAAAGGGCATCACCACAAACTCGTAGTGGCCATACCTTAATCTAAAAGTTGTCTTCTACACATCCACTTTTCACCAATATCTGATGATACCCTGATATTAGATCAATCTTGGAAAACATAAATGCTCCATGCAACTAATCCATCAGATAATCTATTCTTGGTAAAGGATACTTGTTTTTAATCGTCAGCTTATTCAGTTGTCGGTAGACTACACATAACCTCAACCTTCTATCCTTCTTCTTTATCAACGACACTGGCCTGATAAATTGTCTATCAAGCAATTCTTCTATCTGCTTCTTTAATTCTACCAATTTTTCCGGAACCATTCTGTAAGGTGCCATGGACACCAGTCCTGCACCCGGTGTCAAATCAATAAAAGATTTCACCTCCCTCTTAAGTGGCAGTCCAGACACCTCTTCTAGAAATACATCCATGTAGTCTTGCACTACTAGTATCTCAACCCTTTAACCCACATTTGCTACCTCCATGTGGGTTAAAACCACATAACATAGGGCACCCTCCTTCATTTCCTTCAAAACTTGCTAAGTTGAAATCAAATCAACATCCCTTGGATATGGAAAAATTAACCTCTTCCGCCCACAGTCCAAAAGAACTCGATTGGTTGTCAACCAGTCCATCCCTAATATCACATCTAGATCCTTAAGTGTCAAACAAATCAAATTGAATTTTTGATTTGTACCCTTCCACCACCATAAAACAACAAACACACATCTTGAAAGCCACTACCAGATTTGAAGTTGGAGTAAATATTAACAAATCGACTTGAAACTCCTTATATGGTAGCTTTAATTCATCTACACAAAGCTTATACACAAAAGAGTGTGTCACTCAAGAATCAAATAAACTGTTACATTATTACTAGCTAGAGAACTTCAACCTTATACCAAGTTATCAAATTTTGTTGTCTAAGTCCTGACCCTCGTCAGATTTTCACTATTTCTTTTTAATTTTTACTTTTACCCACTTTCTTTACCCTTTCAATTTTGTATTATTTAAATTCATTATTTATTTTTGACGTTATTTTTTTAAGATCTTATTTGTTTTATTTCTTTATTGAAAAGTTTACTTTTAAAGTAAATCTAATTTTAAAATTCTTTCTGTTTATAGTTTTTCTAAAAAAATATATAATATTATTATTTATATTTATATTTAAAGTCAATTAAATTAATAAATATATGTATATATATATATATATCATATTTTTTATATTATTTTACATTGTTAATTTCATATATTTTGCGTTAAAAATTATTGTTTAGTATATTTTTAAATTAAAAAAACTAAAAAATTTGTTAATCTAAATAAAAAACTCATAAATTATATTTATTTTTGTTATTGAAATTAATTCACACAGAATGAAAAATCATAAAAAAAAATAAATATATAACTATTTACATTAATATACTTTATTATATTGTGTATTATTTCAGTAACATTTTAAAGATTTTTAGAATTGATTTTAAATTGAGACGAAAACTAAATTTAAGAAAAAAAAGTGTTGATAACTCTGCAGGGAACATCGAGCATCAACCGTTATTAGAAGACATTAGAATAAATGTAAATAGTTTTAGAAAACCTAACAACCGATGACTAATGAATAAACCAAATATAGTTGACTTTAATACCATGTGATGTGACAACAAAGATCTTCTACCGTATGATTCTTGGAAATAAACTTCTCGATAATAATAAAAAAGATGTGTGGTGCTGCTGCAACAATCAGATTTCCAAAAGATAATTCACCAAAGTTCAACACTCAATAATAAAAGACTAACTAACTATTATGTCACGAAAAAGAACTTAGGCTGTGTTTTGGATGTAAAAATATTTTTAATTTCTGATAAAAATTATTTAAAAATTCTATGATTAAATTAATATATATATATATATATATACATATAAAGTAATATAAATCTTATTTCATTAAATCAATTTTATA
Source organism: Macrotyloma uniflorum (assembly GCA_016859785.1). Lineage (NCBI taxonomy): Eukaryota > Viridiplantae > Streptophyta > Magnoliopsida > Fabales > Fabaceae > Macrotyloma > Macrotyloma uniflorum. The sequence goes on from BDMB01000049.1 coordinate 816,969, forward strand.
AAAATAAATTAAATTTAAAATTTATTATTAATATATCATAACCTATCTTAAAAACAACCGGACCATTTATAAATGATTAATGTTAATAAAGAAAAATATCACTATTAAATTAATTTGGTTACAAGTGAAATTTTAAATGCTATTTTTCGTATTAAAACAATTAGTTTTACCTTAAAATATATAAAATAATATGCTAACATAGTAACTTATAAATTAAATTTTAAGAACTCTAATGAATGTAAAAATTTAAAATATATATATGAAATTTGGAAGAAAAAACAACCAACAATTCATAAGAAAATTTTGTTAACAAAATTATTTCATACAAATTTAAATATATAATTTTAAAAAGAAGAAGATAAATTTTAGCCATAATTATTTTGATATTGAACTTGAGATATAATTATAGAAATTATTATTAAAATAATACAGTAATGCAGAGTACATATATAATTATATATTATACATATGTATTTGTTACAAAAGATAAACTCCACTAGTAAAATATTTGTATAAAAAATATAAGATGATAAAATATAAGAAATATATATATATATATATATATATATATATATATTTCAAACTATATCCTAATAATATTCTGGACTAGTCTCATATTCTAAATATTTGTTTCTTGTAAAATTTTTATTTTCATGTAATAAATATAAACATCAAGATAAAAAAATTGGATAAGTTATTTTACTATAAATAATAAAATGAACGTATTATTAATAATATGTTATGATAGTATTCATGCAATACATATTAATATGATGTTAATAAGTATTATCACGTGTCAGGTTATATCTTTTGTTAGATAATTTAATGACTTTGATAAAAAATATAATATGGAATTTTTTTCTTTTAAATAAAACTAATTAATGATAAAAATAATAATGAAGAAAAATTAAAAAAAAAAAATAATTGGAAAAAAATCATTTAGCTAAGAATTAATTAGATTGCTGGATTGAAGTTCAATTTCGATTGGGGTGTGCATGCAGGCATTGATACAACAAAAAAAATAAAAATGCTTGCATTTTATTTTTTCAATATAGGGCTGCTACCGGTTTGGGCTATGATTGGGCCATAACTAAAACTTTAGTGCAAAATGGAGTTAACTTGTGACTCAATTTTCGTTTTTCTATTTTCACCTCTTATTTTTTTAGTTTTCCCTGAAAGCATCTCTAACAAAAAAAATACGTTTCTTTTTATATATTTTTTTCGAAGTTAATTTCAACCAAATAAAAAAAAATACGATTTGTGAATTCTTTTCTTTACTAGCAAATGTTTTATTTATTTTTTCAATTTAAAAATTATTAAACAAATAGTTAAAATACAACACATTTAATTATAACACTTGAGATATGAAATTCACCATAATAAGTAATTCTAAAAATTTATTTGCATATATATATATATATATATATTAAATTAAATTGATTTTAAACACAAATACAAATAATAAAATTATATATTTTTTAGAAAAATCATAAATAAATAGTGTATTTAAAAGATAGATTTGGTTTAAAAGTAAATACTAAAACAAAGAATTAAATTAAAGAAAGATAAAAGTTTTTTGAAAATATCTTTAAAAATTATAGTGAATTTAAAGAATGGTAAAGAAAGTGAGTAAAAGTAAAAATTAGTAAATATAAAATAAATTGTAAGGAAATAAATGTTAAAAAGTAAATTATTAAAAATAAAAAATTTTGATAAAAGAAAATAATGTAAATAGTGATAGGAAAAAAAAATGATTGAATTGGCCATTTTATTTTTGGTGTTTCCTAGAGTATATATATATTTTTTTTTTTCTAACACTCATCTTATTTATATATTTTTTTCGTAATCATTTTTTCTTTATTATTTTATAAAATAAAAATATCAATATTTTAACTTTCTACCCTCACTCACTATAACTTCTCAAACGTGAAAGTTATCTATTCTCGTAATATTTATAGAAATTAGAATTTCTCAATTTTTTTTATGTATAACTCTTTCTTCGGTTTAGTTTTTTTATACACTTAATATTTGATAATCAAATCTTCAATAGTTAAATTTAACATTTCTTCCTCTAATTCTATGTGTTTTTTTATTTTATTTCTTAATTATCTTTTTCAATCTCTCCAAATCTTTCGATACTCAAGTTTCTCATTTCCATAACTTTTATCAAATTACAAGTCTTCTCATTATTTGATATCCCTCGATTCTTATTCTTTCAATTTTCAAAAAAAATTCGATACTTATTCTATCATATCGATTTTACTCTTTTCAATTATTATTGATAAAAAATTTCTTCAAACTTCTTTTCTCAATTCACAAATAAACCTTTCTGTATTTTGTGATTTTTACAATACCAAGAATGTTCAATGTTTGAAAATCTAGTATGCACAATGAAAACAAATTTTTCCATATTTTCATTATTAGGTATACACAACAAAAACATGTTTTTCAATATTTTCATTATTAGGTATACAAAAAAAAACATGTTTTTCCATAATCGATATACTTTCTAACATATGGAAATAAATTTTGCCGTGAATAATGCACCACAAAAATACATTTCCATTCTAAAAATAAAATAAAAAAAATGGACAAGTGAGGATAAAAGAGTAAGACAAAATAAAAATGAGTGTATAATGGTAACTTGCTAGTTTTGTAAAAAGAAAGAGTGAAAAAGAGTGGTCCAGAACCTTATCACCCATTTATACCAAATATGCTTCTGGGTCCATGCATTAAATAATTAAATAATTAAATAATTAAATAATTAAATACTTATTAGAGCATATGTACGACAAGAATAATGTATTAATTCGATTAACAAAACAAAATGCTAAATTAATTTACCTTTAATAACGAAATGTCCTTTGAGAAATCCTTGTTTACTATAAATGATGGTTTCTCTCTTGTTTGGGTTTATAAGTGAGTGACACCCAACCCCATCAATTACCTTAATTAGCTCAATTAGCTCAATTAACCATATACCTACAATATTTACATATGAGAAGCTAAATTTAAATTTGTTTCCTTTAACTAATTTTGATTTTGATTTTTTTATTTTTTTAATTTTGATAAATTTTCATTCTCTACTTTTTTTTTCTAATATTTTTTAGTTGTCTTTGTTGAAGGAGATATGTTAAATATTATGTATTAAATAGAAAGTCACATATTTTAGTTGTCTTCTTTAAAATAGATACATTAAGTGCTATATATTAAATAGAAAGTTGCATATATTTATGAGAGGGTGAATTCAATTTAGAAAGATTTTCACAAGTTGATAAATTATTTTCTTTAAATTAAGATAGATTTTATAAAAGATCAAATTTCGAATATAAAAAAATATTAATGAGAATGTTCATTTGATTAATTTTTGTTTAAGTAATAGGAAACATTTTATTTGATTACATTCAGTTAGGAATAGGTTTGGATTTCCATAGATTTTCTTCATTTTTTTCATGAGTTTTGACTTTAATTTCTCATAATTTTTTTTTATATTTTTTCCTTTTTTTATATTTTAATATATGGTAAATAATTAGTGAATCATGGGATACCAACCTTGTTGAAATGCAATTTTTCCATAATAATATTTATTAAAAAAATTATTATATTTTAGAATGTGAAAAATGATTGGTGGAGGATCATGAGAAAAAATTATTAGTGTGAAGATCATTTATTAACCAAATTACATTATTCATACACCCCAAATTAAATTTTTATTCGTGTGTAGGGAAAAAATAGATACAAAAAAAAAGAATGATCCATCAAGAGGAAAAAAAACAATCGAACCCGCAGAGTTAGATAGAGAGAGAATATAATCTTATATTTATTATGTTGTAATAAAATAAAAAAAAGTGTTGAACAACTATTAAAATATCACCATTATCAAAATATTAAAATATAAAAAAAAGGCCTTATTTTATTAATGTTAATATTTATATTTTGTGAATAAATAAGCTTAATTTAAAATTTTTTAATATTAAATTAATGCTTAAATTTTTTATACGATGAAGTTTGAAATTTTATAAATGAATAAGTGTTAATTAATATAACTTAAAATTTTATAAATGACTAAGTAGAATTTAAAATTTTACAATTGATCAAGTAGAATTTAAAATTTTACATAAACACATCAAGAACTCATGTCAAGTTTCCAAATAATTTTTTTATAATATTTTTATTTTTTTCTATTCTTCTATGAACTCTTAATATTGTAAAATCAATATTTAATCTTATATTTATCCTATTAATTTGGTTCTTATTTTGTTTTAAAGCTAAAAAAATTATCTACAATTTTTATTCTGACCTCAATATGATTTAATCGTTTACTATGTTCAAAGTAAGGAAAAATGAAAACTTTCATTCTAATCTTGACAATGTGACTTTTAATCACAAAAATATTCATATCTTATGTTATACAAATTATTTATGAATGAAATAAACGACATTGGTTAGCTAATACATGTGGCTATAACTTTGATGAAGTTTTCTTTCCCAAATTCGTAACAAAATCTTGTCAAAATAAAGTTGAAATCTCGAAGCCAAAATATCCTTTAAATCAATCTAATAAATTCTCACACATATTTTAATGATAAATTCATAATTTTTATAAATTTGATCTAAAACTTTATAAAATAATGTAAACACAATCAATCAACAATTAAATCACAATTCTTCAAAATTATATAGAGGTTTGAGGACTTATGATTGTCTCAGTGTAACAAAATCCTATTGAGACTTAGAGATTGTCTCTCTACCCAAAATTCTCATAAGTATCCTGCACATGAGACATTCCCTACTCTCCCTTGTACCTTGATGAAGATATGTGACGTCTTAAATGCTACGCTCCCAACTCCTCACGTGTCGTCTCTAGGTGTCTCTTCTAAGATTTTCTCCAAACGTTAGAGAAAATTTGGAATGAAAAATAGAGATGATTTACCGCCTATTTATATATGTAGAGTTGAGTTTTTAAAGATTGATCCAACTAATAGTATCTTTAAAGATACTAAAGACCTCACATTATCTTTTTAGAATATCAAGAACCCTACATTATCTTTAATAACCTCACAATATCTTTCCACCTAACTTTATTTTATTTTATTTTATAAATTATTTTATTTTATTTTCTAAAACTACTTAAATATATTATTTAAGTCAAATAATTTAATTATATATATATATATATATATATATATATATTCTAAAGAAATATAGGATGTTATCGCATACACCAAATTTTGAACATGGAAAAACCCTATGTGAAGGAAAAACCCACAAAACTTAATCTAGTAAAAACTTCCACTAATAATAATAATGAGTACACCACAAATCTTCTTAGAACCTCCAAGAATCAACAAAAAATACTCTCTTCACCAATAGGATGTATAATTAACACAAGAACAAACTCTATTTGATATTCTAACTAGATAATAGAGAGAATCACAAATACAAAAAATTGATACCAAATATTTCTTTTCCACCGACTAGTTGCTTCACAATTGTTCTTCAATAGTTTTTTCTTCCTTTTTGTAGGGTATATGCACTATTGGTTTTATTCCTTTTTCTGTCTCACTTTTTCAGGAGGCTTCTCTATCTTTTTCAAATTCAAAATAGCTTTCTACCACATTCTAATTTAATTAGCATAGAAAATGCACTCAAGGCCCACACCTTTCTCTTTTCCTTTTTATTTTATTTTATTTTATATGTTAAGTGGCCCAATTCTTGGTGACTATCTAACATATCTCACTTTCACCAATTAACTTGGGCATAGTCAACCAAGCCTGCTTTTTCTTTGCAAATATCAAACTTTGGTAAGGTCTTTGTCATCATATCTGAACTTTTTTCATTTGTATGAAATTTTTCTAATGATAATTGCTTCATCTCCAAAGTATTGTATATCCAATGATACCAAACCTAAATATGCTTTTACCTTGAATGAAAGTTCGAATTCTTATATAGATGGATTGCACTTTGACTATCACAATACCAAACATATTTTTCTTCTGATAATCCCAATTCTTGTAGGAATTTTTGCATCCACAAGAGTTCCTTAGTAGCTTTTGTAACAACAATATATTTTGCCTCTACGGAAGATAGAGCAATACATTTTTGTAATTTAGACTACTTTGACACTGCTCCCCCTGCAAAAGTCATCATATAACTAGAAGTAGACTTCCTAGAATCTACATCACTAGCCATATATGCATCTGTATAACCATTCAACATAGGTTTACCACTACCAAAACATAAGCAAACTCCAAAAGTGCCTTTAAAATACCTAAGAATCCACTTCAACACTTACCAATGACCCTTTACAGGATTAACAAGAAATCGATTAACAACATCAACAACATGAGCAATATATGGCCTTGTACACACCATGATATACATCAAACTAGCAACTGCAAATGAATATGAAATCTTTTGCATTTCTTCTTTCTCTTTCTCACTTGTAGGACACTATTTTGAGTTCAACTTAAAGTGACTAGCAAGTAGAGTACTAACAGACTTAGAGTTGTCCATATTAAATCTCTACAATACCTTCTCAATATACTTTTGTTGTGATAGTCATAATTTTCCATTCTTCTTGTCACGAACAATTTTCATGTCAAAGATTTGCTTTGCAGAACCTAAATCCTTCATTACAAAGGGCTTGCTCAATTCTCTTTTAAGATTTTGTATCTCTTCCAAATCATGACCAACAATCAACATATCATCCACATAGAGCAAGAGAATAATAAATCTTCCATTAAGAATTTTTTCATAAAAACACAATGATTAGAAGAGGTTTTATTATACTTGTGATCCACCATGAAGGAATCAACTTTTCTATACCATTGTCTTAGAGCTTGTTTGAGTCCATACAAGCTCTTCCTCAATTTACAAACAAGCTTCTCTTTACCTTTGACTATGAAACCTTCAGGTTGTTTTATATAGATTTCTTCCTCCAAATCACCATGAAGGAAAACTATTTTCACATCAAGTTGGTCAACTTCTAAATTTAAACTTGTTGCCAAATAAAATACAACTCTGATTGATGACATTTTGTCCACAAGTGAAAATATTTCTTCAAAATCAACTCCTTTCTTTTGATTAAATTCCTTCATAACTAACCTTGCCTTGTACCTTGGTTATGGGCTATTTTCTTATGATTTCAATTTGAACACCCATTTATTTTTTAGTGTTCTCTTATCTTAAGGTAGCTTCACCAAATAAAATGTGTGGTTCTCATATAAGGATTTCATCTCTTCTTGCATGGCTTTGTACCACTTGTCTTTCTCTTCATGTGACATAGCTTCTTCATAGCTTTCTGACTCTCCCCTATCAATCAATAATACAAACTCATGAGGGGAATATTTTTGTGAAGGATGACTCTCTCTAATAGATCGTCTTAAAGGAGGCTTCACATATGGTTCAAGAGAAACTAATTCAATTGGTTCAGAAACTTGAGTCTTAGGTATATCAATTGTATTCTCCAAATCTGCATTCACGTCTCCCCTATGATCAACAATTCTGGTAAGAGGTTCTGGCTCAAGCATCAATGTAGTTAGAAGTTATTTGCTTTGCCTTCTCTTTCTTTTCAATATCCTCAATAGTTTCGTCTTCAAAGAAAACATCTCGACTTCTAAAAATCTTTTTATCAACCGGATGCCAAAATTTGTAACCAAACTCATCACGATCATAACTTAGGAAGATATACTGTTTAGACTTCCCATCAAGCTTGGATCTTTCATCTCTAAGGATGTGAACAAATGCCTTGCAACAAAACACCCTTAAATAACTATAGGAAACATCTTTACCCTTCCACATCCTCTTAGGGACATCACCATCAAGAGGAATAGATGGAGAAAGGTTAATTAAGTCCACTACAATTCTCAATGCCTCACCCCAAAAGGCATGAAATGCATTTGATTCTATCATTAATTGTGTAGTTCATTCTCTCTACAATCCCATTGTGTTGAGGGGTCTTTGGAACTGTCTTCTCAAGCTTGATGCCATGTTCCTTGCAATAGTTCTCAAAAGGACCTCTTTATTCACCACCATTATCTGCTCTAAAACACTTCAACAATTTACCTGTTTCTCTTTCAACACTTGCATGGTAGTGCTTGAACACATCAAGTACCTGGTCTTTAGATTTCAAAACAAAAAGCCTAAACTTTTCTAGAATGGTCATCAATAAAAGTAACAAAGTAAGAGCAACCACTAATTGACTTAGCATCCATAGTGCAAACATCAATGTGAACTAAATCTAAGATATGTGCTCTTCTACGTGGAGGATAAGTGTGAAAAGAAACTCTATTGCTTACCAATAAGACAATTAGAATAGGTTTCAAGAGACATGCCTTTCATAGGAAGTAGTCTTTGTCTTGCAAGAGTATCAAGGTTGTTTATGCCATAGTTTTGTAGAACAATCCTCAATTGCATTCACTTGAAGTGCATACAATTTTGCTGATGTCAAATAAAGAGTATTATGTTTCTCTCCTTTTGCTACCATCAATGTTCCTTTAGTGCACTTCCGTTTTCCTTCACCAAAGGAATTGTGACAGCCATCTTCATCAAGTATCAGTATTGAGATCAAGCTAAGATGGATGTTAGGGATGTACTTAAGATTCTTCAAATGTAGCTTGCAACTTGTATTAATTTTTATACATATTTCTCCAATGCCAACAATTTTACTAACCCCTTGATTTCCCATTTTCACATGCCCAAAATCTCCTGCAGTATATGATGTGAAATACTCATGGTGTGGAGTAACATGAAAAGAGACATCAAAATCAATAATTCATTCATACTCCTAGCATGTGAGATTAATAAAGCTTTCATCATAAACAATGATAACCTCACCATCAAGTACAATTGTAGTGGTGGCTTTATCTTTATCTTCTGTCTTATTGTTACTATTATTGCCTCTACCTCTTGATCTTTCTCTCTTGAAGATCCTACACTCTTTTATCATGTGTCCCGGTTTATTACAATTGAAACACGTTATATCTTTTCTTAATCTAGATTTTCCTCTTGATTTATTGCGATCATTAAATCTTTGAGAATTTCTATATTGATTCCTTCCTATTGACTTCATAACTAAAGTTTCATTGTGAGTTGAGGAGTTAACCTTACTACTTCCCTTCCTCTTAGTTTCTTCATTTTAAAGACTATCATTGACCATGTCAAAAGTCAATTTTCCATTAGGAGCAAAATTACACAAAGATACCATTAAAGTTTCCCAACTATCTGGTAATGAACTCATCTAAAACATTCTCCATAGTAATCAACTGATTCACCATGTTCTGAAAAAAAAAGTGTTATGTCATTGAGGAACCATCTTTGTATAGAAAAATTAACTGATTTCCTAATTAAGAATGCATTGTTCAAGGAATTTTAAGACTCAAATAACTCATTTAATCTTTTTCATAAATTGTAAGCCAAAGTTTCACTAGATACATGATGATAGACATTTTGATTTATCTACTATTGGATCAAGCCAATAGTTTTCCTATTTAACATTTTCCAATCTCCCTCAGATTTATATGCTCATTTAATATCTTTTTCCTCAATAGGATCATAAAGGTCTTTACAAAATAATAAATCTTTCATTCAAGATTTTCATATTAAGTAATTGGTAGAATCCAATTTAATTATAGTTCCAACATTATCATCATCTCCTATCAGCACAAACCAAAACTCCTAAATAAAGCTTTGATACTGATTGTTGGAAAAAATATCACAAAAATAACAAGCAGAAGCAAACTAAAATATTTTCCCCTACATAAGTTATAGTGAACTCTGGAAATATATCAAACTTTAAATAATAAAGGAAGAAGGTGAACATCAAAATATTAGAAGGAAATCAACACACACCACATTTTTAATGTGGGAAAACCCTCAATGTGAAGGAAAAACTCACGAGACTTAGTCCAGTAAAATTTTTAACTATTAATAATAAAAAAAAAAACTCTCTTGATAGATAATCAATACAAGAAAAAAAAAATACTCTCTTGATAGATAATCAACACAAGAATAAATTCTATTTGATATTCTAATTAGACAATAGAGAGAATCACAAATACAAAAATTGATACTAAATATTTCTTCTCTATTGAACTAGTTATCTCACCATTATTTTTTAATAATTTATTCTTTTTATAATTTATTCCTTTTATAAGATATATACACGGTTATTTTTTTTTTCCTTTTCTCTCTATTTTTTTAGAAAACTTCTTTATATTTTTATGATTGCAATTTCAAATTTAAAATACTTCTCAACCACAGTAGTTTAATTAATATGAAAAGTAAAGTCAAAGCCCACACTTTTTATTTTAATTTATTTAATATATTAACTAGTCCAATAAATTGATGAACACCTAACAATTTTAAACAAATAACATTTGAAAAATTATATATTTTCAAGTTTATGATTACATCATTTTTTTACGTTAAATTATGGAATAACTCATGTTGAATGATGTTACTATAAACTCTTATAGTGGCAATATGTGGATTTGCTTATTCACATGAAAGAAAACCACTTTAAAATTTGGGGAAAGGAATCCTACAATAAAAGCACGACTTACAAGAAAGACTTGCATTCATAGAAAAAATAAAGCACTCTCTTAACATGGACGATAAACAACGAATATGCTTACAGGACACAGATCCAAGGAGCGGCTTCAACCGCATTTCCAGAACCTTCCACAGCCTCAAACCACCACTCTCCCTCCCACCGCCCAACGCCGCCGTCTCCGCTGCATCCTACGCTCTCTTCCTCCGCCGCAACTCGCCGTTTCCAGACTCACTCACTGCCATAATCGACGCCTCCACCGGCCAGCGCATCTCCCTCAGCGAACTCATCCACCGTGCCGAAATCCTAACCACTAACCTTGCTACAGTTCTCAAACTCTCCAAAGGAGACACCGCGTTGGTGCTCTCCGCTAATATCATCCAAGTTCCGATCCTTTACTTCGCGCTACTCTCCCTCGGCGTGGTGGTCTCCCCCGCGAACCCTCTCTCCACGCGCTCCGAGCTCACGCACCTCTTCAACCTCAGCAAACCCGCCATCGTCTTTGCAGTAGCTTCAATTGCGGAAAAAACACGCGAGTTTGGTGTCCGTACTGTCACCCTCGATTCGCCCGAGTTCGACTCGCTCACTCAGACGAAGGTTAACATTTCGAATCCACCAGCACCCCTCGCGCGAGTGACTCAATCCGACGTGGCAGCGATATTGTATTCCTCGGGGACCACTGGGATGGTGAAGGGCGTGATGCTAACGCACCGTAACTTAACAGCGTTAGCCGCGGGATACGATGCCGTTCGCGCGCAGAGAAAGGAGCCCGCCGTGTTCCTCTTCACGATTCCGTTTTTCCACGTGTTCGGGTTCTCATTCAACTTGAAGGCGATGGCTGTGTCGGAGACGCTGGTGATAATGAAGAGATTCAGTTTGAGGGGGATGTTGAGCGCCGTGGAGAGGTTCCGGGTGACGCATCTCGCGTTGGTGCCGTCGCTGTTGGTGGCTTTGACGAAGGACAGTGTGACCGACGGGTACGATTTGAGGAGTTTGGAGGGTATTTCATGCGGCTCGGCTCCTCTCGGAAAGGAAACGATTGAAGCTTTCAAAGCCAAGTTCCCCAACGTCGTAGTCATCCAGGTTTGCCCTACTCAATTATAATCATAATAATCATTTCAATTTTCAAATTGGATAGTAGTTCACATAATCATAATAATCATTATAATTATTTAATATTATATTACAAATAAATTTGAAATTTAATATAATTTAATATATTTTAATTTAATCTTATTTAAATAACGTGAAAATTTTAATAAAAGAGAAAATGAGCAACATCAATCAAATATATTTTTATATAATTTTTTAAAGAAGTATGAATTAAAAAACAATACTCCCTCTCTCTTGTTACATTATTGTAATTTAAGATTATTTTAAATTGTTTTAGAATAATAATAAATATATATTTTTAAATATTTTTACTTGAATAGTTTCACCTTTTCAATAAATAAATATATTAGTTGAATAGAAAATAAAAATTTATTTGGAATAATTTGAAAAAAAATATTTCATTAAAAAGTGAAAACATACTATCGGTTATATGGATGAAATTATATGCAGAATGAAATTGGGACAAAAATCACCTGTGATATAAGAAAGTACGTCATGTTAAATAACCCTTTTCTTTTGTAAAAGGAAACGAGGATAACTAAGTATTTCATATAGTAATATTAAAGGTGTAAATTATTTATCTATTTTTATGATTTTGTAAACTTATATTTATTAATTTATTTTTTTTATCTTTACATTAAGTTTCGTTGTATAAGAAATTTAATACGATATTTTTAAATAATATAAAATATTTGTATAGAGATAGGAAAACAAAAAATATGCATAATTTCATGAAATTTAATAAAAATTTAAATAATTTACTCTATTTAACATTTAAATGTGAATAAGTCAAAGTGGTCAGTTAGAAAGAAGAAGAAAATATGTTAGAGTGGAGATGATGGTCCATAATCACCGGTTAATTTTTTATTTTAAAAATAAAATTCATTAATAAAACGTATGAAACATGCTCAATTAAAATAGTACATAGTTAACTACTACTATTACAAATTAACTTGAAAAAAAAATTTGTACAAGAGGAAAAAAGAATCAAATAAAAGATTGACAAGATAAAGGTTACTGAAAACATTTTATAAATTTCACACTCAAACCTTAAGATATTTCTTAAGAATCATTAAAAAAACAATTTATATAAAAAAATATTAGTAAGAAATGCTAGAATATTAACAAAAATATCATATCATTTATTTAAGTTATGCACGTCATTCCTTCATATAATAAAATGCATCAGCAAAAGAAAATGTATCAAACTTTTTAATAATCTTTTCTTCAGGATAGGTAATCAAACAATTAAATAGAAATTAATCTTCTATCTTGTTTTAAAGTTTATTTTTCACCATTTTTACAATCGAAAATGATCTTTCAGTGTAAAAGGTGAAGTAAGAAAAGCCATTACCAAACGAATTAAATGATCAGTGAAAGAATAAGTTAGAATTTTTATTTTATTTTTACAAACCCTTGACACAACTTAGAAATTGCTGATAGATTTCTCAATTCAGAGTTTGTATTCTAAGATGCAACTATTCTTTCTCAAAAAAATCATAGGATAAAATTGTATGACCAATTCACAAATTGCAGAGAAGAAGAAAATAGATTGAGAAAAATAACTATATAAGAAGATGTACAAGAATATATATATATATATATATATATATATATATATATATATATAAAACAAAGGAATTAAGAGAATAAACAAAAATTAGAATAACATGATTAACGGTAACCGATACAGTTTATAGTTATATATATTTATCATTCTCTTTAAATTCATTGTGGTTTGGAAGAGAAATAAGGAGGAGTTTATCACAGAAGGAGAAGAACAACGTGCTAGAAATAGATTTTGTGAGTATATCAGCAACTTGATGTTGAACACAAATATGTTGGACAAATAACTTCTTTTTTTAAGACTTTATCTTTGACAAAATATAAGTCAAGCTCAAAGTGTTTTGTGCGAGAATGAAGAATGAGATTGGCAACAAGGAAACAGTACCAAGATTACCACAATAGATGTTGGGAACAATGTGTGGGATGTGTAATTCATGAAGAAGGGATTGAAATCAGATAATTTCAGTGAGAACATCGACAAGATTTCTGTATTCAGTTTTGGTGCTGCTCTTAGAGATAACAAGTTGCTTGCGAGAACACCAGACAATAAGATTTGTACCAAGATAAACACAGTAGCTAGAGGTTGACTTTCGATCATCAATATCAAATCCCCAATCAGCATCACAAAATCCTTTGAAGTATCGAAGAATGCGTTTAACAACTTTCTAGTGGTGAAGCTGAGGTTGATGTATGAACTAACATACTTTATTAACAACATAGGAGATGTTTGGACGAGTGATGGTAAGATATTGAAGAGCTCCAACAATAGATTCGTAGAGGGAAGGATCAGAAAAAAAAGTGGTGCCATTGGCGGATAGTTTGGAGCTAGAAATCATAGGTATAGGTTGTGAGGAGGCAAACAACATATTGGCACGAGCGAGAAGATCATTAACATACTTCTTTTGTGATAAAAGAAAATTATTGTCGAGCTAGCGAATAACTTCGATACCAAGGAAATAGTTTAAGGGACCAATATCTCTTAGAGAGAATTGATTATGGAGTGTAGCTATGAAGGATTTAACTTCAGTGGAAAAATTCCCAATGATGATGATGTCATCGACATAAACCAACATCAATAATATAGATTTGTCTTGAAAACGAATAAAGAGGGATTAATCAGTCTTGACAATTTGAAAACCCAAAGTAAGTAAGAACTGCCTAAGTTTGTTGAACCATGAGTGTGGAGCCTGCTTTAGACCATAGATCGCTTTAAGGAGATAACAGACTTTGTTTTTTTAGCTAAAAAGCCAAGGGGTTGTTGCATGTAAATCGTTTCTTCAAGATCTCCATGCAGAAAGGTGTTACAACAAGACTGAAAGCCTCATGGAAATCAAATCCCTCCTTTTGATGAAAACCTTTTGCTGCCAAGCGCGCCCTGTGACGTTGAAAACTCCCATCAGAGTTGAATTTTGATTTGAAGACCCATTTGCATCCTATAGCTTTACACCCCTTAGGTAGACCAGTCAAAGTCCAAGTGTGATTACAAATAAGAGCATCAAATTTTTGCTGCATCGCATTGAGCCAAGATGGGTTGTTGAGAGCTTCTTTAATAGTGGCGGGTTTAATGTAGTCATTGTTAGAACCAGCTATTATGATATAGAGTTTAGGTTTGACGATACCATACTTGGCCCGAGTAGTCACGGGATGAGTATTTTTTGGAGGAGAGACGTCCAGTATAGTTTGACTATTATCAGTGGAATATCATAAATCATATGAGTAATCGTGTTATCTTTGCGAGTGTTCCAGTGCAGTTTGAACATTATTAGTATTAGAGGAAGTGAAAGCATCTTGATAGGGAAAAATAGATTCATTAAAAATAACATTCCTTAAAATGCATGTGTGACTAGCAAAACAAACCTACAATTTCTTCCAAGTTTGCTCAGTAGTGTTTAGACCAACCATTTTTGTTAAAATGAAAATAGTTATAGATGCAAGAAGACAAGCAACTATAAATTGATCTTGCTATTCATGATTGGAGAAATCATTATTGATGATATTGTTGGATTCATCAACAATAGTGTTGTATTTGAAAGGAACAAGATTACCTTCAAGAAAGTGAAGAAAATTAAGTCCTCTAATCATGGCAAGGATTTCTTGTTTCTAGATGATCGAGATAATTCTCATCATCTAACTTTAGAGATATAGGAGTGGTAAATGTATGAGGTTGGAAAGTTTTGTAATTACAAATTCCATTGTTGAAGAAAGAGGGGAAGACATGGAATCAATTAAGTTCTGATTACCATGTAGAGAAGAAGAAAATATATTGAGAAAAATAACTATTCAATATATAAGAGAAGATGTACAAGCTGATATATATATAGAAAGCAAAGAAACTAAGAGAATAAACAAAAATCAGAATAATTGTAACAAACACCAATGATTTGTAAAGATCTTTTCGATCTGAAGCTAAATTCAAAATAAACACTTCCATCATTTTATCACAAAATCTATTGTGAACTTCTTGTGTGATCAACATTGTGATGAGTTCAACCTCTTCTAGGAATGTACAAAGTAATCATGCTAGCAACATTAAATTTTTGCTTACCATTATTACATGTATTTTTGTCAAAAATTAAAGAGCCTTGTATGGAGATAATAAATTTGTAGGAACCTTTAAGTTTTGTTGATTTTTAAATAGTGTTAACACGAGGGATGTCACATAATTTTGTTGAAAAGTGGAGAATGTCGAAAAGAGAGAATGAATTTGTAACAACTTTCAAGTTTCATGGGTCTGAGTAGTGTTAAAACGAGGGAGACACCAAGTATTTTTATAAAAAAGTAAAAAGGTTCAAAGTATTGCCAACATGAGTAAAAGGTGAAGCTATGATGACTCTCTCATGAATAAATCCATAATTATTTTAGAGAAATACATAAGAATGAAAGAGTAAATGTAAAGGATATGTTCTTTACCTTAACATCATATTGTGATCTCTTATTTTCACCCATACTCCAATTTGAAAAATACTTTTGTTCCTACATATTTTTAATGATCTAGACAATAAAATTTGGACCATTAATTACAACATACCATATTCCATTCTCTATTGATTTCAGAAATACTTTCATGTAGATTTTTTTTGTAAAAGATAGTTTTCCTAATAAACATAGATAGTCTATTAATAGAAGCACCTACAAAAAAAGTTTGGTTTTGCCTAGTCATTTTTAGGATATTTGTATTTGAAAGACTATTAAAAATTAACTCTAAGATCAATTGTTAAAATAATGAACTCTTTAAAATCCAGAGGAGGGTGAATAGTGTTTTTTTTCAAATCTTTATTATTTCTTGAATCACTAATAAATGAAGAAAAGAATCTTATGGAATGTAAAAGATATTCAAGATATATGACAAAGTATACAAAAAAATGAAAGAAAGATTCACAAAAAGATATTAGATTGGTTTGAATGAAATTATTTTACATCCAATATCAATCAACTCAATATTTGAGTGATTGTTTCTACTATCTTTAAATATTTTGATTACAAGCACTTCATATGCAACACATACAATCATATTCCAAATAATGATCCAAAATCTTTTAAAGAATTCTAAAATAAATTGTAAAAACACTCTACACAAAACACGTGAACATGTAATTTATAGAATTTGAAATGAAATAAAAAAATATCATCTTAATGATTGATATGGAAAGTTATAAATACCGATTAAGGAAATACTACTCTTCGTACTTTTTCTTTTGATGATCTTTGAAGTAATTAAAAAAATTTAAAATTTGATACAAGATTTTTGGAGATTATGTAATTTTTTTAGTATGAAATCAAATATCAAATGATTGTTTTTCATTTTGAGGAAATAATTTATTAAAAAAAAAAAACTAGAATAATTTAATTGATTATTATTTATCCTAATGTTAATGTATTATTTTAGAATGATTTTCAAAACTATTTAAAAACATAATAAATTATTATAAAACATAATCAATTAAGATAGAATGAAGGTTTTAAAATCATTTTACACGTAATTGATTGTTAGTTATCCTAATTTATATATAATTAATGATAATCTATTAATATATATAAATTTTTTTTTAAAAAGTATGATCATTTAATAACACAATTGTGTGATGTTAGCTTGCCTTAATTTTAATGCAAAATATATATATATATATATATATATATATATACTTTTAAAACATGTAATATATAATACAAGTGGATATTATTCTCTTCATTATTAAGAAAATGAATTTCTCTTCATGTCCTTAAATCATTAAAATTTATGTTCGTTCATCTTAATGAGCAACATGATCAACATTGTTTAGTATATAGATCCATGACTTTTTTATTATTTGATTTAGTCACAAACTCAACTATTGTTACATGGTCAACTTGTAATATAGATATTTCAAGTGAATTTCTTATTAGGATATTTAATTCTTCCCTTAGGATTTTAAAGATCATCATGATTTTGTTCGTGGATGAACTCTAAAATACTAATGATGCAAGACTCACACATATACTCTTGACATTTTGTTGTAGAGTAGTGAGATGCCATTGCAAACTATTGTTAGTTTGATACCGCATATTTTCCATACGGGCTTTTAAGTTGTTCATGATGATTAGTTTCTTGTTTGAAGCATAAACAATGTGGCTTGTGAAAATTTTTACGAAAGTCCTATGATAGATACCAAATGTTCCTATAAAAAGGTAGGGAATCTCGAATACAGAAAATAGATTTGTAAAAACCTTCAAATTTTGTGAATAAACTCTAAATATTATCAACAAATAGGAAATACTTAAATGTTCCTACTAAAAGTGGAGAGTGTAAAGATATCAAATGTTCTTAAAAAAATAAAATTTAAATTTTGATTGAAGAAAATAAATTTGGAAGAAATTTCAAGCTTCTTTTAATCAAATTTTGAATAATTAACGCGAGGAAAAAATTATTATAATAATATTGGATCAAGTCAAAGTAAAATAATATATATATATATATATAAATTTATTATAATTTGAATATAATATTCTATATAATTTTTTTTTATTAATGTTAAATTAATTAATAAATAATATTATTTTCTGATACAAATGTTATCATTGTTTTAGAATAGTTTCTCATATATGCAAAACAATGTAGGGATACGGTTTAACTGAGTCATGTGCCGGGGTTGCCCGAACCTCTCCAGAAGATGCTAAGCGAGTGGAAACAACAGGTAAACTTCTATCAGGGGTGGAAGCCAAAATTGTAAACCCAAACACAGGAGAAGCCATGCTTCCTGGTCAACAAGGAGAACTATGGATCAAGTCACCTTCCATTATGAAAGGTAATTAATTAGTTAACTAAGCACTCTATTTTAATGCAGAAATTTCCAACATTCTACTAAATAACTTTCTGTCATCAATTTATAAACATGTGTTTCTAAAACTCCTCTTCATCTAATATATGATCCTTGTAATGCATGACTATGTTGGAGCAGGTTATGTTGATAATGAAGAAGCAACTTCAGAAGTTTTGGTGAATGGGTGGTTAAGAACCGGAGACCTCTGTTATTTCGATGATGATGGCTTCTTGTATGTTGTGGATAGGTTGAAAGAGTTGATCAAATACAAGGGCTACCAGGTAACCAACCTCTCATTGTTATAATTTCTAACATATTTTACAAATATTAAGTATAAATTATTTTCTTATATATTTTATCATTTATTTTATTATAATCTAATAATTATATAAATTATTATTTTAAATTTATTGAAAATTTCACATTATCTAAAGATAAGGTCAATTTAGAGTATATTATGTGGTGCAAACCTTACCTCATAAGTCGGTTTTGTGTAATTGAATTAGACTTAAAGTCTACTTCTAATATAATACCAGATCATTGTAAGATTGTTGGGTATATCAAGTCACCTCCTATTGGACCAGCATAATTGTCTAGTCCCACGTTCGAGTTCTAATACAGTATCTGATCCTTGTACCTTGTAAGATTGTTGGTTCGAGTTCTAATACAGTATCTGATCCTTGTAAGATTGTTGGGTCTATCAGATCACCTCCTATCGGACCACTCATAATTGTCTAGTTCCACATTCGAGTTTCTAATCTAACATTCGAGTTGAGAAAATCTCGATATAAGATCACATCACCTTAAAATATATTAGGTAGGTACAAATCTCATCTCGTGAACCGATTTTATGGGTTGATTTAGATTTGAAGTCCACTCTTAATAAAATTATTAAATTATAAACAAATAAATAGTAAGAATAAAATAAATATAAGGATATATTTACACTTATTCTATCCTCACTATTTATTTGTTTTTCTCTAATAATTAATATATATATATATATATATAATTAAATATATGACAATAAACAATATCACTGTGTTTATAATTGCAGGTTGCTCCTGCAGAATTAGAAAAAGTACTCCTGTCTCACCCCGAGATAAATGATGCTGCAGTTATTCCGTAAGATTCTTTGGAAAAAGTTTTCTCTTTTTAATTTCATTTTTAATGTGTTTATCAAATAAAGATTTTAAATTAAAAGATATTTTTTTTCATGACCTTTAAGCTTAAACTACCATTACTGTTAAAATGATTGGCACATGTGAAAAGTCAAAATTATCTTTAATTTTTATTAAATATTTGTAAAAAGAGTGTGAAATATAATTTAAGTGTTAGAAAGTGGTTTAAAATTAATGAGATTTACATATATCATTAACAGATACCCTGATGAAGAAGCTGGCCAGGTGCCCATGGCGATCGTAGTAAGAAAACCCCAAAGTTCCCTTAATGAAGCACAAATAATTGATTTTGTCGCCAACCAGGTACTTTTCCATTGTTCTTTCTTTTTTACAATGAGATTTTGAACTTTGAAATGCTATCAAAACATTTTTAACGTATTCTTATTATTAGTTAAATTTTATTTAAATCATTAAATTATGAGACTCACTTTTTATCTACAGGGTGCACTCATGATTATGTAAATTTTAATGAAAAAAATAAAAATTGCTAGAAAGTAGGGATGATAAAATAAGGGACACTACTACTTGCTACTCATCCTATTATTATCTGCATAATATCAGTTTAAAAATTATTTGTAGGTATCTTAGGATATTTATGAATATTTTCTAAAAAAAAAGTTAACAAAAATATTTTTGGAATTATGAACACACAAACGTTGCAAATATCACATAAATTTATAAATTAACCACAGTGACTTTAACCATTTTTAATTATTCGGATAACTTTCGAAAAACAATAGTTTAAAGACCTAAGAATTTACATTTATTTTCTTTCATTATAAATATTGGATTTTTTGGATGTCGAACATGTTGATACCATCATCTGGAGAAGCTCTTCATCCATGCGAATTACCAAAGCGATAGTAATGCGGGAATAATAGGGGCCAGTGGAAAGTGTTCCAGTATATGAGATTGAAAGAAATATTACTTGTGTATTGATAATAAGAAGAAAACGTATATTTATACAAGAGAGTCAAAATGAAAATCAAAACAGAAAATAATAATTGAGAAACAGAAACAATGATGACAGTAAAAAACTGTTAAAAGTAAAATGAAGGGTTGTGAGTCTTCAGGGAGTAATATTCCACAATAGCCCCCCTGAAGCTGTATTGTGGATGTTGGCAATACCAAGCTTGGACACATTCTGTTTAAAATTGGTATTCTCCAGTGGTTTGGTAAAAATGTCAGCCAATTGCATCTTGCTGGAGATGGGCAGAAGCTGAAAGAGATTGGCCTTAAGCTTTTCTCTCACAATGTGACAATCTATTTCTATATGCTTGGTTCTTTCATGGAAGACTGGATTTGAAGCTATGTGCCTGGCTGATTGATTATCACAATATAATGCATCGGGGAAAGCAAGTTGAATGTCAAGATCTTGCAGAAGATAATCCAACCATTGTATCTCACAAGTGGCAGCTGCAAGAGCTCTATATTCTGCCTTTGAAGAAGAGCGAGAAACTATTGACTGTTTTTTAGATTTCCAACATATGAGAGAAGAACCTATAAAAACACAATAACTTGTGGTTGAACGTCTAGTATTGGGGCAGGAAGGCCAGTCTGAATCACAAAAAACTTTGAGCTGTAACTCAGAATTTTTTTGGGAAAAAAAGACCTTGAGATGGAGCACTCTTTATATATTTCAGAACACGTTGGGCAACCTTGAAATGTTGAATCATTAGAGCTTGCATAAACTGGCTCAAGAATTGAACAGCAAAGCTTATATCAGGTCTAGTATTAGTCAAGTATATAAGCTTTCCGATGAGTCGTTGGTATTCTGTGATGTCTTCAAGAGGTTCATTTTGCAAAAAAAGAGACTTTGTATCTTTCACCATAGGTGTATTGCAAGGTTTGGCAGCCAACAGACCACTTTGTGCAAGTATATCAAGGGCATATTTTCTTTGATGTATGTGGATACCTTCAGCTATCTGAACGACCTCAAACCCAAGAAAGAATTTTAGTTCTCTAAGATCCTTGACTTTGAATGATCCATCCAAGAACTTGGTTGTTTGCTAAATTTCAACATATGAATTGCCTGCAAGGATAATATCATCCACATATACAAGAAGAACAGTAAAAGAATCACAAGTTTTCTTAATAAAAAGTGAGTGATCAAATGCAGATTGGAAGAAACCAACTCCCTTGAGTGAGGTAGTTAACTTAGCAAACCACTGCCTACTAGCTTGCTTTAAGCCATATAAGGATTTGAGTAACTTGCAGACTTGATTTGGTTTGTTGGTTGATATCCCTGGTGGAGGAACCATATAAACCTCTTCATTTAATTCACCATGTAGAAATGCATTGTTTACATCCAACTGATGAAGATGCCAGCCTTGAATGGAAGCAATGGCCAAGAGAAGTCTAACAGTAGTCAGCTTTGCAACTGGAGAACAAGTGTCCAGATAATCCACTCCCTCCAATTGAGTGTAACCCTTTGCTACTAGGCAAGCCTTGTGCCTCTCAATGCTTCCATCTGCTTTGAATTTAGTCTTGTAAACCCATCGGCATCCAATGGGTTTTTTCCCTTGGGGTAAATCTGTTAAGGTCCAAGTCTTGTTCAATTCCAAGGCCTCAATTTCCTTCTTCATGGCTTCTTCCCAGACTGGAATTTGTTTGGCTTGGTTATAGTCCTTTGGTTCATCATTGGTGGATATAGCGAGAGAAAAGCTTGTCTGTTCTGCAAGAAAATCATAGTTAATGAAAGGAGATATAGGATAGAAGCTCTTACTATTTTTTATTTGTTCCTGGATTCTATTGCAGTTGTTAATCTAGTAATGATAATCCCTCAAAAAAGCAGGAGCTCTTCTTAATCTTGTTGATCTCCTAGTGTTCATGACCTCTTCCTCCTCTTCTTGCTCATTTTCATTTTCAAGGATGATCTCATCAATGTCATCCTCAATTTGTGTATCAGCAAGATGATTAAAACTGTTATCCTGTTGTTCTTCCTCAAGTTTCTCAGTGGACTTATTCTTAAAGGGGAAAACAATTTCATAGAAATAAACATTTTTGGAAATAAAGATTTCCCTAGTATTTATGTCTAACATTATATAGCCTTTGACACCATTTTTAAAACCAAGAAAGATACACTTCTTTGCTCTTGAATCAAACTTAGTTCTATTTCTCTCAATGGTAGAGGAAAAACACAGAGAACCGAAAACCTTTAATCTAGTTAAATCTGGTTCAGTTTCAAACATCAATTCATAGGGCGTTTTATTTTTTATAACAACAGAAGGGATTTTATTAATGATGTGTACAAAATGAGCAACAGCATAACACCAAAAAATAGGAGCAAGATTAGATTGAAACAATAAGCTTCTAGTGACATTCATAATATGTTGATGTTTCCTTTCAACAATAGAATTTTGTTGTGGTGTTTCAATACAAGTAGTTTGATGTATTTTGCCATGCTTATTGTAAAAATCAGTACATGCAAACTCCTAGCCATTATCTGTTCTGATTACTTTAATTCTTTTATCAAACTGATTTTGTACTAAGGTAACAAAATTATTTAGAGCATTCCTAGTTTCATATTTATTTTTCATCATGAAGATCCAAGTGAATCTACTATAATCATTTACAATGGAGAGGAAATATCTATATCCATGTACAGAAAGTTCAGCAGAAGGACCCCATATGTCCACATGTATAAGCTCAAAAGTTTGTAAAGTTTTGGACACACTATGTGTAAAAGGCAACTTATGTTGTTTAGCAAAGTGACAAGAATCACAGACTCCAGTTTTATTGATCTGTATATAGGGGAATCTGTTACTCAAAAGTTGGAGAACCTTCTCTGATGGGTGCCCGAGTTTGAGATGCCACAGATCCATGCTTCCATTCTGGGCATATTCCTCACTATCATATGCAATTTTTGTTGTTGTATTGAAGTGTTTCTCCTCTGGAACTTGTAGATGATATAGTCCCTTTATGAGTTTAGCATCTCCAATCTTCTTCATTGAAATTGGATCCTGTATTTGACAATTCTCGCCAGAAAAAGTCAATTTACAATTTATGGTTTTGATAAGGCATTGTGCGGATACAAGATTAAAGGAGAATTCAGGAATATAAAGGGTATTGTACAAAGAAATGTCTTTAGTTAGATTAATGATTCCTACATATTTGGCAAATATAGTAGAGCCATTTGGTAATTTAACCCTTATAGGGTCAATCTTTAAGAAGCTAGTAAATTGAGAAATGTTATTGCACACATGATCAGTAGTACCTGTATCAATGATCCAAGAATTCATGAAATTCATACCTTCTTCTGTTTTGGAGTTTGACTCACCCATGAAACTGTTGACTTTATGGTCAGTGTTTTGTAACATTTTCAGAATTTGCTGCATTTGATCTTGAGTGAATTGAACATTATCTTGCTTTTGGGATTCATGAGTTTTTCCTCCATCTTCATGCTGATTACATTTCTCAGAAGCAATGTTGTTAACAGTGTGATCAGTTCTTGATTTAAACCAAGGTGAGAATCCATGTTTTGAGTAGCATTCCTCCACTGTATGATTTGGCTTATGACAATATGTACACTGTTTCCCCTAGTTGCGGTTCTTCCCTCTTCTTCCAGGTTTCCAATTGTTGCTGGATTGTTTTCCTTGTTGTTTCCAGTTAGCTTGAACAAAATTAATGTGAATCCTGTTGTCAAAGGAATTACCTCCAAGCAGTTCCTTTCTTGTTGGCTAACAAGTGAAAAAACCCGGTTGATGTTAGGGAGAGGTTTCTGCATCAGTATTTGAGTTTTTACAGTGGTGTATATGTCATTTAAACCTTTCAAGAAGCAGATCACATTTTCAGTGTCTTTGTATCTTGTGATGTTCTTGATAAGATCACACTTGCACTTAATGTCACAAGTGCATATTGGATTTGGCCTCAAAGAATCAAGCTCCTCCCACATGATCTTTAAATCAATGAAGTATTCTGAGACGTTTCTTTCACCTTACCTGATGGAGTGTAATTCTTGAAGCAAATCAGAAATTCTGAAATGGTCTTTGAGAACCTTTCATTAAGATCCTTCCATAGATCCTCTGCATTATCAATATAAATGACACTTTGGGCGATTTGGTCATTCATTGCCCTTGTCATCCATGAAACTATCATGACATTATAACGTTCCCAGGCATCAAACAATGTATTATTTCGTTCTGGTTGCTTGATGCTTCCATCTACAAATTTGAATTTATTTTTTGTTAACAATGCTCGTTTCATCGCACGGCTCCATGTGTGATAGTTGGTCCCGTTCAGAACTGGGTTGACCAGAATCATGCCAGGATTCTCTCTTGGGTGCAAGTAGTAGGGACTTGCCGGATTGGAATTGCTATCAATTTCATTTGCAGTAGTTCCCATAATATCAAGATGCCAAGAAAAGAACAAGAAAAGAAAAACAATGTAGAGTTAGAATCAAATTGAAAGTGAGCGGAAGCAGAGCGGGTTCCCGCTTTGATACCATATTGGATTTTTGGATGTCAGACACGTTGATCCCATCATCTAGAGAAGCTCTTCATCCATGCGAATTACCAAAGCGATAGTAATGCGGGAATAACAAGGGCCAATGGAAAGTGTTCCAGTATATGGGATTGAAAGAAATATTACTTGTGTATTGATAATGAGAAGAAAACGATATTTATACAAGAGAGTCAAAACGAAAATCAAAACAGAAAACAATAATTGAGAAACAGAAATAATGATGACAATAAAAAACGGTTAAAAGTAAAATGAAGGGCTGTGAGTCTTTAGGGAGTAATATTCCACAATAATAAATGTATAAGATTTGTGATATTTATGTACAAGTAAAACCATTAAAATTAAAAAAAAAAAAAACTTGTCTTAAAATATAAATTCAAATAAAGCTTTACTCAGAAAAGATAAATTTTCTTTAAACCTATCAAATATTAATAAAGACATCTAAGTAAATTCATATTAACAAATAATAGGTAGGTAACATGATATGAGTCTCTACCTTATTAAAAAATATACAGAAAAAAGAAAAACTTTATAAATTACCCACAAGTATCTGTTTAGATATTTGTTTTTTTTAGTGAAATTTATCTGCAAGTACCTATGAGTAGTATGAATTATTTCATTCCTAAAAGAGAATTTTTCTAGTCATCTTTTCAGTTTTATTTCGAAGTAATGCATTTTTCCTTCAGTTTTATTTCACACACTAATGCATTTTCCTTTGATTATATGTTGTGTTGGAGAAATCTTACATTTATTAAAAATGAAACTTAATTATAATATATAAATAAGAAATAAATATTATTTTCTGAACTGGTTTTGAAGGTAAGTTAAGTTCCTATTTACCTTTTATATAATATTAGAGTTTACTAATCATAATTATTAACAAGGTTATTGGACTTAAATTAGGTCTTTTGAATATTTTAGTGTTCTTTTATCTGTTGTAGGTTGCACCATACAAGAAAATAAGGCGTGTAGCATTTGTGGATTCAATACCGAAGAATGCCTTGGGAAAGATACTCAGAAGGGACTTGAAGGAAAAACATGTTCTCTCTAAATTATAAAGCTTGAATAAGAAAAAAATAAATTAAAGTCTCTCTCTTTGAAAACTTTGTATTAGAAAAGACAAAAACAATGTTTTATAAAGACATAGACCATAATGGTTAGTGACTGTATCAAAGTATTGAATTAATAGGTTAATAGTCCAAGTAACAAGTAAATAATTCAATTACATGAATCAGCTATAATCATAGTATTGCCAAGAAAACTAATTTATAAATTATTTTGTGGTTATCCCATTATTTGATAATTATCTTATATCTAGTGGTTATATCATATTTTGAGGTTTATTTTCTTAAGTCAATTTATCTTTTAGTTTTTCCATTTTTCGATTTTTCCATTTTTCAGTTATGCGGATGATCATATCTCTATAAATACCATATATGCTCTAAGGTTTAAAGTCACCAAAATTTGCTATCTTCTTTAGTATTCCATATCATCAGTTTTAGAAAGTTACAGTTTGGAACTGGTACTTAGAGAAATTTATCGACAGCAATGACTAGAGTTATACTTTTTATGCTTTCGCTTCATATAAAAAAAATTTCATTTGGTATCAAAGCCAAGTTTATCTCTGTCTTGCTCTGGATTTATTTTCATAAAGTATGTTTTTTATAAGTTATTTTGTGAAAACTTATTTATTGCATGCATACATCATGTTCAAATAACGGTTATTACATATAGATTTCAATTTTGGAAAATTTAATCTACATCTGCATGGATTTCAATTTTGAAAAATCTTGAAAATTTTAATGTACAATGTTAATTTTTCTTGACACCATGCGACATTCATTTTCGCTTTTCACGCTCCTGTTTCTACAACATGACATTTATGGTTAAAATTTTATTTTTAAAAAAATTAATCTTCTGCATTTTCGCTAGTTGGAGCACATTATGTTGTGCTTGCTTCATTTTCATTGCATGTGCTTCAACTTCATTTTCGTTTAGGGTTTTCAACCAATTTTTGTATGGGTATTGAATTTTGAGTTATTATGTGTTTTTTCCAATATTGGATGCGCATGTATGCTGCATTCATTAGATGCATGGAATTTAATCTAATTTTCGTATTTAGGATTTAATCTCAAGATTAGCGTTTGGGAATGCGTACTGCGTTTGTGGTGTGAGTTTTTTCCCTTAATCACGTACATTTCTAGTTTTGCTGGTTACTACAATAAATTAATTAATTATATACAGAAATTTACATACAGATCAAAATCCGTAGATAATTTCAATATTATCTACTAATTTTATATACAGAAAAAGTTTGTTATAAATATAATTTATATACAAAAATTACATACAAATTTTTTTCTGTAGGTAATACTAATATTACGTACGGATTTTACATACAAAAAAATAATTATATATAATATAACATTAAATACAGAATTTTTGGTAGATAATTTTAATATTATTATATACAGAAAAATTAGTAGATAATTTAATAATTTACATACAAATTTTACCTACAAATACTTAATTTTTTTAAATAAAATATTAATATTATATTAAGTTAAACCTAATGTCTTGATTTTTTGAAACCAAAACCTAATTTTTATGGGCACCATCCGCCTCCTAGGTTGCATCTACTTCTCTTGTTGTCTCCTAGGTTGCATCTGCCTCTCGCGTCGTCTCTTAGGTTGTATCTACCTCTCAGGTTGCATCTATCTCTTGCATTGTCGCCTCTCGCCACCTCCTTTGTGTCGCTGCCTCTCGCCACCTCCTTTGCGTCGCTGCCTCTCGTTGCCTCCTCCGCGTCGTCGTCTCTTTCGCATCGCCGCCTCCTGGTAGTGAAGTTTATACCTTTTCTTTTTCATCAATCTGTGGTGTGCAACTTCATTTCGTAAATCTTAATATTAAAAATAAAATCAAAAAACTGATTTGGTCTTTGCTTCAAAAATAAACACTCCCTATAGATTAAAAAATCTCCCCCTGGAATACTTGAGGTGGATGTGGTTAATACACAAAATCTCCCCCTTAATAGGTTTTAAGGATTTACTTATGAAAAAATCTGTATGTATTTTACCTACAGAATTTTCAGTAGCTATTTTACATATGGAATTTTCAGTAGCTATTTTACCTATGGAATTTTCAGTACATAACTTACCTACGAATTAATCAGGAGGTATTGCATGCAGTTTACCTACGAAAACTATACCATTTTTACTTTAGGCCAAGCATAATTTGCAACAGGTAAAAAAGTGTGGCCAAAACTATGAATACACAAACGAAAATTGTTGCTTATTTTAGAAAGGCAACAATTGATATAACATTGCTACAGTTTATATGAGTTGTTATTTTAAACCATAATATTTATATGTTGCCTTTAACATATCCTAAATAATTAAATTATTTTAGTTATTTTTTAAATAAATTTTTCAAAATAAATTATTTCTAGTTAAAATTTTTAATTAAATTTTCGTTAATTAATTTTTTTAGTTAAATGTTTTTAATATTACTTTTTTAATTAAATTTTTTAATTATTTTTTTAACTAATTTATTTGAATTAAATTTTTTAATTAATTTTTTCCCCAAATTCTTAAAACCCTAAATCCTTAAACCCTGAAACTTAAATTGTTAAAACTGCTCGATTTGTTCTCAATCATCATTTGTGCTTTTTTTGTACTTATCTTATTCTCTTCGTAGAGTTATCTTCTTTATCTACTTGTCTCACTGTGAATCGTGTCTCGCTGTCTTGCGCCTCTCTGTCTTGTCATCTTGGCATCTCAGTTGTGCATCTCGCCATTATTGCGTTTCATCAGGTTATATTTGGTTACATGTATTGTTCCTGTGAGATTATTGTTTCTATGAGATTATTGTTCTTATGAGATTATTGTTCCTGATATTGTATATTGTCCATGATATTTTATATTGATTATGATAAAGTAATTTTAACCTTTAAGTTTATGAAATCATGTATGATTATATTTTTTTAGTTATTATAGATTAATTAAACATGATTCTCATTGTGTATTTTTTACATTTTTACAGTTGCATCTGAAGATAATCTTGAAGAAGAAAATGATGACGACTAATCTGATTGCAAAAAGAATGAAGAAAAAACAATTTAGAACTTTGTTTTAATTCTAGCAAAAAATTATATGTTATTAATTACAAATGGATTTTATGCTATGTTTAGGATTTATTTTTCTTAGGATATTGTTTGGTTGGAAAGTGACAAATTCAGCAAATTAATGACTATTATATATATTGATCAATATAATCAATTTTGTTACATGTATTTTTTTCTCTCTTTGAAGATTAAGCTTTAATTAATCTAAAATTTAGAATAAATATGATTTTTATTTTTTATTTTTTTACATTATTTAATCTCTTAAATTTTAAATAAAATATACATTTTGACTTTTAAATTCTGTGGTTTAAAAATAAAACAATGAAAAAAAAGTGTTGTCTAAGAAGTATCAATAAAATTGTTGCTTATTGTAATGTGTTAAGACAACAGTTTTAAATGGAATGACAACATTTAAAGAACTGTGGTATAAATATAAAGCAACAAAAAAAGAGCGTTGCCTAATAAGTTTGAATAAAATCGTGGTATAAACTTTTATAAAAAACTGTTGCCTATTGTAATATGTTAAGGTAACGATTGTAAACAAAAGATTTGTCTTAGGAAAAAAAAAACTGTTGCCTTTAAGCAAAGCCCACGGCTACATACTCCACGGCTAGAAATTCGTTGTCAAACTGTTGCCTAAAGTTTAAGCAACAGTTTTTTAATTTTAAGCAATGGGTTTTTTAATTGTTGTTTAATGTTAAAAATGGATGTTGTAGGTATTTTACCTACTGCTATATCTGTATGTACAGTTAGCTACGAAGATTTTATCTTCAGATTTTGAGTCATAGGAAAACCATAGATAATCTCACTTTACCTACGGATTTTGTGTATTTCATACAAATTTTGTTTGTAGATAATTAATTTATTCTATGTAGTGTTATGCATTTTTTAATATTCCAATTGTATTTGTGTTTGAGGTGCGCTTTTGGGTTTTCCCATTAGGTTCTACGTTTGTGAAAACTGGGCATTTGTGTAATTTTGGGAAAACTGCATTCAGTTTAATTTTATGCAATTAGGCATTTGTGTAATTTTGGGAAAATTGTGTTATATGACATATTAGCTGCATATTTATTTGCATTATCAAGAATATTAAATGCAAATATTTGGTTATTTTAATGTTTGGTGAAAGATATAATTTTGATAAATTAGATAGTAGTCACAACATCTTTAATTTGTTAATATTTATATCATATTATAAACATTAATTTGTTAATATTTATATCATAATATTTTATGGATATATAAAAAAATACATTTCTAACACATTTTTTAAAAAAAAAGAAAAAAATTTACAAAATTATAATAAATAAATAAATACAAAAAGAGGACCCAAAATAAAAAAAAATAAAGTATAGATAGAAAAAAAAAAAGGGGAACCCAAATAAAAAAAAAAGACCTAAACCAAGGAACCTTGACCCAAAAGAAATAACCCTAATTTTTAACCTAAGGGTAACCCTAAAAGTAAAAGCATGGACAGTAATAAAATAGGAGAGGGTGACTGTAAATTGGGACATAAGAAAAGGGGCACAAAAAAAAAGAGAGGAAAAGAGGACCAAAGGAAAAAGGGAAAGGAAGAAATAAGGGGTTGAGGTATTTTTCTAAGTATTTTTCTTGTGCTTTTATTACTACTACTTTGCATATTTGGTTGCTGCTGCTGCGTTTGTTTTTTATATATTTTGGTTCCGGAATGTGTTGTGGGTTCATAATATTTTAAATTATGGTTTGCTCCACCCTCTTCAAAGCCCTTTCTCTGTTTCGCCCTCCCATTTTTCCCACTTCCAAACGCTCCCTTATACTCCCAACACCGCCGCCCTCGTCAAATCCACCACCGCTGAAACCTTCGTATCGTGTTCCTTTGTCCTTCTTGGCGTCTGTATCGCCACCTCCAGCCCTAGCGCCACCAACCTCGTCAGCGGCCTCGATGACGCCCTCCTCGACGAATGATTGGCATCGACGCCTTCCAAGAAACCCCCATCGTTGGGGAAGACCTGGCCCTGTGTTGATTGATATACTGCAAAATAACCAAATGTGGGCTGTTCAGTTTTACAAGTACAGGAGGCCTAGGCAGTGGTTAACATCTGGTGGTCTTGGTGACGAGGGGTTTGGATTGCTGGCTGCCATTGGTGCGACGGTGGCTAACCCGGGAGCGGTTGTGGTTAACATTGATGGTGATGGAAGTTTTATCATGAATGTTCAGGAGCTGGCCACTATCAAGGTGGAGAAGCCCCTAGTTAAAATATTGTTGTTGAATAATCAGCGCTTGGGTATGGTTGTTCAATGGCAGGATCAGTTCTACAAATCTAATAGAGCACACAGTTATCTTGGAGACCCCTCCAATGAGAACACCATATTCCCAAAATTCTTGAAGTTTGCAAATGCTTGTGGGACACCATCAGCACGTATAGCCGAGAAGGATGACCTCAAAGCCATTCTTGGCCTAGCCGCATAGCCATTATTTCATTTTTCCTATTCTCCCATCCCTCTCCTCCGCTGCCATTCAAATTTTTTTATTATCCCCTGGGCACTATGTCCCATATGACGAAACCCTTTTTTTCTTTATTGTTTATTATTATTATTCTTTCTTTTTTATTTACTTATATTATGTTATTATAATTTATTTATTTATTCATTTATTTTATTATAATTTATTTTATTTTATATTTTTTTTATCTTTCATTTTATTATTTTTTACTTATTGTTATTATTTACTTTTTTTATTATTTTTTTTATTCAAATTAGTCTATTCATTATATAATAAAAAATTTTGAGTATTTATATAATAAAAAATCCAAATTCAATTTAACATTTTGCCTAACTTACAGTTCATTAGATAATTCTAATATTCACCATATTACTACAATAAAAAAAAGAGAGAAATTATGCGAATTCTAATTATATATATGGCTACTCACGTCATTTTATAATTAGCACATAATTTTAATGTACGGCTTTTAAATAATAATTTTGATATAATTTTAATTAATTAAATATAATTGCCTAAATGAATTTATATATTAGGTTACCATGATAGTTTTATCATAAGAAGGATAAGGGTTAAGTATGATCACACGCATCATCTTATACCTCATATCCTATCTTTTATTAAAAATTTAAATATATATATTTTTCTTTTAATTTTAATTAATCTATTTATGACTAATATGTTATTATATGTTTTATATTTTTTATTTTTTATTTTTTCAACGTTTACTCAAATTATAATCTTATATTTACTAATGATTCTATAATAAATCATTTTTTTATTTTAAAATTTTTTGTACCAACTTTTAATATAATTGTGAAGTTTACTCTTCCTTTTCATATTATAAAGTTGTCCAGATGTTTGTACAGTCATATGCATTGTCTTACATCAAATGCTTATAATATTTTTATATCACCTATATATAAAATAATCATTTAAATATATGTATGGCTATACACGTCATCTTATATTTAATCTTTAACTAAAATTTTCTCATAAAATAAATATATTTTCATTATTTTAAGTCAATTTATATAGCAATCTATAATATCCATGTATAGTTTACACTATCTTGATTTATTATAAGATTGATAAAAAAGAATAAAATATATAATTTATTTTTTTATTTTTCAAAACTCATATCTCTTTAAAATTACCAATCATAAAATGAATAGAAGGAAAACAATGTTTTTGGAAGAATTACGTAACCCTGATTTTCCATTCTAAATGGAAATACGTAGGAGCAAATAAATTCTAATTTAATATTTTTCTTTTTAACAATAATAATTTTTAAAATTATTTTTACTATATAATATTTTATTTATTTACAGGGGAAACAAATATTATAAGGTCATATTTATTTTGCATATTTAATTGAAAGGTAACCGTCTTAAGACGGATGCTGTAGGGTGCTGATACCTTCCCTACACGTAATCGACTCCCGAACCCATTTTTTTTGTTTCGAAGACCATTTTAGTTTTTCTATAGTTTTCCTTAATAAACTATGGTGACGACTCCATTGTTCCCCTAAAAAAGGGGTGAATATTTTCTTTTTACGTTCGCTGGTCCCGTCGTGACCCCGGTTGCGACAGATGACGACTCCACTGGGAACGTATTGTCTAGAGAGTCAAGCCTAATTAATTAAATATGCAAGATATATGTTCTTATTTGTTTGTTTTCCCCTTTTATTGTTTTCTATATTATTGTGTTTTCTTTGCTAGTTATTTGTCATGAATATTTGATTGTTTTCCTTTTTAATATTTTTGGTATATCGTCTTTTCTTTTGCTATTTATTTACCACAAATAAGTATGTGATTTGACCATTGAATCCTAAGGTAGATGACAACTGTTATATCTGTCTGGGACTTTTCTGGTTATTTTGCAGTTGAGGGGTTATGGGTTTGCATCATATGCTCCCTTCACACACACACTATGGCATATCTTGCATTGAGTAAGGCTCTACACCCGAGTCTGAGTGAACTTAGAAATAGAGGGGTTATGTAACAGTGTCATTTGGGATGTACTTCCTATTTGGCTATTGTGAGAACCCTAGCCGGAGTTTGTTCTCTTTATTGGTATCCCCACATCTAGTAGACTTCCAACTGTTGTGGGAAATATCATAAAGCGATCTATAGCTCCAGTGGCCTTATACCTTTAAGATTAGGAGCCACCCTTTGTGAGTATGCATATATAAATTACCTTAGACTCCTAGGTGTTACATTTATTAACCTTGATTAGGGCACAAAGGGAGAGAATATGATATCCTGTTACCACTCACCAATTATCTGTTTTTGCTATTAATGTGCTTCATAACATATCATATAAAAATGTGCATCAGGTCCGCATTGTATTTCATGTAAATATGGAGTATCTCAAGAGGCATGTTCGTGTGTTGTGGTACTCATCATGAATGACATTGTGTTTGCATCAATTATATCTCATGCATAACATATTTTCTTTTTTTCCTACCATGCATATAGCAAAGTCATAAGATTAAGAGGCATTTGTTGTTTCCTCATGCATCGCATGCATTAGTTTCTCACTAGTTTCATTGTTCTTTTGTTTCTGTTAGGTAAGAGGTTGTAAAACTTTTTGAGTATCTCACCAGAAGATGGAAATTAATATGGGGTCTGAGGAGAAGAGAGAATAACAAAGATACATCCAATTCCTCTAGAAGAAAGGACTCCTTATCGGCATATAGAACAACATGCTTCCATCTTAACGATTGCTAATATAACAAAGATACATCCAAAGGAATTGAAGGAGCGTCAGGTGAACAAAAATCAAGTCAAAGGCTTCACAAGAGCATACTTGGAGCAATATTTGCATCATTTAGCCGATAAAGAAGACTGGAAAATATTCATAAATGTTTTGGCTCTCACTATTTATGGAATCGTGTTATTTCCTAGTACCAAAGATTTTATAGATAGTGTTGCAATTGATGTATTTGTCGCTAGCAGAAACAGATTGGAAAACCCAGTCACAGCTTTATTGGCCAACGTTTATGCTACTATGCATTTCTGTCACGAGAGAAAGGGGAAAAAGATTCTTTATTGTTTGCTAGTGCTATTTGTGTGGTTCATCACGCGCGTCTTCAAGAGACCGGTCGATTTAAAATGCCCTGTAGAGGAGTTGCTACGATGTAAACCTGATGTGATGGGTGGAAGTGAATGGGCTCAACACTTTGCTAGTTTGAGTGAAGAGAAGATTAGATGGCATCCATCCTGGCAAGTTAGAACTAGCCTCATTTTTCGTATTGGAAGTTATCCTAATGTGCCTCTCATAGGCACCAGAGCTTGCATAAGTTACAATCCTGTTCTATCTTAGAGGCAATTTGGTTATCCCATAAAAAGATCACCCACCCCAGAGTCGCTTGCTTCTGTAGTTTTCTTTTATGAGGATGGCCATTTTACCGAGGTGCTTCAACAAGTTCGAAGTGCTTGGAAAAATGTGGTGCATATGGATAAGAACTTAAGACCAAGGGATGTCGAAGGAAGACTTAGTTATCGACAGTGGAT
Source organism: Macrotyloma uniflorum (assembly GCA_016859785.1). NCBI lineage: Eukaryota > Viridiplantae > Streptophyta > Magnoliopsida > Fabales > Fabaceae > Macrotyloma > Macrotyloma uniflorum. The sequence goes on from BDMB01000049.1 coordinate 852,261, forward strand.
TGCACAGAGAGTTGAGGAAATCAAGCTACCCTTTAAGCCGATTTCCTCCCATCCAAAAGATGACGAGCTACCCGAGAAGATAGAAGCTGAAGAAGTAAGCCAACTAAAAGCCGAGCTGGAGAAGATGAAAGTAAGAAATGAAAAACTATCTGAAGACCTCCGTAGGGCCAATAATGATTATGTCGATATGAAAAAAGCAAAATTGGAAAAGGAGAAGGCTTACGAAGAAATCCTCAAAAATCAAAGGTCAGAGAGAGATTATACTTTCAGAATTAAGCAAGACCTTGCTGCTGCCAATACAGAGCTAGCAATGAGGATTCAAGAGCGAGATGCAGCGTTGTCAGCGGAACACCAGTGGAAGCATCTCTTTGATGAGGCCAAAAGAGATAAACAAGAAGCTTTAAGGAGATTTCGTGACATGCAGATTAAAAATAATGGGCTAGAGCAACAATTGAAGGAGGTGGTTACAGCTTGCGAGCAGGAGATAAACAAGGAGCACTGGCAGTTGATAGATGCTAAAGAAAGGCATCAGAACATGATAGCACAACTGGAGGGTTATATCAAGGAGCAAGAAAATGTTGCAGAGCATTGGATGAGATGCTTCTCCCAACTAGCTTCTCTAGCTAATGGGGCAATAGACGAGGTCCCTAGAATGCTGTCTGATGCAGAATCAATGATGCCAGTCTTTAACCCACCCGAGGAGATCAAGATTTTCATCAATCATTGCAAATGACTGGTGGGAGAGATGAAGAACTTGATCATCAAATCTAGGAATCTTTGATGATTAATTTGTACTTCTTTAATATTTCTTGAACTAGTGAAGAAGAAATGTATTGGATTTGAAACCCCTCGCATTGTATGAACTTATTGGAGGAATGGAATTATGTTACACGACTTTGACCCTATATTAATTCTCATCTTCAACCCAATCAAGTTGGGAAGTGATACTCATTTAGCTTTATGATTTCTTTATAATTGAAACTTTTTTTATAAACACATGCATTCTTTTCTATTGGTTTCTTCTAATTTCGTTAATAAAAATAAAACAGTGTGCGTAAGATAACGGCAAAACCACCGCATCACCGTTATAGGACTCGTGCTAGCCGAAAAGCAATGGAAGAGTGGGAAGAAGCTCAGGGAGCTATGAAGGCTGATATCAACCAGTTGAAGGATCAAATGAGCCAGATATTAGAGGCACTGAAGAGTTTGAAGAGTAATGAGGAAACCTCAGCCACAGTAGAGGGAGATGGGACACCCCTCTACCCCCCAGGTTTTGCTAGTGGCCCCATGAAAGTTCAGAGGATCAATGCCCAAGGGAATATGATGACTGGCACAGCATATCCTCCCCATAACCTGCAACCTCAAGGCACAAATGAGGTTCAATTGCAATCATTCCCCCCATATGGTCTCCCTCCTGGTTACACTCCACCAATGGGTGATCAGCTCGAGGAAGACCAAGTTATACCTCAAACAAGTACTCTTGAACCCACTCAAGTACCAATATATCCCCATGTTATGCCAAACCATATGAATCCAACCCCTGCAATGGGAGGTAATGTGTCCGGAATGGCTGCTTTCCCGAATCCTCATGTCCTTGCCCAACCAAAAGCCTTACATTTTACTATGGGAGAGGAATCTCAGTCAAAACCCGCAACCCATGTTACTACTCCAGGGGGGATAGTTGAAAATGTTGAAGCAAAAAGCAAACTGGAAGTTTTAGAAGAAAGATTGCGGGTTATAGAGGGAGGAGGAAGTTATGGTTTTGGTGATGTTGCAGGATTGTGCTTGGTCCTTGACGTTCTGGTGCCTCCTAAATTCAAGGTGCCGGAATTTGAAAAATATAGAGGAATCACTTGTCCAAAAAGTCATCTGACTATGTATTGTCGAAAGATGGCAGCTCACGCCTATGATGATAAACTGCTAATCCATTTCTTCCAAGACAGTTTGGCTGGTGCGGCTTTAAACTGGTGTATGCATCTAGAACTTGGCCGCATTCGATCCTGGAAGGATTTGGTGGATGCTTTCCTTAAACAATACAAATATAATGTGGATATGGCCCCTGATAGGTTGCAACTACAAAGCATGACTAAGAGGGAAGCCGAGACATTCAAAGAGTATGCTCAACGTTGGAGAGAAGTAGCTGCTCAAGTTGAACTGTCTCTCTATGATAGAGAGATGACAGCTATGTTTATTGACACTCTACAGTCTCCCTTTTATGAGCACATGATAGGTAGTGTTTCGTCGAACTTTGCAGATATTGTCATCATCGGGGAAAGAGTGGAAATTGGTTTGAAGAGTGGAAAAATTGCACCCAATCATTCAACTTCATCAAATACAAAAAAGACTACATTCAATATTGGAGAAAAGAAAGAAGGAGAAACTCATATGATATCTCTCACACCTGCATGGGCGAGCTATGCACCAGTTCACTATGGACAAGGTTACCCACATTCCACAACTCAATTCCCACATGTCTCCAATGTTGCACCTACTTATTATCCTCAACCCTATCAGCCTAGGATGCCACACCCGCCGCCATCTTTCAACCAACCGCAGTGTCAGAATACAATGTCTCAACCTAAGCAAGTTTGGAGACCCATTTGATAAGAAAGTCTGTCCTCGAGAATTTCATGAGGGAGATCTGGTGTTGAAGAAGATTTTGCCAGTTCAAAAGGATCATAGAGGGAAGTGGACTCCAAATTATGAAGGGCCTTATGTGGTGAAGAAGTCTTTCGTAGGGGGAGCTTTAATTTTGACAAAAATGGATGGAGAAGACTTAAATCTCCCAGTCAATTCTGATGCAGTCAAGAAGTATTATGCTTGAGATGAATGTTAGAATGATTGGGAGTAATGTGGCAAGATGTTGATGTTGTTTAATTCTAGGATTTACTGAAACTTTTGCTCTTGTCATAGTCTTTCTGAGCCAAATTTCTTGCTATACCATTGTATATACACAAATTCATCAACTATATTTTATGAGTTTGCTCAATGTCATTTTGTTTATCTCTTGGATTTAAATGATTGTCCACTAAGAAACACCATGGGTCAACTTACAGTATAATGAAGAGAATTGATTCATCCCATAATCCTGCAAGATTTCGCTTAGCATGAGTCCTAAAGGGTGTCGCGATTAAAAAATCTGTCGGATTTGTTGTTTTCCTTAACAAATGGTCAAATTCATGAAAAAAAAGAACCAAAAAAAAAAAGAAAAAGAAAAGAAGAGAGGGAGGATAGTAAGAAATGATGTGATGATTTTCCGTGATTTAATGGATCAATAAAGAATAAGGTTTTCTTTTGAAGAATTGATCTAATTCATGTACTTGAAAATTCTTCAGTCTTCTTATTCCAAAATAAGAAGAATTGGCCTTATAGTGTTTGTGAGTTTTTTGTGGTCCCAGTTGTGCAAGTTAATACATCAAAGTCTCATACCAAGACATTTTTCATGTCGGACATTAATTAATTTTTTCTTGATCTTTTCAAGGCAAGTACTAAAAAAAGAGAGGAGTGTGCTAGATTGAAAACCTGCAAGGGCGGTCTAGGCAAAATTAAAACAAAAGAGCAAATAAGGAAATAAAGAAAATATGTTGAATCTATCTTTTGCTGCAGAATTAACTTTTATGAAAATAAGAAAAATCAGGATTTGACATGAGATATGGCCATGTTTCTTTATCCAAAAATAATAATAAAAATCCTTTGTTACCCAATTTGAGCCAAAATAAAATAATATTTTCTTGTCTTTCAAATCACCCTTAAACAAGGATCACCCTTACTCTTAGGGTCAAGTTAAGTGCATCCAATGGTTTGTATAGAGAAAAAAAGAATGAGCAAATAAATTGAGTAAAAAAGCAAAAAAAAAGGGGAAAAGAAGAAAGAAGAAAAAGAAGAAAAAATTTTAGAGGGAAATTACAAGAATAATGATTGGAGGTGTTATTGAAAAGTCAGACTTGAAAAATATTCATGAAATTGAATTTTGAGGCGGAATATCTAATGGAGCATTTAACTTGTGATTCTTGTTTCAAATAACCCTTAAAGTACTTATTTGAGCCTTTTTATCCTTTTCTTCATATCCCTTAGCCCTTAGCCACATTACAAGCCTATTAAAAGTCCATATTGATCGGTGATCGATTATTTTTTGTTTTCATAAATACTAGTCCTGCAGCAAAATAGTTAGATTTTAACATATTGGTCAAAAAAAATGCAAAAAAAATGAAAAAAAAAATGAAAAAAGGAATTTTAGTACTTGCCATCATAAATGCTTGAAAAATGTCCAATTGATAAATAACTAAATGAGACTCAGATTGGGGCAATTTATATTTTTGTCTTGTTCCCCGAACTTCTTCCGCACATGTGTAGTTAAGCCAATTCTTCCAAAAAAAAAAATGAGTAAGGGCTACTTTATACAGCCTAACTCTGTTTTGTCAGCTTTTATCACACCTATTTACTCCCTTCCTATTTTACNAAACAGAATGATAATGGAAAATATCAGAGATGTGTCATTGATGACAAGAAAGAGAGGATTATATGAATTTGATATTTGTTGGGGAAACAATTGATTCTGAAGTTGGCTTTTATGCAAAGAGAAATAATAATAATAAAAAAAGAAAAAAGAAAGAGAGAATGATGATGAAATCAAAAACAAAATTGAGACGTTTTTATCACATGCATTCATGCACAGTAATATTTTAGATCAATTCATGTTTATCATTAGAGTCTAGTATCGCCTTAGTACTTGCATGTTCATTCATATCAGAATCCTGTACCTGCATAGCATCTACATTGAGATCTAATTGTTACTTAACATTTATGCTTTCAAGTCCACTATACCTCTTGTGTTTCTATTAGATTGAGACCCGCTTCATTCATATGAATGGTCATCGAATCAGTTGTTTTGTTAGATCGAGACCCACTTCATTCATATGAATGGTTATCGAATCTGTTTTTCTGTTAGATCGAGACCCGCTTCATTCATATGAATGGTCATCGAATCAGTTGTTTTGTTAGATCGAGACCCACTTCATTCATATGAATGGTTATCGAATCTGTTTTTCTGTTAGATAGAGACCCGCTTCATTCATATGAATGGTCATCGAATCTGTTTTTCTGTTAGATCGAGACCCGCTTCATTCATATGAATGGTCATCGAATCTGTTTTTCTGTTAGATCGAGACCCGCTTCATTCATATGAATGGTCATCAAATCTGTTTTTCTGTTAAATCGAGACCCACTTCATTCATATGAATGGTTATCGAATTTTTTTTTCTGTTAGATCGAGACCCGCTTCATTCATATGAATGGTCATCGAATCAGTTGTTTTGTTAGATCCAGACCCGCTTCATTCATATGAATGGTCATCAAATTAGTTGTTTGTTTTGTTAGATCGAGACCTGCTTCATTCATATGAATGGTCATCAAATTAGTTGTTTTGTTTTGTTAGATTCAGACCCGCTTCATTCATATGAATGGTCATCCAATTAGTTGTTTTTGTTTTGTTAGATTGAGGCCCACTTCATTCATATGAATGGTCATCGAATAAGCTGTTTTTCTGTTAAATCGAGACCCGCTTCATTCATATGAATGGTCATCGAATCTTTGCTCTTTATATTGTCGGACCAGGACCGGCTTCATTAATATGAATGGTCTATTTGTTTTATCTTTAGATTGTGACCCTCTTCATTTATATGGATGGTCTCTGGTTTTCTTTTCTCTTATTTCTATTTTTGTCTTGGAAACCCGGATGAAATTAGTATCTCTATCTTTACTTATCTTTTACAACGATGATATGTGAATATTATATTACATATCATTTGGTAAAAGCTAAGTAAAGAGGGGCAACTGTCAATACCCAATTTCGTCTGGGGATTTTTTTTTTTTTTAAAATAAATAATAAATAAAAAAAATTGAAAAAATAAAAAGGTAGAAAAATATATATTATTATGTTTGAAAAATGCTAAAAAAAATATAGGATAATATTTTATGGATATATAAAAAAATACATTTCTAACACATTTTTAAAAAAAAAAGAAAAAAATTTACAAAATTATAATAAATAAATAAATACAAAAAGAGGACCCAAAATAAAAAAAAATAAAGTATAGATAGAAAAAAAAAAGGGGAACCCAAATAAAAAAAATGAGGTATAAAAAAAAAAAAGACCTAAACCAAGGAACCTTGACCCAAAAGAAATAACCCTAATTTTTAACCTAAGGGTAACCCTAAAAGTAAAAGCATGGGCAGTAATAAAAGAGGAGAGGGTAACTGTAAATTGGGACACAAGAAAAGGGGCACAAAAAAAAAGAGAGGAAAAGAGGACCAAAGGAAAAAGGGAGAGGAAGAAATAAGGGGTTGAGGTATTTTTCTAAGTATTTTTCTTGTGCTTTTATTACTACTACTTTGCATATTTGGCTGCTGCTGCTGCGTTTGTTTTTTATATATTTTGGTTCCGGAATGTGTTGTGGGTTCATAATGTTTTAAATTATGGTTTGCTCCACCCTTTTCAAAGCCCTTTCTCTATTTCGCCCTCCCATTTTTCCCACTTCCAAACGCTCCCTTATACTCCCAACACCGCCGCCCTCATCAAATCCACCACCGCTGAAACCTTCATATCGTGTTCCTTTGTCCTTCTTGGCGTCTGTATCGCCACCTCCAGCCTTAGCGCCACCAACCTCGTCAGCGGCCTCGCTGACGCCCTCCTCGACGGATGATTGGCATCGACGCCTTCCAAGAAACCCCCATCGTTGGGGAAGACCTGGCCCTGTGTTGATTGATATACTGCAAAATAACCAAATGTGGGCTGTTCAGTTTTACAAGTACAGGAGGCCTAGGCAGTGGTTAACATCTGGTGGTCTTGGTGACGAGGGGTTTGGATTGCTGGCTGCCATTGGTGCGACGGTGGCTAACCCGAGAGCGGTTGTGGTTAACATTGATGGTGATGGAAGTTTTATCATGAATGTTCAGGAGCTGACCACTATCAAGGTGGAGAAGCCCCCAGTTAAAATATTGTTGTTGAATAATCAGCGCTTGGGTATGGTTGTTCAATGGCAGGATCAGTTCTACAAATCTAATAGAGCGCACAGTTATCTTGGAGACCCCTCCAATGAGAACACCATATTCCCAAAATTCTTGAAGTTTGCAAATGCTTGTGGGACACCATCAGCACGTGTAGCCGAGAAGGATGACCTCAAAGCCATTCTTGGCCTAGCCGCATAGCCATTGTTTCATTTTTCCTATTCTCCCATCCCTCTCCTCCGCTGCCATTCAAATTTTTTTATTATCCCCTGGGCACTATGTCCCATATGACGAAACCCTTTTTTTCTTTATTGTTTATTATTATTATCCTTTCTTTTTTATTTACTTATATTATTTTATTATAATTTATTTATTCATTTATTTTATTATAATTTATTTTATTTTATATTTTTGTTATCTTTCATTTTATTATTTTTTACTTATTGTTATTATTTACTTTTTTTATTATTTTTTTTATTCAAATTAGTCTATTCATTATATAATAAAAAATTTTGAGTATTTATATAATAAAAAATCCAAATTCAATTTAACATTTGCCTAACTTACAGTTCATTAGATAATTCTAATATTCACCATATTACTACAATAAAAAAAAGAGAGAAATTATGCGAATTCTAATTATATATATGGCCTCACGTCATTTTATAATTAGCACATAATTTTAATGTACGGCTTTTAAATAATAATTTNGTTACCATGATAGTTTTATCATAAGAAGGATAAGGGTTAAGTATGATCACACGCATCATCTTATACCTCATATCTTATCTTTTATTAAAAATTTAAATATATATATTTTTCTTTTAATTTTAATTAATCTATTTATGACTGATATGTCATTATATGTTTTATATTTTTTATTTTTTATTTTTTCAACGTTTACTCAAATTATAATCTTATATTTACTAATGATTCTATAATAAATCATTTTTTTATTTTAAAATTTTTTGTACCAACTTTTAATATAATTGTGAAGTTTACTCTTTTTTTTCATATGCATTGTCTTACATCAAATGCTTATAATATTTTTATATCACCTATATATAAAATAATCATTTAAATATATGTATGGCTATACACGTTATCTTATATTTAACCTTTAACTAAAACTTTCCCATAAAATAAATATGTTTTCATTATTTTAAGCCAATTTATATAGCAATCTATAATATCCATGTATAGTTTACACTATCTTGATTTATTATAAGATTGATAAAAAGAATAAAATATATAATTTATTTTTTTATTTTTCAAAACTCATATCTCTTTAAAATTACCAATCATAAAATGAATAGAAGGAAAACAATGTTTTTGGAAGAACTACGTAACCCTGATTTTCCATTCTAAATGGAAATACGTAGGAGTAAGGTTAATATCTTATCGGGCCCAAATAAATTCTAATTTAATATTTTTCTTTTTAACAATAATAATTTTTAAAATTATTTTTACTATATAATATTTTATTTATTTACAGGGGAAACAAATATTATAAGGTCATATTTATTTTGCATATTTAATTGAAAGGTAACCGTCTTAAGACGGACGTTGTAGGGTGCTGATACCTTCCCTACACGTAATCGACTCCCGAACCCATTTTTTTTGTTTCGAAGACCATTTTAGTTTTTCCATAGTTTTCCTTAATAAACTATGGTGGCAACTCCATTGTTCCCCTAAAAAAGGGGTGAATATTTTCTTTTTACGTTCGTCGGTCTCGTCGTGACCCCGGTTGCGACACTTGGTTACAATTTTGAATCCGTTATTATATGTTTGCTCTCATTTTTGTTGTTTTTATGCTCACAATGATTCTATAGCTTGTTTTTTAATCATCTCATTAATTACCTTCCCGAAATTTTTCTTTGGTTCACATTTTCATGATTTGAATAATTTTTTTATTTAACATATTTATGTCATTTTTATATATTTTTATACAATTAAATAAAAAATTAATAGTTAATTTTTATATTTTATTTTGTATCAAACTATTTACAGTATTATTATTCTATCAATACTAATTTTTTTTTATATTTTTTCTTTTATTATTTATTTTTTGTTCAAAATTATAACTCAGAATTTCATTTTATATAATAATCTAAAAAAATTGGTGCATTTTAATTAAATTATATTTTAAAATAAATTTAAATAAAAATATTAAATATATTTAAAATTAAAAAACAACAGTTAAATAAAAAAATAATGGTTAATTTTCATATTTTATTTGATATCAAACTATTTTCAGCATATTTTCTATTTTTTTTATTTTTTCATTTTTTTTTTTAAAATTATAACCATCTAAAAAGCCTTTGGTGCATTCTAATTAAATTATATTTTAAAATAAATTTAAAAAAAAATATTAAATATATTTAAAATTAAAAAGCAACAATTAAATAAAAGAATAATTATTAATTTTCGTATTTTATTTTATATCAAACCATTTACATTATTATTATTCTATCCATTATCTTAATTTTTTTAATAATTTTTATTTTCTTTTTTCTTTTTCTTTTTTTTAAATTATAACCCATAATTTCATTTTATATAACAATGTAAAAAGACTTTGTTGCATCTTGTATTGGTGTCTCACATTCTATTCCTTTAACTCCATCTGAAGAAGATAGACTTAGAAATAAATGTTGGTTAGCAGTTGCAGGTGGAAGATATAAGAGTTGGGTGTATGGTGTTGGATATGTTGGGAATTCTGAAGATGGTGTTGATAATTTCGTACATCAAACAGAAGTTTGTTCTAGTCAATTAGCAGATTCACAAGAGATTAGTCAATTGAGAGAACGATTATCAACTAGTGAGGCACGACTATCATGTTGTGAGGAGCAAAATCATTTGATGAGTTCCCAATTTCAGTCTATCCAAACATTCCTTGGTGCGATAATGCAATTCCTACCACCACTAGCAACAACTGTTGCTCAAAATATTTTTCAACAAATTAATGTTGAACAAAATAATGGTCAAGAACAACAAGTGTATCCTAAGAAATAACAAAGTTGTGAAAATGATTCTACTGGAGGATATACCAACTATTAGTTGTTTTAGGACGTTTTATGACCTATTTTAGTCAAAAGTTTAATTTTTCTATCAAAACAACATTCTGTATGAATTGTTTTTACTTTAATGTTGTGTTTTTTTATTTTATAAACTTTGTTTGATTAAATTTATTTATATCTTATGTTTATTTTAATTTACAATTGAAGTTCAATTAGAAAGTAAAAATGTGACTTCAATGATGCCTTTAGGTTTGTATGTACAAGAATTATGTTTACTATCCAGGAGTTCAGTTATTTGCTAGTCCATAGTAGGTAATTTACCCACGGATAATTCGGTAGATAATTACCTACAAAACAGATTATTCAGTAGGTTACGTATGAAATTTTCGATAAATTTACTTACAGATCATTCGATAGGTAATTACTTACAAATAATTTTGGTAGGTAATTTACCTACAGGTTGATCTATATGAACAATTAACTACGATGATTTTATCTACGAATTTTGAACCGTAAGAAATCTATAGATAATTTCTCTTTATCTATGGATTTTATCTATTTTCTACTGATTTAATATGTAAATAATTATAAATTTTATTATAATGAATCTTGAATTTGTATCTTTTGATTTTAAACCATTATTTTCTAAGAATTTGATTCAAACTATTTGATATTTTTTAGTTTCGATTCTGTATTATTAAAATTCAGTTGATAGTAGTTTTATACTTTTCTACTTCTTTACATTTTGAATCAAGTTCTACATTTCAATTTTGCATTGCAATTAGTTTTTAGATAATAATCTACCACGATTTGAATATTAGTTCTTTTGAATAATTCTTCAATTTCCATTTCTTCAAATTTAAATTTTGTTTCGATTCAAATTATTTCTATTTCTTAATTTAATTCAATTGTTGCAGTTCACTTTCAATTAATATTAGGAGAATTAGTTAGTCTCTTTGAAAATAATCATTAGCTTTTCATTTTGCACTTTATTTTGCATTTAATCATTCATTCTCATCAGCATTGTATCATATTTTAATTTAGAAGCTTCATTTATTTGCATTCATAGTTCTGTACTTAATGAGATAGAAATCATGTAGCAGTTTCTTGCATTTTAATTTTTTGAACACTTCAACTCTCACTCTACATTTATATATATACATTTTATTGAATTAAAGTCTCACATATTATTCCTTGTATTGACACTTTAGAGGTCACTTCCTTATTACATTAGAAGAATTTTAAAAATTACTTTGATAAACATACACGACCTTATTCTGTTAAGCTACCAACGTCTAATAAATGATTATGTATTTTATGAGATTCATTTATTGAAAATCTTCTTTGAGAAGTTATCTCACTAAAAGAAAGCATTATCATTCTTATTTATCCTCTCTAAAAGAGTTATTTTTGTTCTGTAAATATTTTATCAAACTTTGTTTATATAGTTAGGAATGACTTTATGTACTCACTTCTTATCTTAGAGAGAGTTAAGTGTTTTTCCAAAAGTAGCTTTGTATACTCATGTAAGTTAGAAGTAGTCAATCTTGTTATAATCATTTTATTGATCAATAGAATTTCTCAATAATTCTTAAGGAAAACATAATTTAATTAGAATGAATTTGTATAAAATAAATGTTCATCTTTCTATTTCAAGATTACTCAATTCCTTCTATCTTAACTTTTTTTGTGAAAATTCTGTAAAGATAAGAAGCTCATATATAGACCATCTAATCCCTGTATTGAATCTTTTAATTGCTTATTTTTTTTAAAAACTTAAAAAAAAAAAAAAATCTATTCAAACATCTCTCCACTTTCTAGAGTTGTCTTTTACTTCTATTTTGACAAAAAAAATGTTTTCCATATAAGAAATTTCTCCCTATTTGAAATGCAAACATTAAACAAGTAATGCTCATCATAAGCATATTTTGAATTATTAGAGAATGGAATGCCTTTACTAAGACAAGTTGATATAAAAACTTGAAGTAAGCTTGACGTTTGAATATTTGATTCTCCCAATCACTATATTTATGATAATGAAAGTGATGATGATGTTGATAATTAATTTGATCTTGGGTTTGGACTATATTTTGGGTGTTAAAAAATTTGTAAGTGGTTTCCTTTCTTGATCTTCCTTAAATTAAGTGAAGAATTATTTTTTAAATATTTTAGCCTTATTTAAAATGTGTAGTGCTGTTTTAAAATATTAGAAATCATTTTAATCTATTAAAATGTTCTTAAGTTTTTTGGTTTTACAATAGAAAACATTTTAACCCATTAAAATTTTGTTTTAATCCATTAATTTAACTAAAGCATTTCAAGGTATAAAAGTCTCACTTGTTTAATTAATTAAATGCTTTTTTAATGCATTAAAATCACTTAAAATTCACTCTATTGATTTTAGAGGATTAAAAACTCATTATAATGAATTAAAATCTTACTACAAGACACCAGACTCTGTTTTAATAAATCATAACAAATTTTAATCCTTTAAAAATTAATAACTATATAAGTGAGTTATTTCAAATTATCATTATGAAATCAATCTTGAAAAAGTTATAAATCATTCAAAAAAAACTTGATAAAAAAGCATTTCATTGACTTGTACTACCTAATCATTAGCATGAAGATCATAAATTGAGTTAATTTTTTTTATTTCTTAGTTTCATCTTGTGCCCAAATTTGTTTGGGTAATTATATTCCTTATTTTTTTTGTTTATTAAATTTATATATTCTTCACTAGGGTGTTCAAGGTGTTTCTTTTTATAGGATTTCATAACTAAGGGTATGAGATCTTGTAGGGTTTAATAAGATCTTGGTGTTTGTATTTATTCTTATTAAGGTGGTTAAGGTATTTCTTATGATAGGGTTTCATAAGATTTATTCAGAAATTTTTTAGAGTTCAAGATTTTGGTGTTCGTTTGTGTTCTATTTTCTTTTGAGTCTTGTAAAACTTGAAAGTATGGTGGTTTGATCTTGATCAAGGTGATTATATAGCTTAATATAACTCTCTTGTATGGTTATATTAATATAATTTCTTGTATTTTTTTTTTTTTTATCTTTCACATATTAAATTTTGAAGTGAAATTTATTTGTATGCTTATGAAGGTTAAAGAACATTATATTTTCATTTCTTGAAGCTTAAATTGGTTTTTCTATAAGTGTTATTTTGATTCAAAGAAAATAATACATCCATTTGCGAAAAGTTTTAAAATTTCGATTCACTTTTCCTTTATTTAAGTCTATCTTTAATTCTAACAATTGGTATTAAAAATTGGTCCTTGAGATTTACAAAATTCTTTACACATATTTGAGAATTGTTTACAATTTGTTAAATGTATTTTAATTAACATATCACTTATATTTAATGGGGTAAATTATCCATTTTAAAATATAATAATGAAATTTTTAATTGATTAAATTACTAGAGATAATGAGATGCTACACTTAATAATCCTTACATTCTTAAATGATGAAAAAAAAATCATGTATTGGTTGAACTATTGTTAAAAATAACAGAGTTCAATATGATTTTTTAAGTTAAAACTATTATAACTTTTATTCTAAATCTTGATAAATTTTTCCATATTTCTCAATGTAAGATGTAAAAAGAAATATAAAATATCTTAGAGGTTAATATAACAATATGACAAACATTAAATATCCACTTACTCAAAAATATGTAATGTTCAAAATATAAATAAATTATCTCAAATGTCTAGAAAAGATTCACAAAAATCATTGTCTCATAAAACTAGGTAAAGAATGAAAAGAAAAATAGAATGTAAAAATCCTCAAATGTCTTTATAAATCTTAACAAGGAAAGGCTGCTATGATCTCAGAATCCAAATATTTGTCTATAATAAAATCTTGCATCTTTATTTGATAAATTAAGAAAGCACGAGTTAGAGATGAATTGAGGTTCTGTGTAAGAATTGGAAAATTTGTGTCAGGAACGTAAAGTTGTATGTCTTTATTCCAACAAATTATTGAAGATGTCAATTGCCGTCTCAAGACCAAATATTGATTTACTTTAAAAGACATTTCCTTGATGACTTTGTTGTGTTGCCGACCATCTCCTTGGGATCTTTCCGAAGAGAAAAAAATGTTCTGTTCTCGGGAATGAAATTATAAGACTAATATTCAAAATTTCAGATAATTTAGAAAAATGATAAATGTACACCTTAAACTATTGACGTATACCTCTAAATTTACATATATAACTCCTATTTTTTAATATTATTTTGTTTGAATATATTTTTTACGTAAAATTTATTAAAAAATAAGTGTTAATTAAAAATGTTACATATATATTTTGAAGTGTGTTGTTAATTGGGTATTTTGAAAATTTTGGGTTCCCCATAATTAATTATATAAAAAACTGTCCTTAGGAAGACAGTTAATGCGATTTCTCCGTCAATAGCCATAGCTATAAGGTTGATACTCCTCTGTAAACTCCGACCATTTCAAGATAAAACTAGACTGAAGAAATATTTTCCGTTGAAAAGCAAATACAATGCGAAAGTGAAAAGAATGTGCTATATATTTTTTTATATAGTTCCGTAAGTAAAGATGATTCAACATCCTAAGAGCTAGAGTTCACGACAGAACAAGCACTCTTCCATTTGGGAGTGAAATAGAACACTCCCCCGTTCTCAACAGGGATAACAAAAAAGATGAAGGAAATAGCCTCGTAGACCTTTTATGGCCTGGCCTTAAATGTTGAACTTTTGTGGAACATCAAAGTCATCAAAGTCGTATCTTTGTCTCTCTCTTCCAACCTGAGTACACAAGTTACTAGTCATTTATAAATATTTTACACAAAAGTTTAGATAACAGAACAGTTGATGAACGCACCTTAGACAAATACAACTGATCACATGAAATTTGTTCATCCATGGCAGTTAGCTTCCTTGATAGTGCCATTATTCTGGACATAAATTGAGATAAAAAGAAAATGCTTCAGTACAAGAGGAAGACAGATCATAGACACAGATCACTCTGAAATTAACCACTAAAAGTAATAAAACCGAAATTTTTTTATTTCAAATTTTTCAGGTGAAACATGTTGATTGTTACAAGTTAGTATAAGAAATTAATTGTGCTAAACGAGCTTTTAACATATACCTCTGGATTGATGAGTCAATATGCTCAATCATCTCACAGGTTTTATACTGTTCCGGATCCTCCAAGAATCTCACCATTCCGTCCTTCTGGTTGATAGTAGCAAATATTTCACTATCCTGAATCTGTAGTTTAGGAGTAGTATATTATTAGTGGTTCGTTAATGCTAAATGAAAATGATAATGTATATCAGTTGGAGGACCACCATTTGTAGCACATGCATTTCAGCTTCTTTGGGGCTATTTAACTGTACTGTGTTCGCTATATCTTGGAGAGAAAGGGTCAAGTATGTTTGGGTCAATCTTTGAATATTCCGCTTATACATGGATGATACAACCTGCTTAACCAGTCCAAGATTGTTGTCCTGAAACAGAAATTTACACGAGAAATCTTAATAAGTAACTAGATATCGTAAGAACATGAAGTTAAACACATTATTGAGCAAAAATGGCTGATGCTTCAAGTTAGTACGTAAAAGAACCCACAGATTCAAACTTCTCTGCATTTGTCTTGACATATGCCTCTAATTCTGCAATTTTTCCAGTGCCGTAACTATTTGCCAATTCGACATAGGGCTGCCCAAATGGAAAAAAGATTAAAAGAGTTAACATAGCTCAAATTCAAAATATTCGCTTGGAAGGCAAGTCAAAGTGCTTTGAAGTAATCACACAAAATTGCTAACAGCAAGTTATGCTTCCATTCATGTTGATGGTACAAGAGTAATTCTAAATAAGAAAAAATCTAGGGAAGCCATCATTTCATTAAGATTGTCCTTATAGACAGCTTACCTAGAGGAGGATATACTAAGGCAGGCAGAGTGTTGTAGAGGTTACTCATTGAAAATGACAGGTTCCAAAATGGGAAATATGTACCTTAAGTCCCTATACTTTTTGTCAAATTTGATATTGGTCATATATTTTCAATATGATGAATTTGACTTCCAACTTTTGAAAATATATGAATTAGTCTTTTCTAATATTTAAACTTAACATTTAGTAATAGTTTTTACTGCACAAAGTTGGAACAACAAAAATGTGGATTTAGTCTTTCCTAGACCATTGCCTAATTACAAACAAATTACAAAGTTAGAGAACCAAATCAACCTTTTTAAATAAAATGAAAAATAATGCTAAAGCATCACTTACTTATACAGATTATAATCCTAACCAGGTTAGCACTATAACCTATATCAATCATCGTGAGCATTCTTAATAGCATATATAAAAGAAAAAAAATACAAAAGTGGGGGACCCAACCAAAACTCACTAGGAAAACCTAAAATGTGTTAAATAAGTACATTTATTTTATATCATTATGTCTCTTGTAATGGGTCAGTCTTTTTTTATCTTTTCCTGCTGTGGCCATTCAGTTAGGTGCAACAGTATACACTCAATGTACCTATTTTACATTTGTAAAGTATGGTTTAGGATCTGTTTACACCAGATTTGATGATTCATATCAATGCACTTGAGTCACTTGCTACTTATGCATAGATCAAAAAGGAATCATTATTTCCTAGATAGAACAGTTAGTATATTTAAGTCTGAACGTAAATCAAATTAATGGAAAGAGAGCAGCTCGTGACTCACATGGACTGATCTGAACCATAGATTTGGTGAAATTAAAGGTTGGATTTGGTGTAAGTCTTTAGACTTACACTTAGTGTTAACGGGTCCTATATATATATAAAGAGAGAGAGAGAGAAGGGATCCACTTGTTTTAGGAGTAAGTATAAAAACACTTACTTTTCATTCTAACATTTCATTTGCTTGTAATCTAATGGTTAAAATAGAGACAATGATAGATCATTGAATTACCAAAAAATAAATAGTGAAGATTAAGAATAAGAATAAGGCTCTAACTCTAATTCCTAGAATAAATGGATCCCCCTATTATAAAATATATATATATATATATATATAAATATATATTGCTTAATAATATTTTATTCTTTTCTATTTATTATATATGTGTATATATTTCTTATTAGTATATTATTTAGATTATTTTAATCTAGCTTATATTTGAGATTTACAAGCACAATATTATGCAGAAAACTTAGAGAGTGCAAACTACCACTCTTCACATGTTTATTTATATAGAAAATTCATACAATCTATGCTGCAATAGATTACAGAATAGGAGTAGTATTGATAGGTATTGAAGATCAGCTTTTTCATAATCATTCCTATTCTAACCTATTCTAACACAGTTTTTTTCATAATCATTCCTATTCTAACACTTATCATATTATATAGTATGCTTAATTTAGTTTTTATTACTAGAATTAGTTCATTTATTATATTTTTTATTACTACCTATAATACATTATATCAAATACTAATAATAATAAACTAAATAAAGCATAATATATGATATATATTAGTTTATTATCATTCTTCGTTAGTTTATAATATCATAATATTGTAAATAACTGCACACATTATGTGTTAAAAAGCGACCCGTATAAAATATGACAGAAATGTTGTACTCTAACGCTACCCATATAAAATATGTCAGAACACAAAAGGAAGGTCATCTGCAACATAATGGAGGTTAGTGTCCAGAACAGAAGATTTCAATAGGGCTTCAAAGTCACAATGCTAAAGCGTCCCAGAAGCATATTGATAAAAAGTCTATCTCGTGCCTCACCACCACTCCACCCTGCTCCACCACAATAGTGGCCCCTTCGGCCTTTATTGATAACATAGGTTGAACACTGTCCTTCCTACTGGATTGTAGAAAGATGATTCAGCTCCAGTTGGACCAGAAGGTATTTTGACATGGGGAGTTTACACAATCAAGGGCTACATACAAAAGGTGACCACATTGGAAGTACATATCCATAGAAGTAGCTTGGGGTGAAGCGAGCAATATCAGATGTCAATTCTTTTCTTCCTACCTTGAGGACAAGGAAGCTTAGGAGGGTGGCATTGGTGGAATCTATATCCAGCTACCCTAGCAAACCATGATTCATCTATACCCAGTGATTACTACGGCTGGAACTATTCCTATTTTTCTAAATTGTAAGACAGTATCTGTTAATATAAGTTATTTCTATCAATATCTTTCAAATAAAAGAAAAATCAACTTATATAATTTGACCTTCTAATATAAGACAGTATTTCAAGTTCAACCAACTAAATTAAAGTCATACCTGACAAAAGTTCTTCAGGTTCCTTTGAGCAGCAGAAGAAGAATACTTAGGAAGACTGGTAGAGAACTGCCAGAAAACATATGGCAGGTAATCAGCTGATAAATTACAAATATAGCACCTTAAAATAAAGTTTAATGTGGTCAAAATGAGAAAATCCTATACACAAAGGTTTGTCCTCTGACAAGATACTGTTTAGGATGTGATGCATAGGAAACACAACAGGTGTAATCTCTAAATAAACTAGACATATACCTGTCCATTACGAATGAGAGAAACCAATATATACTTTTTGTAAGCTTCAACAGCTATAGCATTTACAGTATTCATGGGAGCAGTTACAACCTGGAAAATATAGCCCATAAGTTATATTACAAATGCTGAATCAAAAGGTTTATATGAGAACAAATCATGAACAATACAAGTTATAGCTGTAGGTAGATTGCTTACATTATGCAAAAGGTCCAATGCTTTCTGATAGCACTTCTGTCCAATGCATATCATGCCTCTGTTAGAAGATAAAAATTAGACATTATGCAAATGCTTCAATAAGAGCTCATGACCAAAAGTATAATCTAAAATTATTAAATGTTGATAAGTATGCAAAAGCTTCACTAAGCTCATGACCAGAAGTATAAACTAAAATTACTAAATGCTGATAAGTATTCAAAGTACTAATCAATCTGATCCATCTGTATTTCAATTTAATTATGATCAAGATTAGATAAGAGAATAAAATCTATTTTCATATCCCATTGCATTTGAATAGTCATGCATTTGCAGGAAACTACAGAGTCTAGATGACAGATCAAATGAGGGCCAGAAAATAGCAATGGGAATCAATGACCATGCTGACTACTAGATTACATATCTTTATGATTTACAGATTGAACTTGTGTTACATGGCTTGGTCAAAAGGAAACTGGGAAAATTAGATAATAAAGAGGTAAGGTTCAACAGAGAAAGGGCTCGACATTTTTCATACATCATGCTTTTTAGAGGTTAATTCCAAAGTATCTAGCCACAAAACTAATCTTATGGGAAAAATGAAGGAGTTGACCATAATAATTCAAAACTTCCATGAATAATCAAATGATAATCGTGTTCCCCCTAACTGACCAACATTTAATTTTCAAACAACTACACAAATAAGATCTATTAACAACAGTCAGCTGATGTAAATCAAGGCTAGTCTAATACTAAGGAGTAACATTTTACACATAAAGACATTGTAAAATTCGTTGCTGCATTGACAATTTGCATCATGCATACCCCACTCATACAGATTCATGTAAACCTACATTATATTTGATTCCTTAAAGATAACAAAAAAAATATAAACTAGGCTTTTTAAATTATTAAAATAAATCTTCCTTCTAATCACATACATTGGACTTCAATTATATTTTTGCAGGAACTATAAAACATGAAACTTGGATGTATTATATTGTATCAAATTTCAAAGATTGAATTTTAAAGAAAGTTATAAGGTGATTTAAGATGTTTTTAATTAAAAAAAACATATATCTAAAACAAGTGATTTTAGATGTCTCACACCAAGCATAACATATTCCAACACGCACTTACACACAACAGCTATATAATATTAAGAATACTACCCGAATTCCAAAAATTATAGCCAAAAGATATTGAAAACTTATAAATATTCTCATTTTGTTTCACATTTTATTTAGAAACCAATTGTTACAGCATTTATACCTTATTTTTGAGATAGGAATATGATATGGTTAGTATGCAAATGATAGACTATCTATTTTTAATTCTATAAGTTCACTGGTTTTAAGTTGTCATCCATACTGAATATACCATAACCATCATAAAAGATATACAGAGAGGGATACTCAAAATTAGCATTTGAGCAAGAAAAAAATATAAAATATATATGTTTACTGGTTTTAAGGTGTACGGGGGAAAAACTGTAGGAAATCAAAGAAGTATGAAAACAGTGTCTAGAAATTAATAACTTAATACAACATTCATTTAGTTCAGTTCTGAAAACTTTTACCATGCTATGCAATCCAGAGGAGAACAATACTTAGAAACACCCTAAAAATTAAGCCTTTGTTTCTCCCGATTCTAAATTAGGTTCCTAAATCAGAGAACAACCCAGTACATGAAGCTCCGCCTAGTAGGGTCTAGGGAAGAAACATGTGCACACACTCCTTACCACCTACAAGCCTATGACCTTGCTCACAAGGCAGAATCCTTAGCATTGCATCAAAACTGTCACATATCAAAACTCACTATCGAAACAGAAGGAAAGACAATGTCCATAATATGCTTGTCGTCTGAAAAATCTCAGAAAAACTGAATATATTTGGCAGTGTGCTTTTGCTCTATTATATTTGAAGTAGATTTTTGCTGTTGACAGCATGCCACTGATAGACAAATAAGATATGCAAACCACAAAAAGATACAGGCTTAACCATAGACCTCCCATATCTTATGCATATTCTAGAAGGAATAATGTAAGATGCACGAGATAATGATTCAGATACACAAGGACTAACACATTCCTTGCAAAGATAGGAAGAACCACAGGATAGTTGAAGGGAGAGAATGAGTGGAAGTGGAGTCTAGAGAGAAGGTGGGGAAAAAGTTAGGCTTTTATGGCAGGGAGGAAGCAAGTCACTGGAAGCAACTACAGTGTCTTTTTTTCATTTCCTAGTTATTACTAGTTATAATAATTCTATTAAGTTATGGGAGTTGAGTCCCACATAAGAAATGTAGATTTTTTATGTGGGTTGTTTATGACATTGGGCATTTTTCCACTACATTGGCAAGCTTTAGTGGTCAGATTCAATTCCCCTAAGGCACGTCTGCATCATTTAAGCATCAACAAGACCCAGGATTTGGCGAGAAAGATGGTACAGAGATAGTAAGGACAATGACCCAAGATTCTGAGAGTTTACAAGCAAAAAGGAGGGATAAATGGAGTATCGAGTTAGTTAGAAGAGTAGGATATTTTCGGAATGAAGAGAGAAGAAGCTGATGTCATTATAATTCTGATATGATAGGGAAATATACATGTGAGGAATGGTAGAGAGTGAATTCATCTAGCCTTTTTTCCTTATGTGATATGGGGAAAGAGGTGAATCTCTCCTGATGAGAAGCCATGGGAATTGTAGACTCTCAAGATAAAGGATATTGTATCAGCTTTGCTACAGCCACTCGTTTCCTCATGAAATTATGCCAAGGTTTTAAAATAGTCTGAAACTGTGATTTCTTGCATTGTAGCCATATCAATTGCATTTATCAGCAATTTCTTGCAATATCGAGAAATGCAACAAAACCACACCTTGAATTTTGTATTTCACTTGTTCTGGTTTCCTAACAGATTTAGGAGTGGCAAGAGCTAATCTCTCCCTTTGTTTGAACAGGAGGAACATATTAAAAACTCCACCATTTTAAACATCCATACAAAAGAAAGGAAACTTATTAATAAACATTCATACTCTTCCCCGATACACTTCCCTCCCCTTTTTCTTTTGCTTTCTTCCCCTCCCAACTCCCAAATACCTACATGAATTGACATTGGAAAATCCTACAACCCCACCACTACTGCAAAAAACACAGCACATTACCTACAGCATATATAAGTACAAGAAATTCAGTAAAATATTACCATGTTGAAGATATTACAGCACATTCCATCAACTAAAACACAATACTAAAAACTCAAAGAAATAGAGGTAGAAAGCAGCGCACCCATAATAACAGTAGAGAAAAAGGTCTCGCGGATGGTCAACTTCGAAAACATCATCATCCAATACGGATAAACCAGTTTTGTAGCACTTTGACAACAAGCAAAGCAGAAGAAACTCTGAATGTAGGGGAGTTAAGTGCTCTGCAGACACCTGAAGCTTCCGAAGTGCAGTGAACAAAGGAGCCACACCTCGTATGGGAGCTTCCAACAACATCACTTGATCCTTCAACCTCTTACAAACAGATAAAACTACAAAATTCCAAAAAGAATAGAAACACAATTAATCAATTGAGAACCGAGAAATAACATCAACATCATACTAAAATCTCTGCTGCCTTCACACTTTCAACCTCCTATGCACAGATAAAACTACAAAATTCCAAAAAAATAAAAAACAAAATTATTCAATCAAAAACCGAAAAATGACATCAATCTCAAATTAAAACCCCTTCTGTTGTATATCCTTCAACTTCTTAAAAACATAAAACTACAAAATTACAAAAAAGGGATCAAAATTAAATAATCGAAACCCAAGAAATAAAATCAACACCATAATAAAATCTCCTCAGTCTTCATCAGTCCCCTTTCTTCTCTCTCCAATTGAACAATCTCAACTCACTAAACCTTGTGCCTCTTTCCCAATCAACAGTGATTAGTGAAAAATAGGATGGATGGGTGAAGATGGAAATAAGTAGGAATGCTTGGTAGAGGAGGGTTAGAGGAAAAATATTTTTAGAAGTAGTGAAACTCACTAGTACTTTTCCACTCTTTCTCAGTTATTTCCATTTATCTCTCAATCTCTCTCCTTATTTCTTCTTTATTTCACTTCAACCAAGCACTTTGAATTTCTACTTTATTTCCCACCTATAAATTTATCCTTTATATCTACTCTATTTTTCTCCTCTCTACAAAGCGAACCATAACATCTCTCCTTCACTTTTATTGAATTGTAAACACTTGATCGAACAACAAGTATCTCAAAACCAATACAATAATTTCAACGCGCAATTTATTATTTATTTAACTCACATTCAAGCAACAGAGTTATAGAATCAGTTAGCAAAAATAACTTTGTCCGCAATTTCCCACAATGTCAAGGATCGACCCTAACTGCGACCGCAATTTAAAGCCATTTCTATAAAAGCA
Organism: Macrotyloma uniflorum; assembly: GCA_016859785.1. Classification (NCBI taxonomy): domain Eukaryota; kingdom Viridiplantae; phylum Streptophyta; class Magnoliopsida; order Fabales; family Fabaceae; genus Macrotyloma; species Macrotyloma uniflorum. Next base: position 875,434 of record BDMB01000049.1, read on the forward strand.
ATGAATCAAGCAAATCAAAATATTCGAATCTCATAATTTCGTACATTTATCAGGCGCCAGACGAATCTGCTCCGTACTGCAGGCGCCAATAAACCTGGTAACGGTTGGAACGGCTGTCTCAGCCTGCGTTTTGGTGACCGGTCCGGTCATTGAGGCTTCTCTGCAATCACAAAAGTATCAAAAAAAATCTCGCAATCTCGCAACAATATTCTAGGGTTCAAAAACTAGGGTTTTAAGCATCGACAAATAACCCTTTTTATTAAGTTTTTTGGGACATACAGGATGTAGAGAAAACCAAGGGAGTGAATGGAGGGGTCGAGTTGAGCGAGAAGCGGAAAGAGGCGAGCTGACTCGGATCGGAGCGAGTCATCGGCTTGCTTCAGAATACTGTGGAGGCGACTGACATCGCTGGAAGTGCTCGATAGCCCTTGGATTTGGGCGACCAAAGCTTCCAGAGGGTCCATGCAGGGCAGTGACTGGCTTTTCGACTCTCGCCAACTCGTTCGTTCCTACCGACTCAGTGAAAAAACGTAACAGTGACTCGCCCCCTAAGCTCCGTTTGGGCTTATTTTCTCGTCCTGGGAGTGTAATGTTTGGGTACCACTTTTTATGATGAGGAGGACCCAGCGACTGTGGCAGCCGTTGGATTTATCTTAGAAATTCGAAAAATGACATAATATATCATAGAAATTCGAAATTTATTTCTTGTTATTTCACTTCAATTTTACATGTGAATCCATTAGACAAGTTAGAAAATAAAACCTCTATTTGGTCAATTTTTCTCATTCTCAGATAATAATTCCCTAAATCATTAATTTTTTCCTTTTTCGCATTTGATTTAAATTGCTATATTTTGTTCTTTAAAAAACATAAAATATTAATATACTTCTTAAACATGTTTCCGCTAAAATATATATATATATATATATATATATATATTTACAAATTTTGTGGCAACATAGTTGATGTCAAAATTTAATTTTAATGTTTAGAGCGTCAACTTTATTAAAAAAAATATAAAGTGAAATATATTATAATATATATTATTATAAAAATTAAAAGGACAAATTCAAATTAAATAACAATAGAAAATATTTATACAATCATTTTATTTTAATTAAATTCATAAATAAAAATATATAAACTTAATTTTAGAATAGGACTTTAATTTATTTATTTTTTATAGTATTAAACAATATTGAGTTAAAACAAACATTAAAACAACTACAATGCATAATGTTTTTTTTCATACAATTTGTTGATTGTTTATCTTTTTATCAAAAAAAAATCATAAGAAAAAATAATTTGTTATCTCTTTACGTTTTATTAGGAATATTTTGAATTATATCGAGTTTTGGATAAGTGTTAAATTGAATAATTTAAAAAAAAAAAAAAGGAAAGAAGAGTAATTAAATTAATTTTTTCTAGTTTTTTTCAATTTCACCATTTTTCATATTTTTAAATTCTCTCACTTTCTTTTTCTAGGTGTTTCTTAATTTCTTTTATTCCTTTCAACCCTTTTTCCTAAATTTCTTTTTCATTCTTCATCCATTTTGGAATCCGAGATTACCGGAAGAAAAATGTGTTGCACCGATTGATTTTGCGTTTAGGTAAGTTTTCTAACCCCAAAAATGTTAGAGTTCTTAATTAGGGGTTAATTTTGGGGATTTTGAGAAAATTAGGAAATCTTGGCCAATTCTTGCTACGTAATGGTAGTAATTAGGGTGTTTTATGTTTTTAGATACTTGAGATAACTCTTAACACCTAGAATTCTTTTTGAACCACAAGATCTTGTTCAATTGAAGGTAAGGGAAGCTAATTAAATTGAACCTCTTTAAATTTACAGATTTATTGATATGTTGAATTGTTTTTGTGAAATTAATGGAGAATATATTGTATATATGTTTGAATTGAAATGAATGATCGGTGGAAATTGTAGGAAACATGTTTAGGAATCTTAGAATCACTTAATTTGATTTAAAATTTGGTTTTGATCTTGGTTCTTCAAGTTGTTTGCGTCACATGCAAGATTTTCACTTGATCGAATGATTTTCGCTCAAGCGAATGGCTCTAGAATTGCTCTCGGATGCGTTTTCGCTCAAGCGAGGAACCTCTCGCTTGAGCGAAAGTGCTTAGACTTGGGATTGCTCTCGGGTGGATTTTCACTTGAGCGAGATTGGTCTCGCTTGAACGAAAATACCTGAGTTTTTGATAAAATTGTTATGTTTTAAAATGAAACTATTGATCTAAAATAATTAAGAATGATAAAACCCATCAATTTGATACATGTTGAAATAAATTAAGTATTGTATGCTTATCATTAATTTATATAGGATATCGTGGAATTATGAAGTGATAGATTAATAATGTATACTTGGAATTAAGATTGTTACTAATGTGGGATTGTATTGTATAAATGACTGTGGTGTTGTTTCTGAATAAAGTTATGAAGATTGTGAGAAATAGTGGATGCTTTGAATTATGTGTAGTGTGAAAATTAGATGCAAATGTATATTGAATTGAGATTGTTGAAAATGAGGAAATGTGATTAGGTGCCTTTGTGAATGAACGTGGTACATGTGAATACTTATTGAGAATGAAATGCTTGAGAAAATTGATGCACAATGGTTGAGATAAAATGGTGAAGTGAGAATTTGTGTTTACTTTGGATATTGTAAATTAATTGTGATGGTTGTGCTTGAGTCAAATAACTATTAGTGGGATATTATTTGGCATAGTTTTAATGTATATGGAATTATTAAAACTTACGATAAATGAGATATCCAAACTTCAAATGGTGTCCTAGTAAGGAGGACAAGGGTACCATGTGATGTAAGGTCGATGGAGGTTTCACTTGCACTATTCAGGAGTGGTTGTTGTCATTTGTTAGGTGCTTGGAAATAATTTTGTCATGTGGCACCAGAATGGGATAGATAAGGGTCCAAGGTGAAAAAGACTTATAATGGACAAAGTTTATAGTCTAGTGATCATTAAGCATGATAAGTATTATCCTATGAGGTCAAGGATCCCATATGATTATTCGGATGAGTTTGTCTAATATATTAGGTGTTTGCAAATATCTGAATGTGAAAAATATTTGTACTATGAATATGATTATGTGAATTTCATGAATTAGTAATGAATTGAATTATTAAGTATGTTTGAGATATCTTTGACTGATTTATATTTAATTTGATCTTTTTTATATTAGGTTACCCTTGTTATGTTTGTCTTGTGAATTTTATTGTACTACTATGATCGTGATATGACATAGGAGCAGATACTATTACATGTGAATCTTTTAGAGGATTATGACTCTGATGGATTGGACTTGAAAACTATATATTGGTTTTTTATTGAATAATGCAAGTTTGTACAATAAATGTCTTAGGTAGCATTACAAATAGGCTGTAATGGTTTACTTGTTTCTAAATGGTGTACTATACGGTTATGTGAATGTTAAAATTTTTTATATCTTTTTGTAAGGTATTACTATTGAGCTTATTTAAATTTTAGAATTGTGAAATAGATATATTTGGATTCGTTATATTATTAACATATCTTTATTTAATTTCCTTTTTTACAAGAGGAGGAAGAGGAGGAATAAGAAGAGGAAGAAGAAGAGCAGTAGGAGGAAGAGGAGGAAGAGGAAGAAGAGAAAAAGAGGAAGATGAGGAAGAAGAAATAGAGGAGGAAGAAGAGGGAGAGGAAGAGGAAAAGGAAAAGGAAGAGGAAATAATGAGAGGGATCATAGGGATTACAAAATTGAAGGGGTGAAATTGACCATTCCCAATTTTCAAAGGAAGAGTAATCTAGAAACTTATTAGATTAGGAGAAGAAAATTGAGAAACTATTTGCTTGTCATCATTACAATGATGAGAAGAAAGTGAAAGTTGTTGTAATGGGACTTTCTAATTATGATTTAATTTGGTGGGATCAATTTCAAAGAGATAGAATAAGGTATGAAGAACTTGAGGTGGAAACTTGGGTGGAGATGACAAGGGTTATGACGAGACGCTTTGTTCCTTTACATTATCAAAGTGTTGTATGAGACAAGTTGGTACACCTCACCTAAGGTGAAAAAAGTGTTGAAGAGTATTTTAAAGAGATGAAGATGTGCATGATTAGAGCCAATGTGAATAAAAAAAGGGAGGATAACCATGTTTCATTTTGTGCAAGGGCTAAATCCTAATATTAGAGATGTGGTGGAATTGTACCATTGTGTGAAGATGGAGGAAGTGTTACATCTATTTATTAAGGTAGAACAACAACTTAAAAGAAAGGGCATGAAATAAGAGTTTTTAAATTTTAATTCTTCAAGTTGAAAGGAAAGGAATAAGGAGAAAGGTGTTTATTCTAACATTTTCACTATTAAATTTCAAAGGACTTATTCAAATTCTATGGAGAAACCAAAGAAAATTAGTAGTGAGATAAAATGCTTCAAGTGTTGAGGAAGAGGACTATGTTTCTTAAAGAAAATAGAGACATTGTTAGTGATTCTTCCCATTTTGAATCATCTAGTAGAGAAAACAGTGAGAATGAAGAGGAGGAGATTCCAAAGGGAGATTTGTTTATTGTTAGAAGGATACTTGGCTAAAGAAAATGAGTAAAGCCAAAGAGAGAACATATTCCTTTTTAAGTGTTTTATTGGAGGAAAGGTGTGTTCATTGATCATAGATGGAGGGAGTTGCATAAAATGTGGTTATACCAGATTGGTGACTAAAATGAACTTAAAGACTAAACCTAATCCTAGGCCATATAAACTACAATGGTTAAGTGAGTAAGAAGAGTTGAAGGTTGATAAGCAAGAAAATATTGTATTTTCCATTGGGAAGTATGAAGATAAGGTCCTTTGTGATATATGGAGGCTAGTCATATATTGCTTAGAAGACCATAACAATTTAACAAAAAAGCTCAACATGATGGTCACACTAACAAATACACATTTTTTCATCAAGACCATAAAGTCACTCTTAATCCTTTATCACCTAGGGATGTGTATGAGGATTAAAACAAAAGGAGATAAAAAAACATTGGAAGAAAGGAAGGAAAGAAAATAAAATATTAGAAGTAGTGAGAAAGAAAAATAAATAAAAAGACTAAAAATATGGAAAAAAAAGTGCAAACAATAAAGAGAGAAAACAAACACTTTTTGTTAAAAGAGAGGTTAAAAGAGCATTTTTGGCTAGGAAATCTATGTATATTCTTTACAATAAGGAAAACACTACATTGAATATTGACATTGAAGTTTAGGATGTGTTTTCAGAGGACATACCACCAAGACTTCCACCATTTAGAGGGATTGAACATCAGATTGATTTGGTTTCAAGATTTGTGCATCCTAATGGGCCAACATACAAGAGTAATCCTCAAGAAATCCAAGAGATTCAAAGGCAAGTAACTAAGTTGATGAATAAAGGTTAGATAGAAGAGAGCTTGAGTCCTTGTGTTGTCCTGTTAATTCTAGTTCCAAAGAAGGATGGAAGTTGGAGAATATATTCATATTGTAGAGTTGTTAATAACATCACCATCAAGTACAAACATCCAATTCCCAAGTTAGATGATCTTCTTGATGAATTGTATGGATCTTGTTACTTCTCTAAGATAGATTTGCAAAGTGGATATAATCAAATTAGGATTAGAGAAGGTGATCAATGGAAAATAGCTTTTAAACCAAGTATGGTTTATATGAGTGGAAGGTAATGCCATTTGGTTTGATAAATGTCACTAATACTTTCATGAGGTTAATGAATCATGTTAGGAAACTTTGTGATTGTTTACTTTGATGACATTCTTATATATAACAAAAATCTATATGAACATTTTCATCATTTGAAATCTATTTTGTGCTTAGAAAAGAAAGGTTGTATGCTAATTTGGAAAAGTGCACATTTTATAAAGATCATGTTGTGTTCTTGGGATTTATGGTTAATTCTAGTGGAGAGCATGAAGATAAAAAGAAATAAAAGCAATTCAAGAATGAGCAACTCTTAAGAATGTGAATGAGGTAAGAAGCTTCCATGGTCTTACTATTTTTTATAGGAGGTTTGTTAAGGATTTTAGTACCATTATAACACCTCTAAATGAACTAGTCAAGAAGAATGCACAATTTAATTGGGGAGAGAAATAAGAGAAAACTTTTTCTATCTTGAAAGAGAAATTAACACATGCACTTGTACTTATTTTTCCTAACTTTGCTAAGTCCTTTGAATTTGAATGTGATGCATCTAGGGTGGCGTAAGAGCTTTATTAATGCAAGAGAGACACCCAATTGTTTATTTTAGTGAGAAAACAAATGGGATTGCCCTTAAAGATCCAAATATGACAAGGAGTTGTATACATTAGTTAAAGCATTGCAAACATGACAATAATATCTTCTGCCTAAAGAATTTGTCATTCATAATGATAATGAATCTTTAAAGTATTTGAAATGGTAGGGTAAGTTGCAAAAAAGACATGCCAAGTGGGTGAAGTTCCTTGAACAATTCTCATATGTAATCAAGCATTAGAAAGGTAAGTCCAATGTGGTTGTTGGTTCTTTGTCACGTAGGTGTGCTTTACTATCTACTTTAGAAACTAAGTTTCTTGGTTTTGAGTACATTAAATAATTGCATGAGCATGATGGTGATTTTTCTCATATCTATCATTCTTGTTCTCATACTACATTTGAGGGGTATTTTAAACATGATGGATATTTCATTAAGGATAAAAGACTTTGTGTTCCTAAGAGTTCAATTAGAAAAATTCTTATTAAAAAGAAACATGAAGGGGGACTAATGAATCACTTTAGGGTGCAAGAGACATATGAAATCTAGCATGAGAATTTTTACTAGCTTTATATGAAACATGATATGCACACATTTTGTGATAGATGTATTGTTTGCAACAAAGCTAAATCTAAGGTCATGCCACATGGTTTGTATACTCCATTATATGATCCAGAACATCCTACTAAGTCTTGTATTGGATCTTGGGCTTCCATTTGATCATAGGCTTGTGCTTCCATATTGTGAACTTTCGTTTTGTTTTTTAATCACCCAATTTGAGTTGTGTAGCATCAATTACATCCAAGTCCTAGTTAGGTCCGAAATTCATTGAGACTTAGAAGAAACCTAATCACATTTATTACCTTTTTTTTTGTTTATTTGGTAAAATATTTTTCATACAAAATGTTTCAATGAATTTCATTTTTAGTACATTAAGAAAATTTAAACTAGTCTTCATAGAATTACTATACTTTTGTTAATGCTTTAAGTAGTTCCATTAATTGACTTGTTAATATGATTACATGGAAAGAAGCACATGATATTTTTCATAAAAACTTTTACTTATAAAGATGTGACATAAAAAACCTTTGAAATCTTTGTTGAAGAAAAGCTTTTTGAAGGTGAAGAAGTTTCAACATAAGTCAAATCCTAAGGTGATAAACGAGGAGAAAGAAAGTTGATCTTCATGAATATGGTGTCTAGTCATAAAGATCCAAGGTGAGAGACATAAAGTTCTTTTATGCTATAGAAAGTATACTCATTAATCAACTCTTCTACATTGGCCTCTATCGTCGGGTGGAGAAGGTGCTTTTGTGGAAGTATAAAGGTTCTTGTGACCTCTTAGAACATGAGGAACCAAATGAGGTTCTTATTGGATTGTCCAAATTGAAAAGTAAGGGAAATGATTTCATATTTATTTTTAATTATTGTTATCCTTTCTTTGTAGGTCTCATTTTTTTTATCTTTGGTATTTTGTAATGCTGAATTGATAGAGGAATGTACATTGTGATTATTTTTTGTGGATAATGTGAATGATGGGGAGAATGAAATATTTGATCAAAAGATTGTTGTAATTATTGAAAAATATGAAATAATAGGAGATTGAATATAGTTTAAATTTTTTTTTTTTGGCAAAACAGTTAGAAAACAAATGAGCTAGTAAACAAACAAATGTCTTTACAAAATTTTTTTTAAAAATATCATTTTACAAGTCTTGTGTTTAAGGTTTGTCATAATAGATAATATAAATGTATAATAGAATAATGAAAAATATATGTTTTTTATCTTCTTCTTTTTTCAATTTTTTCTTTCATTCTTATAATTTCAAATTGATCAATTTACACCTCAAACTTTTAAAAATTTCATTTTAGTCATTTTTTATACATAAATTTAACATTTAGTAAAATAATGTTGATAAAATAATTAAATGTGATTTTAATCATTCTTTATACTTAAATAATAACATTTATTTATTATCATAAAGTTGATAAAATAATTAATTTAAATATTTTTTAAAGTTTGAAGACTAAAAATCAATTTTTAAAGTATAGAGATAAAAAAACATGTTTGACAAACAATTGAGAGATAAAAAAACATATTTAACTCTAAAATAATAGATAAATGCTTATTTTTATATAAGTTCACTTTAATTAAGTTTTGTCTAGTTCTCTTTTATAAAATACTTAAAACGTTTTATTATAATCACAAATTGATTACGAATAAGTATTGTTCATTATCACTTCTAGTTTACACAAGTGCATAATGTCACCCTTCTTTATATCTCTTCGAGATAAAAAAAAAAACACAAGTATTGTCTGACACTATGTCACTTTCGAATTTCACAAGTATTTTATTATCGTCACTCTTAACTACAAATAGAAAGTTTGAATGAAGGTTACATGGTAACTCTTGTAAAAAGGAATTACAATTACGAACTACATGAAAAAGAAAGATAATTTCACTAAGAAAAGACTTACAAATAGGTTTGTTAATACTAACTCTTTCCATACAAGTATAATGTTCTAGAAGATTTTATTATAAAGGTTTATGTGGATATAAAGATTAATTTCATGTAATCAGTTTTGTACTTCATGCATATGAACTTATCTTTTTATAAGGATCTTTGTGAGATTGACAGTTGTGAGCTTACTTGTTTTTTTTTAATTTTTTGAACATTTTTATGTTAGTTGAGCACATTACATTGATAAAGGCTGATTTTATACTCAATGTATATTTTTAACCATTTCTTTAGATGATTGTTCTTTTTTTATGAAAACTTCCATTCAGGTATAGAAGTTTGACCATTAGTCATAAAAAAGTTGTATAATTAAAATCATCCTTGAGTAGAAGGTTTAGTAGACCCTAAACCTTAAACTTATTCCTTATTTTTGTCATATTTACAGATGACATGTAAACTTGAATGGTAGACAATCTCATGTTCTTTGAATGGTAGAGTATGTTTAGTAGACACGTCTTAAACTTATTCCTTTTTTTGGTCATATTTACAGGTGACATGTAAACTTGAATGATAGATAATCTTATGTTCTTTGAGTGGTAGAGTATGTTGTGATATTTGGCGTTCTGATAGTGCTTTGATGTTCATGTGAATGGTTACAAAATATATAACTAGATTATTGTGACTAGACCATCCAAATGTAACAAAATAGAAGATAGCCAAGTTGTAGAATATAACTAGGTTTTAGAAGAAGCTTAAAGACACGAGTAGGTTTGATTGTCAATTGTCTTACTAAATAACAAAAGCAATTTGACATCGTACAAAAAATATGACAACACAAGCTTTAGCCATAAAAGGGGTCTTATTTGTGCCTTTCAATGCCTCATTGCACCCCACATGCCTTTTAATATAACCATCTGTCCTTCATCAATAATTTTTTTACATGGACAAACAATTTAAGAAATTTATTACTACAAAATAATGACACCAAAAAAGAATCTCTTGCCTCCATACAGAAAATATTTTCTTTCAAAAGTTTAACTTCTTCAAGCAATCAAGCAACATTTGAAACAACGATTACAACTTTGTTTAGAACAATGAACTAGACTCCATTTGGCACAACATTTTCAACATCATTATAAACACCCACTGTGAGTCTATTCTAGATGACATCTCATATGATGTTTGTTCTCCTATAGTGTATATGATGAGTAAAAATTTTTATTACATAATATGTTGTTAGATAAGATATTTTAAAATAAATTGAAATTATAAAAATTTATGATAATATTTTGATTTCTTAAAATTAGATAATTTCAAAGTTCGTTTAAAATGTAAGAATTTGAAAGATATTCTCACATATCTCAAATATATGTCATTATCTTTATATTCTCTCTCTAGCTTAGTATTGATCAAGACATCATTAATTCGACTCAGGTTGAGATATTGTTATCTCAACTTTATTTATTTTTACTAATGTTGATAGAGGTTTCTTTTAGGTTCAAGTCAATCATTATTACTTTTCATTGCCATTACCAAAATTATTATTTTGAAAATATAGACAAAATTATTTGTCAATAACGTTACATTAGTTAAGAATTTATTTGTCAATAACATTAGTTTTTTACTAATCAAACACAATTTTTTTATTAATGTCAATTGAGATTTTCAGTTGATGTTAATTGAGACTATTTTTCCATTAATGTTAATAAAATTTAGATTAGGATTATTCCTTGACCAATATTAACATGAACCTTTTTTTTATCCATGTTAGATAAATCTTTTTTATAAACACATGAGATTATTTCTTAACTAATGTAAGTCATGGTATTATAGTCGAGATGTCAACATTCATAAAAGTTATTTTTTTATTGATATTGTTGAAATTATTTATCAATTGTTGTAGGATAGAACTATTTTTCAATTGACATTTGTTCATGTATTTTTAAGACTATTTTTTATAGATATCTATAGATTTTTTTTTGCCGTTATAGTTATTTTTTTTGTGATGTTTCTAAGATTTATTTTTCGATCAACATCACTAATATTATGTGTTAATTATTTTTGTATTTAATATTTTTTGTATTTAGTAGTAATTAAAACTTTTTATTTAAATAAAAAAAATATAATTTAATAAATTTGAATTTTTCATTGAAATGTAACATTTAAAAAACTAAATAGTTTAAAATGAAAAAAAATCAAATTGAATGTATTTAAAATTTTAAAAAATTGTAAATTTTCCTTATCTAAGTTTCTTTCCATTTTCATTATCAGTAAGTATATGTTACTTAAATCTTAAAATGATAATGTTATTTCGTAGAAAACATAATTGATAAATTTCATTTTCTAAAAGCATCTTTAATCGAAAAGTTTTAGAACATTCAATCTAATTGTTCAAAGTTGCTTTAAAAAATTTTACTATTTGAGGAAGATGATGTGACCATAAAAAATTACTTAAAATATATCTTGTAGATATAATTTTTGTTCAAATAAAAATATTATTTTACTCTATGACCAAAATTATTACTCAACAAATCAAGACTTTTTCTTTTTTCATATGATATTATTTAAATAAAATAATACACAATTGAACCTTTGGCGAATTTAATTACATTATTGAACCTGTATTCTATAGCCATGAGAATTTGGTATTCTAAACATCGCATGTTATGCAATTTTTTTTTAATATATATAAAAATAAAAATAAAAAATTAATAATAAAGTAAAATATTTAATTAAAAATAAAAATTTTAATTTTAAAGTTTAAATAGTATTTGTATATAAAATATTAAAATTTATATATTATTTAGATATATATTAAATTATCTAAATATATTTAAATAATTATTAATAATAATTTTTTATTATATTTTATAGATATTTATATATATATATATATATATATATTAATATAGAATTTTAAAAATTAATATTAATATAAAATAAATAATAAATATAAAAGTTAAATATCATATTTGTAAGATAAATATTATTAATATTAAATATGAATTTAATAAAAAATAATATGATTAAAAAATTAATTTATGTAATATATTAAGAAAATTAAAAATTATATTACAAAAATTTATATAATATTTTTCACTTATAAATTATAAATATTATATTAAAAAATTAATATTAGAATTAAAAATATTTTAAAACAATGATAAAATTAAAAATATTATTTAATTAACTAAAAAATTATTAATATAAAATAAATTCAAAATTTAAAAATAATAAAAATCTTCAGAATTTAATGATGACATAATTATTGATAATAAAAATTAAAAAACATAATTATCAAGAATAATATTAAGAAAGTTTTAATCTTCATAATAATATTCACTTCTCTAAGAAGGACAATATCAATTACGTTTTAGACAATATCAATTATGTTTTGGATTTTATTGTATTTGTTATTCTTGAACTTCAAGAGAAATATGTGGAGAATATTTTCTTCTTCATGAACTTTCGAATTTTGTACCTAGTTAGTTTGTATAATCCAGTTAGTAAAAAAAATTGATGTAAATTTGAGTTGAAGCGGGAGTTGAAAAATCTACCCCAAATAAGTATGAGAAGATATCTTCTAAAGTTGTTGCAAAAGAATGACTTCATATATTGTTGAGGCTCCCTTATATGAAAGTTCCATCAATTTCAAGAGTGGCTCCAACATGTGGTTGTTGGTGGGCTCTTAGATTTTGAGTAGTTGTGGTATAGATAGAAAAATTATGAAATTAGTAATGTTTCATTAATGTATTTCGTTGTGTAAAATATTGTGTCTCGTATTGGATGACCCATCCATTCATGTCTTCTCTTCATGTCAATTTTGTATAAGTTATCCAAACTATTTAGTAAAGAAGAAATTTTTTGAAACAAATCGAATTATAACTTCATTCTATTGGATTAATATAATTTAATAATTGCAAAACAAATAATCATTGTACATGTACTCTACAATTGAACATCTTTGTATACTTGAATTGATCTTATTTTTACAAATATTTATATAAAGCAATAAAAATTTTCATAAAAAAAAAGTTTTTTATTATTAAAAATAAAACAATATGTTAACTTAAATATGATCGAATATAATTTTATATACTACAACAAATAAACAAAATAATAATAATAAAATTATAATTAATTATTATAATAAACAATGTTAGAATAATAGTGAAAAGAGATTTACCTTATGTCTAAATTCATTTCCACCTTAATAATTTCATTAACATTTAAATTCATGTTCACGATAATAAATATATAAAAGAAAATAAATATATAAAAGAAAATGATAAATCTACATTTCTAAAATTAAAATATCTTAATAATATTTTTTTATTTAAATATATATATATATATAATTTAAAAATTATTAATTGAATGTTTTGAAAATTTTTGGAATATAATTACCATCCGCTTATATAAATACCATTCTAAAATTTCAAAATTATATTTTACCTTTATATTTCATATTTCTAGTCTCTATCTCTTTCATACCCACCAAACCAAGATTAAAAAGCTTGAACTTTGGTGGGAAACTAACTACGCACTCCTTCGTGATAGACATATTCCCAATATAGTTGCTTAATCAGACTAGTAGAGTGAGAGAGTAAAAAAAGAGAAGAATGGGCGATTACCATTTCGTCTACAAGGACGTAGAAGGAGCCTCTACGCAATGGGACGATATTCAGAGAAAGTTGGGGAATTTGCCTCCAAAGCCACCCGCTTTCAAGCCCCCTCCTTTCACTCCTTCATCTGATGACCAACCCAAAGACAAAACCTGGATCGATTCCAAAACCTCTGAAGAACTTGAAGACCTCGAAGAAGATTTCGACGATGATCGCTTCCTCCAAGAATACAGGTTCTGCTTCTGCTACCCACGAAGAATGATGGGGTGTTTCGTGATTTTAAGGGTTTTCTTTCCTGGGTCGGTTTTGTTTTCTCCCAAGGTGGTGGAGAATTAATAAATTTTGAATCTTTCCATGAATTTGTTGGTGGGGCTCTTTGTGTAGTTTTGTAGAGAACAATTGACTGAGACTTGTATTTGTTTGTTTATTTTCTACGTTATTGAGTACAATTTGATTGGGAATGGTGGTGGATTTTCAGATTTTATAGCAAATTAATGCTCAGGAGTGTATTTATTTACCCTTTTATACATCCTTTCCTATGTTATTGAACACAATTTGGTTGGGTATTATTGTAGGTTTAAGTTTTTATAGCAAATAAATGCTTAAGAGTTTATTTCCCCTCTTGTTGATGACTGGTTTGTTATGCATTTGCTGTAAAAGTGGATGCATAAATGAGTTATGAGATTAGTAGAAAGCAAAATTAGGTGTGTGTGTGTGTGTGTTTTCTACTCGTTCTTAATTGAATCATTCTGCTGTGATAGGAAAAAGAGGTTGGCTGAGATGCAAGAGGCAGCTAAAGTATTGAGGTTTGGATCAGTGATTACCATTTCAGGATCTGATTTTGTTCGAGAGGTGTCACAGGCTCCAACTGATGTTTGGGTGGTTGTGATCCTTTACAAGGAAGGGTATGATTGATTTAGTAATTCTATTGTCTATTTAGTTTTTCAGGGTCATGTTTACTAGGAAGGGTATGATTGTTGTGTTTTTATGACAGTATTCCAGAATGTGGGTTGTTGATGCAAAGCATTGAAGAATTGGCAGTAAGATATCCTGCAACAAAATTTGTAAAGATAATATCTACTGATTGCATTCCGAACTACCCAGATCGGAATGTTCCCACTTTGTTGGTGTACAACAATGGAGCAGTCAAAGGAAATTATGTTGGTTTGCATAGTTTGGGACGAAGATGTACTCCTGAAGGTATTTATGTCTCAGAATACTAGCTTCATTGTTTTTTTCTTTTATTTTGATTAGTGCCCCTTGTTAAATATAGCCAATTTTAGTTTAAACGGCATAATGCTCCAACAATTAAAGGCGACTTACCTGTTAGAATCATTACATTAAAAGTAAATGAAGGGTAGAGATATAGAGTAAGGGCTTGTTTGTTTTTCAACTGTTTTGTTAAAATAGTTTTCAAAATCTGTCTCTTTGTCTTTTAGTTTTACAAAACTAAAATATGAAAATTAATAAAGTATTTTTTGTATTTTAGTTTTCTATTCTCGTCAGTGGTATTTGTATCTCCACCAGTTGGTAGCACTACATTGGTCGTGATGGTCGTCATAAAGTTCTTGAAGTTGTTCTTCAGCTTCCTCCGCGACTTCTCGGCATTGACACCATCCTCTTCTGTCTAAAATAGTTTTCAAATCCGAGTTATCAAACAAGTTTTTTTTTTCTTTCCAACTTATTCTCAAAAACAATTCTTCAAAATTGACTGCCAAAACTTTTCTTAAAAATTTTAAAACAAAATTGAATCAAACAAGCTTTAACTCTTCAAAGTTAATTGAGTAATATGATCCCTCTTCTCCGAAGCACGCTGAAGAAGCAGATAAGTTGTATATCCCATTGCATTTAAATCCTGTAGTCAGCAAATTAGAAATCTTAAATTTGACAAACTTTGTGTGAAAACTTGGGAGGCTCTACTCATAAGTTATATTCTCAATTACACTCCCTTTTTTGGCCTTGGACAATGATGTCTTGCAGAGAATGTTAGAAATCTCGTATTAACTAGAGATAAGATCAAATTGATGTATATAATGTAGGTGTAAACTTCACCTCATTGAACCGATTTAATGAGGATGAGTTAAACTTAAAGTCCACTTCTATTATGATATTAGAGTTTATCCTAACAAGTTTGTTAAGCCTATTAGGTCATCTGCTATCGAGTTAATGTTGGACTACCCATTTATAGGTCACGTTCGCGTTGAATATAATAAACCTGCAAAACATCCTGTTGATGAACTAAAACACACTAGGCAATTTGCTTAGGATTCGGTTAATGGCTATAGCCCAAGTCTTGACTCAATCTCATTCTCGCCAGTGTGGTGGCTGAAAGAAAGGAAATACATGAAAAGATGGAAAGTGGATCCGGGGACTTGATTTATTTGGCTTTGCCATTGTGCCCCTCAATTATTAGATTTTTTCCCCCCTTATGACAATCCATCTCTTCGTGTTGCTTCCTTACTAAGTTGTATAGTTGTAAAAGATACTTTTCTAAATCTGTTCCCTTGTTATCTAATACATTAAATTCTTTCCATGTTCTGGAATATCAGTTGTTGCATTAGTGTTGTGCCAATCGGATCCTGTACTTAATGATGGTCATAATAGAAATGAGGCTATCATTGAAGGAGTTCGCAAACGGTTTATAGAGAAAGTTGTTGCTGATCATGAAGACGATGATGATGATGATTCCTCAAGTGATTAACATTTTTTCTTGTCTATGTAGTTGTTTTCTTTGGATGGGATTATGTGTTTCTAACTTCATTTGGTCTCACTTTTAAAATTTTGCTTCAAAAAAGACTAATTGTTGTGTCAAGTCATGTTTACCATGTTTACCATTTTCCCACTAATTAGATGAATTTACCATGTATAGAGAATCAAACTAATTTATATTTATTATTTTAATGTATTTTTAAAATTTTATATGATTATTATTGTAATATAGAACATATGAACACTTATGAATGATACCTTGTATGAATGGAAGACCGGTTCAATCCAAAAAGAACTTCAAAACCTCCGCATTTTCCATTGAGGGCTAGCAATAAATTTTGGCACCTTCTTTTTAATTCGTTTTTATTGGGTAAAGTTTATTAGAGGTTACTAGACGAGGAGAGAGATTCATTAAATATGAGGTGAACACTGGAAAGTTTCTAATTAATTTCAATTAATACTGGAAAAGAGATACTAATCTTTAGACTTAAATATGATTAATATATGACAAATGAAAGAATTTTGATTTTGGTCTCTAAAAGATTTTCTTTTCCCTTTATTCTTATAAAATTTGAAATGATTTTTTTTTTCAAGTTTTTACAAAATGTGTAAATTTTGGCTTTACTTTCTGTAATTTTTTTTTATTGTTTTAAAATTTGAAATATTTTTTTTAATATCCATTTTAGGACATAAATAAATTAATATTTTATGTATTTTAAAATATTTTTAAGGATGTTAGACATAAATATTACGATAATATTGACATATACCTTGGAGTAGAGGGACACTCATTAGACACTTAAGGACGTGTTGACGTGAAAATTACACGCTAAGTTTTTCCATAAGTCGCTTGTAGAATAAAACAATTAAAAAAAGTAATAATGAAGGTGTCCACAAAATTTGTTAAGGTTAAGTAGTAAGCAGCTAATCATAGGATCTATATATGTTTACAGGTTTGTTATGAACCAACACCAAAAGAATTTGAAGATATTGTAGCTTGGCTGATAAACACCCTTAACTTAGCACATAGGATAAATGATGGTCATGGAACTAAAGCAGTTACTACACCATACAATAATGAACATCAACATAACCCAAGTGATGAAGAAGGAATTCAAGGTGAAGGACATATGCCATAGTATTAGTGTAATGCAACAAAGGCAATACTTGAGTATGTTAAAAAATATATACTGAAATGGGTATGTTGTTGATAACATGGTGTCTTCTTTTGTAATAACCTTTTCAAGTAAAGTTTATAAGTAAATAGTTAGTATTTGATGATAATTTTGCCAAATTGTTAAATCTCAAGACAACATTATGTTAAACTATATATCATGTTATCTTGTAGTAAAATATGTGTAGATATTATGTTAATAATTTTGTGAACACAATCAACCACAAAGTTAAACATAATTAACCATGCTATTTAAAGAATTTTAAAAACCAAAATAGTATCAAAGACTTGGTATGTCATGTTTGTTCAACCATGTCCAAAGTTTGTATTAATTATTTATCAACATAATTAACTACAAAGTTATATATAATTAACCATACTGTTTAAAGAATGTTAAAAACCAAAATCTTGCACACTATGACATTTCTTTAAAACTGCAAATGAAAAAATTCATTGTTTTACAAATCATAAAATATAATATGAAAGACTTGACATATCATGTTTTATTCAACCATATCCACAGGTTGCATTAACCATTTATAAACATAATTAACCATAAGTTAAACATAATTAACTATAATGTTTAAAGAATGTTAAAAACCAAAATTTTCCACACTAAAAGTTACTTTATAACTACAAATGAAGAAATTTATTCTTTTAGAAACTGTAAAATACACTATGAAAACTTGGCACATCATATTCTGTTTAACCATGTCTATAGTTTCCATTAACTATTTATGAACATAATTAACCATACTATTTAAAGAATGTTAAAAACAATAATTTTTCACACTATCACCTTTCTTTATAATCACATGTTATGTTTCGTTCAACCATGTGCACAATTTGCATTAACCATTTATGAATATAATTAACCACAAACTTACACATAATTAATAATATGCAAATTATGAAATGAAATATTTTACAAAATCTTCCTTCATTATCAAAGGTTTTAAATGTCATCTTTGTTCACAACATATGTAAATTTTCTTCTAACAAAATTTGAATATAATTAACCACAACGTTAAACATAATTAATCATATTATTTAAAGCACAAATAAACAAGTTGTTCCAAAATAATTGACAATGATGAAATGAAATAGTCCACAAAATGTTAAAAATACTACAATAACCAATGCTTCTCATCTTTCATTGTAGCACGTATAAATTTTTTTTAACCAATTTTGAACATAATTAACCACAATGTCACACATAATTCATCATACTATTTTCAGCAAATTTGTATATATACATTGCATTAAAAAAAGTGTTCACATTTCAAGTAACAACATGGATAAATGAAAACTTAGTTCAAGAAATACTATAACATCAGCATCTTTAGTAAAGTTATGTACAACTTTTTGATCAAGCCAATGATTAACCACTATTTAGCAAAATGACCATCAAATTACTTTACTCTTAAACATATACTTATAACCGTTTGTTAAACCCTAAACCTATCCAAAAAATAAACTAAAATTATGTTATGTGTCCTTCAAAATATTCTAAGTTTGATGAAAGATGTGCTTCAGTCAAAACCTTATGCTTCTCAATATTATTTTGATACAATACCTAACAACAACAAATGTACTCTTTATGAAACTTGGAAACCTAACAAATATGAGTAACAAATTAATAATGTACTTTTACAACAAATTAAATAATTCATGCAATATTTACTCTTGCAAAGTCTGGCATAGTTAATCAATTCCAATGTTTGACTTTATCCCACATCTTAATGTATTTCAACAAATAGATATTGCAATGATACCTAGTCTATAAATAAATCATATGGTATGTAATTAATATAATACAACCAAATTGCATAAATAACATAAGGATAAACAAAAGTAATACTAACGTAATTAACTACAATAAACCAATGCATATATCAGTGACTTACATCAATGATGAACAAACATTATCATTTAACCAAACTAAATATAATATTAACCACAATTTGTAACATAATTAACCATAACAAACCAATCAATACATGATCTACTTTAATTAATTTTGCATACACATTGTCATTTGACCAAGTGAGCAACAATGTTATCAACATATTACAACATAGTTAACCACAATAAACCAATGAACATCTCAACTAGTTACATCAATGATGAACGATTAAAGTCTTTTAACCAAACTAAATACAACATTAACCACAAATAATGTGCTTTAATTAATTCTACACACGCATTGTCATTTAACCAAGGAAAGATCTAGGTTATCCACATATTACAACATAGTTAACCACAATAAACCAATGAACATCTCAATTACTTACATCAATCATGAACAAAAATTGTCATTTTAACCAAATTAAATACAAGATTAACCACAAATTGTAACATAATTAACCATGACAAACCAATCAACATCTGATCTACTTTAATTAATTCTGCACACGCATTATCATTTAACCAAGCCAAGAACAAAATTATCCATAAATTACAACATAGTTTACCACAATAAACCAATCAACATGTTGATGAAGAGAATTTTTCAGTCGCCTTTAATCTCTTTTTCAAATAATGATTCCCCTTAAAATGTAGTATAGAAAATCAAGATATCAATCCAAGGAGTAGTGAGAATGAGTTAGGCAAAGATCAAGTTAAGAGTGGAGAAATGAATGTTATGTAATGATGTTTGATGAGTAAATGATGTTGTTCTGATATGACATTGCAATGTTTATGTTTCTAAATTTTATTTTGAAATAAGAATGAAATATGAAAACAGACTAATGCAATGCAGAAGTATAAAGAATAGTGTTGATGATGTTAGGGAATGAATGATAAAATGTTACTATTTTTATGTTTTTTTTAACAATGCAGTGATGAAATTAAAGTGTAGTGGATTATGAAACAGTGAAATGATAATACATGAAACCAAAAAGAAATAAGAGAATGCAAACTGCTATGAGTAGGAATGAATGATGGATGCAGTGGAAAATCAATTGTAAAACAGATTTGTGGTGATGCAATGCAATGCAGAATTGAAAAGTATAATGCATTAGAGGGGGTTTTGAATTAATTAAAACCGAAATGAAAATATTGAAAGTAAAGTGCAATGTACTGGATTGTATTTAAGGATTATTTCTACCTAACAATTCTGGAAAACAAAGATCAAAACAAGAAAAACAAAGACCAAAATAAGAACGTGAACAGTAACTATGAACTTAAACAGTAACTATGTGCAATTCTGGAAAGTTTTAGAAACTAAACTACTTCAACTTTGAGTAAATCTATTTCTAAATTGTGCAGAATTGAAACTAACACTAAAGTCTGCAATTGGAACTAAACAGAAAACATTAAAGAAAGCATTAAAACTCAGAAAGTTTCACAGCTCAAACTAGTTGAAAGTGTTGGACTCTTCTCAAAGCATGAAACTAGAATGTTCCCAATTAAACACCCTCTTGAAAGACATCCAAGTGTCTCAAGCTTTTAGAACAATACCAAGAAACCTTTTTTTACTAATTAAAATCTGTAAAACAGTCCAAGAACTACATTACAAAGCAGGTAAAGTGCAGAATTGAAATAGATGTGTTGTTGGAAAATAAATTGCAAGAAACTAAAGAAAGAACATGAATCAGTGACCATGAAAGCAGTGCTCTAGCCAATCTTGACTCTCAAAGATTCCTCCATTTGAAAACTCAATTAACCAATCAAAGATTCATTCAAGATTGCAAAAGATATACAGACTTTAATTCCACTCTCAATCGAGAAGCTTCCTCAAAGAAAATCAAGGAGAAATTTCAAGTTCAAGCATTGTGTAGCATGTGCTTTCATTTTCATAGAATCTTGTTCGAAGCTAAAGCATTTAAAACTTGAAAACAGTAAAGAACAACATAAAGAACAAGGAGAAGAGGCACCAGAACAAAGAAACAAAGATATTCATGGATTAAAACGCAAGAAATCTACAAAGAAAGTGCAAGAACACAAAGCGCAAAACCTGGGAGCGCGAAACGTCTTCTACAAGGAAATGAAACACAAAACTCTAAAATCTGGGTGCCAAATCTACTTAATTACAAAGCTTAATCTCCTATTTATGCTATAGAATCATTACAATCACTATATGGGCCTTGAATAACTTGAGGGACGCTTCTCCCGAACTGCAACTACGGTTAGCTTACTTCGAACACGTGTGAAAAATCCAATTCAGCTCCAAATTGCACGGTTCAAAATCCAGATGAAAGCCCATTAAGCTATCGAGTCCTAGAGGCCCCATTCTTTGAGACTGACTCGCTGTCGGCATCAGCTGCAGGCCAGCTGACTTTGGTCAAGTGGTAAAAATCAGTTTTAGCTCCATTTTAGATGCTTCAAGACCCTATGAAAATCTGCACATGTCTAGTTTCAAACGCATCCAGAATCGTGATTTTGGGAGTTATGTAGCGAAAGATATAAATCAAATACTGAGTAGAGGTCATCCTGCGAGTACAATAAAAATAGAGTATTTATACGGTTTTTATACAAATTTTCAATTATGGCTTCCAAGCTTCTAAAAATCCATTTTATGTTTAATTATACTAGATTAGCATCCTAAGGACACATAAATACCTTTGTTAGCAATTTTAAATAAGCAAAAACATAGTTATATCACATGTCAACCATTTCCATCATTTATGCACAAACATTGCCTTTTAACAAAACTAAGTACAACATTAACAAAAAATTACAACATAATTAACCATCATAAAACAATTTATATGTGTGCTACATTCATGAATTATACACACATTGTCATTTTTAATCAACCCTACATCAAGATTAACAAAAATTTAGAACATAGTAAACAAAAATAAAAGGTTTACATTGCATCTCATGCAACAATCACGAAATGTTTTACTAGCGACTTCTTCAAAGTAAAAACAGAATAGAGAAACAAACCGAGGAGATGATTGGAACCCTTAACATTCAAACACACACCCACCCTCAAAACATTTAGCAATGACACATAGGATCATTAAGACAATCACATTACATCCTTGATAAATCTCAAATAAAGATCTTGTATCTTTGTTAGGAATGTCATCAACTTCATCATTAAAAAATTGAGTTTTCTTGAAGTTGCTTGTTTATTGGACCCTCCTAACTCCATTATTGATCTTCCATGAACTTTATATCTCCATTTATAAGAAATTTTTAATTTTGTGGTTGAAAAATTCTATAACTTTTGAAAGTGTTCTTGTATCCAATGAAAACTTTAAGTTCTATCTTATCAAGTTTGTCTCTTTTAACTTGTGGATTGAATGTAAGAGAAACAAACACAATCAAATATTCTTAATTTTTTTAAATTTGGTAACTAGCCTTCAAATGGACTTTTCTTGTACAAAACTTTGGTTGGAAGTCTATTTGACAAGAATACAACAATGGTAGCAACCTTTGCCCATAGTTTCTTTGACAACTCCTTTTCATGCAACATACACCTTGTCATCTCTTTTATGCTTCTATTTTTTTTTTTTTTTCAATTATACCATTCTAATGTGTGATGTACAACATTTTAAGTTGATGTTCAATACTAGTTTCTTCACAAAATTTATCAAATACCTCATTTGTGTATTCTTTTCCATTATGAGACCTTATTATTGCAACCTATTTTAATTCTACACCAATAATTTATATTTTCAAAAAAATACTATCAACCTCATCTTCGATTTAAAGAAATGAATCAAATAATATCTATTATAATCATCCATAAAAATAATATAATATTTATATCCATTTAAAGATGATACTCTCTAAGGTCCTCCAACATTTGTGGGAATCAACGGTAGCCTTTGAGTTGCTCTCTAAGTTGTTTGAGAAAAAGATTTTTTTACTAGTTTATCATATTGGTAAGCCACAAAATCTACCATCTTGTCTTTGAGAGACACCTTTAATCAAGTTATGTTTCTAAATATATAATGTAACACCTTAAATCATTATTCTTAATATTATAATTTTCTTTAAATAATAAAACAAACAAATAATATTTGATTTTTTTTTCCATAGTCAATAGTCAACTTAAAATAAAATAGTTGTAAAAGATTTATTTGATAAAATGAAATATTTAATAATTAGTTAACTCGACTTAAATATGATTGATAAATGCTAAACTAAAATTTATAAATAATAAATTTAGAATTAAATAATAAATATTAGAAATAAGTTGAGTATCATTCATAAAATAATTATATGACGTCAAATTTTATTATAATTATAGAAACTAAATATTTTACTTAGTCATTTCAAGGAAATAAGGTAAATCTGTATAATTTCCACAATAACTTAATTATTTCTGAGGAATAAACTATTTATAGTAATATTTAGACATTACAAAATAATACTATGGTTAAGGAACCTATCATTCAAAATTACTAAATAATCAAAATTATTCTTATTATTTAACAAATATATCCTCATGTTAGAGTATAGAAATTTTTATTCATACATATATAATAATATAAATCTTTATACTCAGAGCAGGTTCCCCAGCAACAAGAAGAAGCAGGATTTCTCCTACCAATCAAATTCTCATCTAAGAGATGAGTGTCTCACGAATCTTCTTACATAATTTCTTGAAAAATTGGTTGTAAGGGTAAGTTTCTTCCTCACCATAATCTTCCAACAAAATTCAAGATATTTATGTTTAATAATCACAAAAATGAATATTTAATCAAATAAAATGATTAATATAATTGAGTATTACATCTTAATAAAATTCTTTAACTATCAATTTCCAACCTCGTCAAATAAGTTCTTTTAATCTTTTTACAACATTATTATTTAAATTCTCTCATATTTCCTTATCACGTACGTCAGTCATATGTCTCAATCACATCACCATTCAAACTGTGATCACATTAGTTTCGGTACTCTAGGTACCTTGGGATCCCAAAATATTGCTGTCAACCCCACCACCCAGGTGACATTGGCCTTACGTCGGTGTGGATAGCCGCCAGTTGGCAATACACCCACGGAGACAACGTGTGCGCACGAGCCCCTTTGGCAAAAAGTATAGTCAGCGATTCAGTCGGGTAATGGAGTGTGAGGCCTGCGGCAGCTCCCATTGCACATTGTGTATATCACGACATGGACCACTCCGTCACACTCTCATTCCCCCAAGTTATCAAACCTTCCTGAACTATACCCCAGTGTATCTCTGTAGCTTATCCATATGGAAATTAATGACTTTAGATGGCATAAATCCACAAATTCTCGCAATTTCTCTACCCTTTAGGTAGTTCCAAACTCTCATTATAAAATATTCTCTTGACAGCCATTTAAATCATTTTCTTACTTCATAGCATCAAACATCGTTCTCTCATTCCTGATCAATCATATTATTATATTTAATTACGTTGAGTTAATGAAATTTTATTAGCTCTACAGCATATAAAAAAGTCATACTAATTCAATAATTATTATCATAGAAAATTAATAAAAATAAAACTGACTCTGAGGGTAAAAATAAAAAAAATGAAGTTATAAGAGTAATTAAGAAATTTTTTTTTTAGAAATCTGCTGAGCGGATTCGGGTCGGTGCGCTAAGCGAATTTTTAATCTGCTGAGTGGATTTTTACAGGGACGCGAAGCTTCTCGGGTTTCAGTGATTTTTCAACCATTTTCAAAATAAAACACATTCAGACAACAATCAATCCACAAAACATCATACATTGAAGATTAGAATGAGAAATAAACTCCCCTTACCTAAAAAACGCGAAAAGATCAAGAATAGGGAAGTTTGGAAAACTCTAACATTCAATCCTTCATAAATCAAGAAAACTACCGTTAATCTACGATTTCAATCGGTGCAAATGGAATTGGAAGCTAAGATTTGGATAGTGTTACCTCAAATTAAGAAGAAACGTGAAAATGGAGTAAAATTTTGAGATTGAAAATGGTGGAAGAAGAATAAGGTCACTGTGCGCGTGCAGAAGAAAAATGAAATAGAAGAAGGCGGTGCAGTTACTATATATGTAATAATATTGAGGCGGTGAAGTTTTTATTTTAATATTTTATTTCTTTTACTTTTTTTTTAATTATTATTTATTTATTTATTTTCTTTTAAAATAATAATAATAACAATAATAATTTCTATTAATTTTTAATCTAACACACAAATAAAATTTATACCTAAATTTAAGGGTGTTACATATAACAATCTTGCAAGATAGAAATGTCCAAGTTTTTTTTGTCATAGATCAACATTGGTGGTTGTGCTTGAAAAAACTATTTGCTCTTACTCACAAGATTTAAAGCATAGTTTTAGTTCTCATTTTCGTCATAAATACGTCTTTAGCTCTTGCATCTTTGATCAAATAAAAACTGTCTTCAAATATGAGTTTGAAGTCCTTTTCTACAAGTTGTGCAACATTGAACAATTTTTTTTTTCAATATCAGGCACATATGACATTAATTATAATTTTCTATTAATCATAAATCAATAGAACTATTGCTTGTGGCAAAGCATGTTATAGTAAATAGTTATTTATCTTCTTGCTTCTTAACAGAAGTGGACTTTGAGCCTAACTCAACCTCATAAATCGGCTTATAACGTGAGGTTTATCCCCACTTATATACATTAATTTGGCCATATCATTAAGCAATGTGGGATCTTTAACACACCCCCTCCACGTCGAGATTACATTAGCTCGAACGTGGGATTGGACAGACAGACAGGACAATTGTGCCAAGACAATTGTAGGACGACATATGTGGGTGAGGGGTGGTGTGATAGGCTTGACAACTTTGTTAGGATAGGCTCTGATACCATAAAAGATAGAAAAGACAGATGTACAAAGATAATATGTGACTCTTATATTCTCAATGTGGGTAATATATATATATATATATATATATATATATATATATACAAGGTGATAGACAACAAAAAAGACAAAGTATCTAGAAGCTTCTGATTTTATTGTGTTAAGGATTGGGCTTCTGCTGTTTTACCCCCCTACAAGTTGGAGGTGAATGAGTATCAAACAACTCCAACTTGGATAAATTAGCTGTAAATAAGCGAGGAGGAAGAGCCTTTGTAAACATGTCAGCAAGTTGGTTGGAGGATGAAACAAGTAGCAGACGCATAAGTCCTGATTGAGCTTTTTCACGAACGAGATGACAGTCTATGTCCAGATGTTTTGTACGTTCATGAAAAACTAAGATTGGCGGCAATATGAAGAGCACTTTGATTATCACAATACATGACAGGTTGCTTTGAACATGAAATTCCCATATCAGATAGTAAATAAATGAGCCATTGCAATTCACATGTGGTGGAAGCAAGTGCTCTATACTCGGCTTCTGAAGAAGATCTGGATATTGTGTTCTGTTTCTTGGTTTTCCAAGAAACCAAAGAATTGTCAATGAAGATACAATATCCTGTAACAGACCGACGAGAATCAACACAAGTAGCCCAATCTGTATCGCTGAATCCTAGAACATGAACCGGTGAGTCACGCTTAAACATAAGGCCTTTGCTGGGACTACCTTTAAGATATTTAAGAACCCGCATAGCAGCCTGGAAGTGAACTTGAGTTGGATTAGACATGAATTGGCTCAGTTGCTGGACAGGAAAAGCAATGTCGGGACGTGTGCTTGTAAGATACAACAATTGACCAATTAAATGTCTATAAGAGAGGGGTTCAGACAATGGTATACTAGAATCTGTATGAAGACGTAATGAACAATCCATTGGAATGGTGGATGGTTTGCATCCTAACATACCATAATCTGATAACAAATCTAAGCAATATTTTTGTTGACAAATTGAAATTCCAGCATTTGAAACATTGACTTCTAAACCCAAGAAATATTTAAGATTTCCTAAATCCTTCATGTGGAAATTGGAGTTTAGGATCTTCTTAACAGTATTAATTTCATGAAGGCAATTGCCTGTCAAAATAATATCATCAACATACACTATCAAGGCCGTGAAATCAGTCTCATGTTTTTTAACAAAGAGGCTATGATCCGCCTGAGCCTGTTGATATCCACAAGATAAAAGAAGAAGAGAAAACTTCTTATACCAACTGACTAGCTTGCTTCAGTCCATACAAAGATTTGCGAAGTTTGCAACAATGTGAACTAGGGTAGCCATGAATGCTAGGAGCAATAGTCATATAAACATCTTCAGTCAAATCTCCATGCAAGAAGACATTGCTGATATCTAATTATTGTAAGTGTCAGTGATTGACAGATGCTAAAGCCAAAACAACACGAATTGTAGTCATCTTTACCACAAGGGAGAAGGTCTCCATGTAATCAATCCCCTCAATTTGAGAAAAATCTTTGGCAACAAGACGTGCTTTGTAGCGCTCGATACTACCATCAGTCCTGCGCTTGATCTTGTAGACCCATTTACATCCTATGGGTTTAACATTAGGAGGAGGCACAGAGCATCAATCTCAGCATTCATTGCCTCAATCCAACAAGGGTTTTGAATTGCCTCTTTGTAAGTAGAGGGTTCAGTTTCAGAGAAAAGAGACATGACAAATTTGTGATCAAAAGGAGGTAACTGAGAGTAAGAAATTACCTTTTGAATTGGATATTCACACTTTGAAGAGGGTTGGTTTGACGAAGCACGTGGCTAAAAAATGGGTTGTGTGGTGGTTGGAGGACTTTGAGCCTAATTCAACCTCATAAACCGGCTTATAAGGTGAGGTTTGCTCCCACTTATATACATTAATTTGGTCATATCACTAAGCAATGTGGGATCTTTAACACTTCTCAATAGTTATATTTGCCTCTTCTGATTTAGACTTGCAAAACACATTTTTTATGCTTGATATATGATCCAAATCAACATTTATTCAAAGAGTTTTGTCTTTTTGTAATGTGGATAGGGAGGAAAGTCTCATTTTGCTACATATTGGAGACTTTTAGTTTTTTTTTCTTTCATTAATTATTTTATTTGTCCTTGCCAATTTTTTGCTTTAACATAAAAAACACCTTATACAACCTTCTTTTGTCTCATCGTTATTCTTTACTCCTAAACTTGTAAAGTATTTAGTAATTCTCACAAAGTGATGATTGATAGGTCTTTTGACTCTTTCGATGTTAATATCTTTGATTCATACTTTATAGGTGCAATAACTATAAATTTTTTGTATTGTTCTTTCATTAAGAAAGTCCTTTTCAAGAAGTTGCACTTTATTTGTTATATTGAATAGCCAATCAACATAGCTTTTAATTGTTTTTGTCTCCTTTGTGCTCTACATTTCGAATTCTCTAGTCAAGTTGAACACTTGCATACCTTTGGTTCTTTCACAACTAGATTAGTCTTTCTTAAGATAATTCCAAATTTATTTCTAGATTTTGAAATTCATAATCCTTGCGAAAGTAATTTTTGACAAAATAGAAAAAAGATAATTTTTTGTCTAAGCCTTTTTGTTTTCCTTTCTTTTTAATACTTCATCTAGGTCATTGTTGGAATTTTAAGCAATTCAGGAATGTCATAGTTTTCTTCTAATTCCTTTCTAAGATCCAATGCTCTTCAAGATGACTGATCATCCTTGTAATCCATAATGCACACACTTCACACTATAAAAAAATTGGTGGACTCATGTATCCATTTCTCCTCAAAGATAAAAGCTCTAAATATTAATTTAACATTGAAAAATATTAAATAATTAAGAGGAGGAATTCACCTACTTCAATAATAAGTATAAATGTATTTTTTTCATTCATTTGCTTGTAATCTAGTGTTTAAGATGAGTGAGAATGTTAGACCACTTAATTAACAAAAATTGAATGATGAATATAAGAGTAAATCTCTAACTCTTACTTTTTTAGGCACAATTTTCACATAAATAATAAAATAAAGTGAAATAAAAAAAATGAATTTATTTTTGTTTTTACACTGAATGAAAATGTCATTTTATCAATAATCTCATTATTAAAAGAATTTTTGTACTCATATAAGATTATATAGTTTATTGTCTATTGATATGGACCCTTTCATTAAGTGGTTACCTTTCACAATTTTATTTCATTAGAATGAAGTTTTTTTTTTTATCTCAAATTAAAAGATATGGCCTGGTCTTTGAAAATATTCATGTCAATCTAGTCTTGACATTTTTTTTTATAGGGTAGGTGAATTCTTCTATTAATAATGACGTTAACTAATTATTTTACTGACACTTTTTTTATTAATTGTCATTTTCTTTTTCCTAGTTGTCATGTTAACTGAAAGAGAGAATATGTGTTATTAAGACCACTAACTAAAGAATTAGCATTATATCCATAGGGGTAGTAAAAAAATTCAAATATCTAATCTAATCTATAATTATCCAATCCAATTTAAATTTATTTTAATGTATCTTATTCAAATTCAAATTCATATTTTTGAATTTTACATTTAATCCAATTAATTGGATTTAGATTCAATATTGATTTTAAAAATCCAAAATCAAAATTTATCAAGATTTTAAATAAGGATTGGGTTAGGGTGGACCAGTCCAAGTCAAAACGAACTAGTTGAAGTTAGGGTGAACTAGGTAAGGTCAAGACGAACCAACCTGAATTTGTATGGATTAGCCTGGGTTAGGGTGGAGTGATATGGGTTAGATGGATAGGTTTGGGCCAAAATTGT
This sequence comes from Macrotyloma uniflorum, assembly GCA_016859785.1. Classification (NCBI taxonomy): domain Eukaryota; kingdom Viridiplantae; phylum Streptophyta; class Magnoliopsida; order Fabales; family Fabaceae; genus Macrotyloma; species Macrotyloma uniflorum. The sequence continues at coordinate 905,249 of BDMB01000049.1, forward strand.
TCTGGGCAAACTGGGCCAAATTTGGGTAGGTAAAGTAGGGTCTAGGTCAGTCAAGTTAGGTTCAAGTTGAGCTAAGTAGGTTGGGCCGAGTTCAAGTACGTGTGCGGTTAGGGTTTGGGTTAGGTCTAAGCAGTTCGGGTATGAGCTAGTCAATCTCGAGGTCGGGTTGAGTTGGGTTTATGTAGGTTAGGTTGGGTCAGGTTTAAGTGGGCCTAAAGGGTTGGGATCTAAATCTGAGTTTGGGTTAGACCAAGTCAAAGTTTATATAAGAAATCTTTTTATATCATATTTTTCATCTAAAACATATTTTATCATAAAGCATTTCAAAATCATTAAAAAATAAATTACTCTTTAAAAATTCTTTATTTAGAGTTGTAACAATGTGTTTAGATAGAAAATTATAAATTTCAAATATATTAAAATACTTTAATTTGAATTGTTTTCAATACAATATATTTCTTTTTCTAATGTTTTGTTGGGATAGTGCAATTCAAATTTATTGAATTTTAATTTTTTTATTCAAATATACTATTTTAATTATAATAAAAAATTTATTTTAATATTAAAAGTAATTCAAAAATATGAGTTATTTATTTTTAAATTAATGTGTATTAAAATTTGCTAAAATATTTTTAATTGATGTTAATAATAATTTTTCTTGATTAACCTTAATTGAGGTTATTTTAGATTGATGTCAATTATAAAATAACCTTAATTAAGGTTTTTTTTACATCATTTATGAGAATTATATTTTGGTCAACTTTTAATATTAATTCAAAATAACCTAAATTGACTTAAAAAATTATCCTTTACATAATTTGAAAATGTTATTTGTGTTGATAAAGAAAACTCTAGCTAATAACACTAAATTAAATTGATAAATGATAATAATAATGTTTTTTTAAAAAAAAAATAATCTAGATCAACGTTAGTTTGAACGAAACTCCAATCAATTTTACTTGAAAAAGTTATGTTGATTTTTTGATACTCTAACCAATATCAAGCTAACCATATCTCAATCAATTATAAAATGATAATATTATGATCAATGAGAAGTAGCACCATTGAAATTGAGTTATAATATCTTAATCAAAGTTGAACTAAAGACGAATAAATAAAAAAATATAAATAGAAGATATATAAACGTAAAAGATAAGAAATAATATAAAATTTTAAATTCTTAATTTTTTAGATGAAATTTAAAATTTTATAATTTTAAATAATTAAATTACTCAAATAAATTTTAAAATTTTTAATTTTTTTATAAAACAGTTCAATTTTTATAAAAATTTATAAAAAATAAAATCTATTCAACCACACATTATACCAACAAGTAATTAAAAAATATTTAGTGAATGTTACAAAATTAAAATGTTAATTAGTCGTCCTTGATGAGAATTGAAGGATGATATCTATAAAACGTGTAAGAAGAAAATGAATTTAATTTGGTTGCTACAATGGAGTTACTAGAATATTGATTAATTATTTAGCATACGTTAAAAGATTTTTACCTACAAATATAGCTCATTTGATGATTTACTATGAGAAGAAAAAAAGTTCTTATCATTATATCAAGAAAAATGTCATCACTTAATGGCTTGCATGTTGTGACTTTTGTGCTAAGTTTGAATTTACTAATCAACTTATGACTTTCTTTTGAAATTCTCGAGGGTGCTTCAAATGGCATTAACCAAGCGCCAAGTCCAGGATCTGCATATGATAAATATCTAAGTGAATGTGCAAACAAGTTAAGGCCAAATTGTGTTCAACAAATTTTTTACGATCTGTATGTTGGTGACCTCACAACTAGCAAATATTGTTGCCTCAGCCTTGTGAAAGACATGACAAAATCTTGTTACGTAGACGTAACAAACTATACTTTAAAATTGCCAATTTTCAAGCAAAACGAACTGAAATCTTGAATAGGTCTGAGAAGGTTTGGGATTATTGTAATTCTCTTATTTCATCTTTATTAGTCTAACTAAGTCTTATATTTTGGTTATAAAAAAAATTAAAGCATGTATCAAATTTATTCACTCAACATGAGTTACATTTTCTTTTATCTCTCTTAATTATTCTGTTATTAATTGAATTGATTATGAGTTACTATTTATTTATTTCTCACATATAATTATTTTCCAATATTTAAATTATTTCATATTCAAACCTAGCTCAAAAATCGTAAAAAAAAGTATAAAATAAAAATTCTAAGAGTGTTGTTTTATGGATTTTTTCCAAATATAATATTATTTAAATAAAAAGTTATTAAATCGAACTTAGATATATTTTATTTATCCCATTAGACAATGGAGTATTTAGTTTCTAAGAAATTGAATTCTAACATTAAAATTTTATTATGTAGGTTTTTTTTTTCTAAAATATAAAAAAAATTAAAATTAAAGCAAAAATATTTAATTAAAAACAAAAAATTTAATTTTAAGATTTAAATAATATATATAAATAAAATTAATTAATATATTATTAGATATATATTGAAATATCTAAATATATTTAAATAATTATTAATAATATTAAAAAATTATTTTTTATTATATATATATTAATATAGAATTTTAAAAAATTGTATTAATAAAAATTAAATATAAAATTTAAATATCCATTTTTTAAAATAATTATTATTAATATTAAATATAATATTTTATGAAAATATTATTTAAGGTGTCAGGTAGTAGTGTATCATCAAGGTATTAAGTAGTGTACCATCTCAAGATATCGTAACGTAATATTTTAAGACGTTGTGTATCATCATTTGAGGTGTGAGTGCGAGTGGAGAATGTCTTATATGTGGGTACTTATAAAAATTTTGGGTAGAGAAACAACCCCTAATTCTCAATAGGAGTTTGTTTGTTTTGAGGTAGATTCCATGATTATAGTTGGTTATATATACTTTGAAATTGCTTCAAAAACATAACAAGATTTATAGTAGAGAGGAGAAGTCTAAGTATATGTGAAAAGTCCAACTAGTAGTGAGATATACATTTAAGTTACATGAGTGGTGGTGTGAGTTGTGGTGTAACTGAAGTTTCAAAAAATTCGTTTGTGTGAAGCTTCAAAAAAATTCATATACCATGTTTCCAAGAAAACATGCATACCATTATATTAACTAACAAAATAAATTTAATGTTATTATAAAAAAATATAAAAGAAATGTTATTAATAAAATATTTTATTTTCAATTATTTAAAAAAAAAACAAAAACCCTAAAGAAAATTTAGTTCTTTGGGAACCGAATTTTGACTTATAAAAAAAAAAAATCCTCTTCAAAATTCAACTCCAAGAATAGAATTTCATTAAGGAATAGAATTTGAGTAAGGAATTCAATAAGGAATATCACCAACTAGATCATTGATGTAAGCCGGAATTTAGCTCTTTGAAAACTGAATTTACCCTTAAAAGGTTTGAATCGGAAAATAAAATGAGAAATAATATATTTAAATTTTTCTTAAATAACATTTTCATAAAATATTCTAATTATTATTAATAATAATCATTCTAAAAAATGAAATATTTAAATTTTATATTTAATATTTAATTTTTATTAATAATAATTTTTAAAATTCTATATTAATATATGTACATGTATAAAAAAAATTTAATATTATTAATAATTATTTAAATATATTTAGATATTTCAATATATATTAATTAATTTTATTATTTTTTATATACATATATTATTTAAACCTTAAAATTAATTTTTTTTAGTTAAATATTTTACTTTAATTTTAATTTTTCATTTATATTTTTTTTCTATATTTTAGAAAACAAAAACATGCATAATAAAATTTTAATGTTAGAATTCAATTTCTTGGAAACTGAATACTCCATTGAAACAATAATCAGATCTAATTGGATAAATAAAATATATCAAATTCAATTTAGTAAATTTTTATTTAAATAATATTATATCTGTAAAAATTTCATAAAACAACACTCTTAGAATTTTTATTTAAATAATATTATATCTGTAAAAATTTCATAAAACAACACTCTTAGAATTTTTATTTTATACTTGTTTTACGATTTTTGAGCTAAGTTTGAATATGAAATAATTTAAATATTGCAAAATAATTATGTGAGAAACAAATAAAATAGTAATTCATAGTCAATTCAATTAATAACTAATATAATTAAGAGAGATTAAATAAAATATAACTCATATTGAGTGAATAAATTTGATATATGCTTTAATTATCTTTTATAACCAAACTGTATCTTAGACTTATAAAGATGAAATAAAAGAATTACAATAATTCCAAACCTTCTCAGACCTATTTAAAATTTCAGATCGGGTTTGTTTGAAAATTGTCAATGTTAAAGTATAGTTTATTACGTCTACGTAACAAGATTTTGCCATGTCTTTCACAAGGCTAAGGCAACAATATTTGCTAGTTGTGAGGTCACCAACATACAGATCGTAAAAAATTTGTTGAGCACAATTTGGCCTTAACTTGTTTGCACAATTACTTATATAATATTTATCGTAGGTAGACCCTGGACCTGGCGCTTGGTTAATGCCATTTGAAGCACCCTCCAGAATTTCAAAAGAAAGTGATGAATTGATTAGTAAATTCAAACTTAGCACAAAAGCCACAACATGCAAGCCATTAAGTGATGACATTTCTCTTGATATAATGATAAGAACTTTTTTCTTCTCATAGTAAATCATCAAAGGAGCTATATTTGTAGCTAAAAAAGCTTAACGTATACTAAATAATTAATCAATATTCTAGTAACTCCTTTGTAACAACTAAATTAAATTCATTTCTTTTTACATGTTTCATAGATATCATCTTCCAATTCTCACCAATATAACGATTAATTTACATTTCAATTTTGTAACTTTCACTAAATATTTTTTAATTACTTATTTGATATACCCAATTTTGTAACTTTCACTAAATATTTTTTAATTACTTAAAATATTTCTTAATTACTTATTGACATACCTAATGGGTGGTTGAATAGATTATTTTTTTTATAAATTTTTATAAAATATGTGAACTCTTTTATAAAAAATTAAAAATTTTAAAATTTATTTGAGTAATTTAATTATTTAAAATTATAAAATTTTAAATTTCACCTAAAAAATTAAGAATTTAAAATTTTGTATATTTTCTTATCTCTTAGATCTATATATCTTTTATTTATATTTTCTTATCTACTCGACTTTAGTTCAACCTTGATTAAAACATCATAACTCGGACTCACTCAATATTGTTGGCTACTCCTTAATTATAATATTATCATATAAAATTGATTGAGATATTTTCAATTTGACGTTGGTTGGAATATCAAAAGCTTGACATAACTTTTTCAAGTAAATTTAATTGGAGTTTTTTTCAAATTAACGTCGATTTAGGTTATTTTTTACAAATATTATCGTTTTTATTTTTTATCAATTTAGTTTAGTGTTATTTTTTTATTGGTGTTAGGTAAAGTTTTCTTTATCAACATAAATCACATTTTTAAATTATGTAAAATTCAATTTAGATTATTTTAAGTTAATTATAAAAGTTGACCAAAATATAATTCTCATAAATTATGTAAAAAAAATAAGCATAATTAATGTTAGCTAAAATAATTATAATTTTCGTAAACTTAAAATAACCTCAACTAAGGTTAACTGAGAAAAAATATTATCAACATTAATTAAAATATCAACATCATATTTTTGAATTATTAAATACTTTTAATATTAAAATAAATTTTTATTTTATAATTAAAATATTATATCTAAATAAAAAAATTTAAAATTTAAAAAACTTGAATTACATTATCCCAACAAAGTATATGAAAAAAGAAATAGATTGTATTGAAAACAATTCAAATTAAAATATTTTAATATATTTGAAATTTACAATTTTCTTTCAAAAACACATTGTTATGATGTGTTTGGATAACAAATATTTAAAGAGTAATTATTTTGAATGATTTTGAAATGCTTTATGATAAAATGTTTTTTAGATGAAAAATATGGTATAGATATATTTTTATATGAACTTTGACTTGGTCTGACCTAAACTTAGACTTAGATCTTAACCCTATTCGAGCCTACTTGAACTTGACCGAACCCAACCTGATTGAGCCGAACTCAGCCTGACCAACTCAAACTTGGCAAGCTCAAATCCGACTTGCTTAGACCTAACTCAAATCCTAACTACACCTACTCAAACTCAGCCCAACCTGCTTAGCTCGGCTTGGACCTAGCTCAACCGACCAAGACCCTACTTGACTTACCCAAATCTGGCTCAGTTTGTCATGAACAATTTTGACCCAATCCACTCCATCTAACCCAGAAATCCACCCTAACCTAGGCTAGTCCAGACAAATCTAGATTGGTTCGTCTTGACCTTACCTAGTTCATCCAAACTTCAACTGGTTCGTCTTGACTTGGACCGATTCACCCTAACCTAACCTGATCCTTATTTAAAATCTTGATAAATTTTGATTTTGGATTTTTAAAATCAATATTCAATCTAAATCTAATTAATTAGATTAAATTTAAAATTCAAAATATGGATTTGAATTTAAATTTTAATATGATCCATTAAAATGAATTTAAATTGGATTGGATAATTATGGATTAGATTAGATATTTGATTTTTTACTATCCCTATTTAATGGTAATAATGCTAATTCTTGAGTTAATGGTCTTAATAACACATATTCTCTCTTCTAGTTAACATGACAACTAGGAGAAAGAAAATGACAACTAAAAAAAAATGTGAATAAAATAATTAGTTAACATCATTATTAATGGAAGAATTCACCTATCCAATAGAAGAAAAATGTCAAGATTAGATTGACATGAATTTTTTCAAAGACTAAACAATTAGTGTGCCCATATCTTTTCATTTGAGATACAAAAATAATACTTCATTCTAATGAAATAAAATTGTGGAAGACAACCACTTGATGAAAGGGGTCAATGTTAATAGACAATGAATTATATGATTTTATACAAGTACAAAAGTTCTTTTAATAATGAGATGATTGATAAAATGACATTTTCAATTCAGTGTAATAACAAAAATGAATTCATTCGTTTGTTTTTCATTTCACCTTATTTAATTATATATGTGGAAATTGTGCTTACAAAAGTAAGAATTAGATATTTACTCTTGATATTCATCATTCAATTTTTGTTAATTCAGTGGTCTAACATTCTCACTCATCTTAACCATTAGATTACAAGAAAATGAATGAATAAAAAATGCATTGCTTATTCTTGAAGTAGATGGATTCATCCTCTTAATTATTTAGTGTTTTTCGATGTTAAATTAATATTTAGAGCTTTTATCATTGAGGAGAAATACATAAATGAGTCCACCAATTTTTTTTTAATGGTGTGAAGTGGGTGCATTATGGATTACAAGGATGACTAGCCATTTTGAAGCATTGGATCTTTGAAAGGCATTAAAAGAAAACTATGACATTCCCGAATTGCATAAAAATCCAACAATGGCCTAGATGAAGTATTAGAAAGAAAGGAAAACAAAATGGCTTAGACAAAAAATTATCTTTTATTTATTTTTTCAAAAATTACTTTTACAAGGATTATGAATTTCAAAATCTACAAATAAATCTATAATTATCTTAAAAAAGATTATTCTGGTTGTAAAAGAACCAAAGGTATGAAGTGTTCAACTTGACTAGAGAATTCAAAATGTAGAGCACAAAGGAGACAAAAACAATTAAAAGCTATGTTGATTGGTTATTCAGTATATCAAATAAAGTGCAACTTCTTGAAAAGGACTTTCTTGATGAAAGAATAATACAAAAATCTTCTAGTTATTGCACCTATAAAGTATGAATCAAATATATTAACATTAAAGGAGTCAAAAGACCTATCAATCATCACTTTACAAGAATTGTTACCTACTTTCCAAGCCTAGGAGTAAAGAATAATGATGAGAAAAGAGAAGGTTGTACAAGGTATGAGAAAAGAGAAGGTTGTACAAGGTATTTTTTATATTAAAGCAGAAAATTGGCAATGAAAAATAAAATAATAAATGGAAGTAACAAAAAACTAAAAGTCTCTAATATGTAGCAAAATGAAACTTTCCTCCCTATCAACGTTACAAAAAGGCAAAATCCTTACAATAAATGTTGATGGGGATCATATATCAAGCATAAAAAATGTGTTTTGCAAGTCTAAATCGGAAGAGGCAAATATGACTATTGAGAAGCAAGAAGATGAACAACTCTTTAATATAACATGCTTTGCCACAAGTAATAATTTTAATTATTTATGATTAATAAATAGCAATTGCCCAAATCATATGATCAATAACTAAAAACTCTTTATAACATTGGGCAATCGTTGTTTCTAAAGTAAAAATTAGAAATGATGATCTCATTTCAATCGTGGGAAAAGATATTGTTGCTATTGAAAGTTTAGTTGGTATGAAAATTATAATTAATGTCATATGTGCCTGATATTGAAAAAATAAACTTGTTTAATGTTGTATAACTTGTAAAAAAGGACTTCAAACTCATATTTGAAGACAATTTGTATTTGATCAAATATGAAAGAACTAAAGATGTATTTATGATGAAAATGAGAACTAAAACTATGCTCTTAATCTTATGGAGTAAGAGCAAATATTTTTTTTAAGCACAACCACCAATGTTTATCTATGGCCAAAAAAACTTGAACAATTCTATCTTGTAGGATTGTTATATATTTAGAAACATAACTTGATGAAAAAAATCATTTTCTCAAACAATTTAGAGAGGAACTTAAAGGCTACAATTGATTCACACGAATGTTGGAGGACCTTAGAAAGTACATTAAATGGATTATATTCTTGTCAAATAGACTTCCAACCAAAATTTTGTAAAAGAAAAATCCATTTGAAGGCTAGTTTGGATATAAACCAAATTAAAAAAATTTAAGAATATTTGGTTATATTTATTTCTCTTAAGTTCAGTTCCACAAGTTAAAGAGACAAACTTGATAAGGTAGAACTTATAATTTTCATTGGATATAAGAACACTTTCAAAAGTTATAGAAATTTTCAACCAAAAAATTAAAAATTTCTTATAAATAGAGATATAAAGTTCATGGAAGATCAACAATGAAGTTAGGAGGATTTAATAAGCAAGTAACTTCTAGAAAACTCATTTTTTTAATGATGAAGTTGATGACATTCTTAACAAAGGTACAAGATCTTTATTTAAGATTTATCAAAGGTATAATGTAACTGTCTTAAAACTTACAAAATTTAAGAAGTTGAAAAAGATGAAAAATGAATTAATGCTATAAAGGAAAAACTAAAGGTGATTGAAAAAAAAAATGACACTTGGGAACTAATGGATTCACTTTAACACAAACAACCCATAATAGTTAAATGAGTTTATGTAACTAAATTAAATAAAGATGGTTCTATAAATAAACACAAGGCTAAGTTGATGGTGAAAGGCTATGCTCAAGTGTTTGGTTATGAAACTCTACTATTCACTCATAAACTCGAACGAGTTTCATCTTTGTCATGAGTCAATTCGTGTGTAGATTTTTGGGTACACTCAATCCAGACTCGGTAGACTCGATGAAATTAGGTTAGACTTTCAAATTTAGTCTACAAGTGAAGGTGAAGTGTGAAAAAACATGCTCTCACATTGTTTGGCTTGCTTTATAAGTCACACATTTGGGTCTTGGAAAGCGAAGAACATTCATCATCCATTTGAGTCTTGTATTTTGGCTTCGTTCTCACCTTGCATTGCATCTCTATTCATAATTCCTAGCAACTCTACCATTGCCATCTCAACTCATCGTCTTTTATAATTCTACCATCGTGTTTTTGTTCACTACTCATTGTTGTTTGCACCTTTACATTGCGTTTACATTCCTTTCATGATTCTTATCATTGTTGCAATTCAATCATCGTCATCACAACTTAGTTGTTCTCATCTCCTACTTTTGTTGGTCCTGTTCTAGATCCTTGCTTTTGCTTTCTTTTATCTCTTTTTTTTATTCTGTTTTTCATTTTTTTTATCTTGTTTTTATTTTTAATTGTGTGAATTTATTTATAATATCATGATGTTTTACATTTTTTTTGTTGAATTGTTCACATAAAATAACTCTTACAAGTCTACAAGTCAAGTTTACAGGTCTTTCATGAATCTACTTAGATTCTTGAGTTGATAACCTTAGTTTGAAATGAATTTTTCATAAATGTTTGCTCGTGTTGCATGTCTTGCTACAATTAGAATGTTACTTGCAATAATAGTGCATAAAGAATAAGAAAGTTTATCATTTAAATGTAAAATTTTCCTTCTTGAATGATTATTTGAAAGAAGAGAGATTTTATGGAGCACCCAATAGAATTTGAAGTAAAGGGACAAGAAAAGGAAGTTTACAAACTAAAAAAAAAAAGTCTTATATGATTTAAAAAAAAATCCAAAGACTTGGTATGGTAGAATTGATAATTATCTTAAAAATTTGAATTTTTCCAAGTGAAACTACATTATATATAAATGGTAGATGGTGTTTAATTATAATTTTTATTTATGTTGATGACCTTTTTATGATAGAAAAAATGAAAAACTAATTATGGAGTTATGAACTGTAATGTTTCAAATGTTTGAGATGACAAACTTTGGTTTAGTATTATTTATTTTTTTAATGGAAGTGAAGCAAGATAATGATGAAGTCTTTATATGTTTAAAAAAATATGAAAAGAAAATATTAAAGAAGATCTACATAAAAGATTGTAAAAACATTAATACACCAATAAACCAGAAAGAAAAAAACAAAACAAAAATGATGGGACTTCTATGTCTATTTAATTTATTTTGTTGCATACTCTTCCCCCTGGCTTAGTAGTGTTGCAGACTCTTTCCCCGACCTAGTAGTGGAGCTTGACCCTCGCTCTACGCCGATTGAGATCTTTCCTTGTGCGGTATAGGTAAATTTGGCTCTTGAAGAAATACTGGTTCAAGATAGATGAACATCTTTATAGAAATATAATTGGTTATTTAATATATCTTACTACAACTTGATTTGATATCATATTTGTAGTAAACATTATTTCAAGACTTAAGCATTATGCTAATGAAGTTCGTCTTCAAATAGCAAAAAGAGTGTGAGATATATTAAGAAAATTATAAATTATGACAAGTTCATTCATTCTAAATTTTTTTATTTTCAAAGATATTCCGATACTGATTAGATTGGCTTTTTATTTTCAAAGATATTCCGATAATGATTAGGTTGGTTCAATGACATGAAAAATATATTAAGTTAATATTAAGTTAATGTATTAGCTTTCGTTCAGGTGTATTTTTATGGTATTCAAGACATTGTAGTTCAGTGGAAGTAAAATATGTAGCAAGTACTACAATTGTAAATCAAATTATTTGATTAAAGCATATATACTTACCGATTTCTATATGGAACAAAAAAAAGCTTACATAGATTCTATTTAATAATCAAACAATTATTTTCATTTAAATAATCGTATTTTTCATGATAAGACAAAGCATTTTAAGATCAAGTTATCTTTCTTCCACATAAAGAAGGCGATGTCAAGTTATTTCATTATAGAACAAAAGATCAAAATGAAAATATTTTAATAAAAATCCTCCCAAGATCAAAGTTGAAACTTTGACAAATAAACTAGGTGTTTACAGCTATTGAGACAAAGAGAACATGTATTGAAACTGTGCTTATAACAACTGCTTACATGGATATTTTACTCAGTTTGTGTTTTTCTCTTTTTGGTTTATTATTTTATTACTTGGATCCTAATTTATAAGAGCTTTCATTTTGTTTTATCATACCAAAAATTAATCATGCTTAATATATAACGGATAATATATATATATATATATATATATATGTACATGTGTGTGTGTGGAGATAAAAACAATCACATATACCACAGCAATTGGCAAGTAGGGTCATTCATGTAAAATCAACTCAGTTAAAAATTTTGGTTTAAGGAGCTACCATGCTCTAAATCACTCCAACGCAGCTTATTGCATAAGTGCATGGACATGACCTGTATTTCGATTTCAGGAACTGGCTATTCATTGACCATGTTCCAGTATAACTGCAACTTTTCACTTTCCATAAACTGGGAATCATTTTACTATTGATCCAAAAAACAAAATGCATACCTACACAACCATGTAGTTGAGCATCTACTAATCCGAAACATTCCCTAACAGTCTCAATTTTGGTTATTTGATTGAGCTACTTAGCTGCCATAACTTGAACGCTAACCTTCTAGCCTTTTCTTTATTTTCTTTTTCAAGGCTAATTCAAAGTTACTGCTTGATAGTGAAAGAACCTGGTTCAGCAGTAACTTCACTCCAGATTTTCTCATAATTGCAAATCTAGGTTTAATCCTTTCCTCAAGACGATATCCAAAATATTGAGGGAACTTAACCAGCTCAGATCTTGGGTAACCCGTGGTCAAAAAGAAATCCCATTTTGGAATCAAATTTTCAGTCAAGCTGAAAGTATACAAGGCTCCATATCTTGAAACCATGGTCCCAATTTCTTCCAAAGTGTATCCCCTCCCTAAGAAAAATTCTGTTACAGGCTTTAGGTTGGCCTCAATGCTAAGACCAAAATTCTGTGGGCATCTGAATAGAAGAATGCCAACATCTACCCCCAAAGAACGGAAGTACTTAGCTGTGGGTCGCAGATTGTCCTCTACACTGTAACTAACTATATTGGGGCAGCGAGTTAAAATCTTACCTATACTATCTTCTGAGAGGCCCAATTCAAGGAGAAAATCTATGCTTTCCATTACTTTAGACCTGCTATAAGTTAGCATGGCTGGGAAGCGATAGATAACCTTTGGCCATTGTCTCTTGTCAACACCCAAAGATTCAAAGAACTTCATGGTGGGTTTAAGATTTCCAGATAGACTGATTCCACATAATTGTGGCCTTTTATTGAGGATAGAGGGAATGTGCTCTTTTGGCACTCCAAGTTCATAAAGAAACTCCACTACTGGCTTAATTTTACCCTCCAAGCTATAGTAGGCAAAAGATGGGAATCTTCGAATGATACTCCTAATCTGCTCAATATCCATACCAAGTTCCATCAAATATTCAATATGAGGGTGAAGAAAGGCACCATTCAGGTCTATCTCGCTCACTCGGGACAAAGCTTTAAGCTTCTTAGAGTCTAACACTGGATTAGAAGGAGGAATTGGCACAGCTGATTTATCCTTAATAGGTGGATTTGGATAGTTTTCCACTACATCCACTAGAATGTCTCCATGCTCTTCAAAAAGAGATTCAAGATAAGGGAAAAGTGCATCCCTGATCTCCAGAGTTGTAAGCTCTCTCCCTGCACATGTCAGTGAAAATGTGATTAGCAGGATCCAATGTGGAAGAAAGTTACAAAATAGAGTAATCAAATTGTTGTGACAACCTGCGAGATACCAAGATATGTGTTTAGAATGAAGCTTTGAGATAAGGTGATCAACAAACAGATCTGACTTGTTGATGGTTCTAGCAGCAATCGCATTGCTCAAACCTTGTTTCTTCAAAAACAAGGTCAGCACAGCCTTGGCTTCTTCCTTTTCTGCTGCTAATAGAGTAGGAGACACCACTTTTAAATGCAATGACCCGTCTGTACCTGAGTAAAAAGCACACCATCATGCTTATTATAATTGTACATAAATCTCATGTCAATTGCAACATCTAATAAAAGAAAAAAAAAATAATGCTAACCAGATTTTGCCTGGCAAAAGAAGACCTTTGTAGGAAAAGAAAGTTGAGTCCTGATGTAAAATATTCATAAGGGGAAAACTGTTCAAGTTTCTATTGTATCAGAATGAACAAAAACAGATATAGGCAAATTGAAATCCTTGCATCTACTAATAGGGATCGAGACAGAAAAATAAATGAAAACCTAGAATATATCCGGGTACTCAAAGTTGTTCAGGGTATGTTTGGTAAACAACATAATTCAGCACTTATTGAATAAGTGCTTATCATATAAGCGCTCGTGTATAAATTGTTAGTATAATCAAAGAGAAAATAGGGTTAAAATCTTTTCATAAGCTATCCTTCTACAACATTCTCTAACTAATTCTCCCACTTGTAAAAAGGGTATTAATACTTTTTATGTTTACTATTAGTCTCTCTTTTTCAGCTCATGTAAGTAACCAAACTTGTGAATAAGCTCTTACAAGAACCAATCAAACAAGTACTTCACCCAACCACCCTAAGACAAATCTTATTTGGCTCAGGGTAAAAGATCACAATTCACACAGACCCAGATACCCCACTTGCTCCAATTCTGCATCCTCAATCAGAAATACACCCTACAAGATCATTAAACCCATGAGTCCCCTTCTCCCTCGTGATTCTTACTTTTGGGGGTTCGAAATTGACAGAAAAGCAACATTAAAAATGAACTAGATATGAATACTGCGCATGCAAGAAAATCCATAGGGTGTGAAGAGCATTAACAAAAGTGAGGAAGAAATGTACCTTGTAGTATGAGAGAAAATTTTTGTACAACGAAAATGGTTGGGTGGTTGAATTGAGGAGAAAGTCTTCATCTTAGTAGGTTTGATATTGCAATTGAAAAATAAAGGTTTATTCATTTATTGTATCACTGCGCAGAAAAACAAGACAATGGGCAAGACAAAATCACGCCAGATAAGGGTGGATACGCCCACTGTGAAGTACTTATATTTCTTACATTGAGAGAAGAAAAATATTAATTTTTCTAAATTATAAAAAGTTTATCAATAATTTTTCAATTTATATTCTTATTATTTTAACATTTTTTATAAAAAATTATTTGTAATATTTTGTATATAATTAAATATTAATTAATAAAAATATAATTAATAAAAAATAATTGATATAATATTAAATTTTATAAATGATAAATAAATAAAAATATTTTTTCTAAGAAAATTGATAATTAAAAAATAAAAGAGAAATATATAGTAATTAAGAATAATATCAATAATATCATATATATATATATATATATATATATATATTCATATTTAAACAATTTTTTTCATAAAAATTAACTATGAAAATTTGATATTTAACTAGATATAATTATGTGTTACATATAAAAAAATCATATAAATTAAAAATAAAAGTAATACAAAATTGTGGAAATAAAATGAAAACTCACAATAGAAACAACCAAATCTATTCTCAAGCATACCTATTTATAAAGAAATTATCATAAACTAAATATTTAGACATGATATTTAACATCATATTTATGCTTCAACTAATATTAATTAATTCATCTGCACATTCATTACTGTATTAAAATGTGAAACTTTATATTATATAGTCTCACATTTATCATCTTCTTTTAAGCCTCTAAGAAATAATGGTCAGGCCATTCTTCTTAGAACATGCTCAACAGAGGTCATATCAGCCACCACTTCTATATAAATACCAGTAATTATAACAATGAAAACAAAAAAAACTCTCTTAGCCTTTGTTTGCTTCCAACGAACGAAGAGGTGTGGATGTGCGAGAAAAGTGAGAAATTCAAGATAAAGAAACACAAATTTTAATGAAATTCTAATATACAGTAATTCTTCTCAAAACAGAAAAAAAAAAAAGTCGAAAGTACAACAGAAAAATTAATATATTAAAATATAAATATATATTATATATTATTATAATATTAAATAATTAATATAATATTAAAATAATAATTACTTTTATTTTAATATAAATAATTAAAAAAATTATTAATAATATTAAATTTATATTTTTTATTTTGTTTTTTTTAATTTAAAAATATAATAACAATAATATTTATTTTCTAATTTATATTTTATAATTATAATAATAAATTCAAAATAATTAAAAAAATTATTAATAATAAATAATACTATTTTACTTTCTACTCATTTCCACTTTCTTTCCTTTAATCCAAACAACTTCACTTTCTCTTCTATTTTTTTTCATTTCTTTTCTTTTCCACTCCTTTAAATCCTCTCTCCAATCCAAATACACTCTTAAAGATACTACCACATGAGACATAAAATTTAAATTTATTTTACTACTTAGACTTTAAATTTATGATTACAAAATAATGATAATTGTAAATATATAACATTGTTCTTTAACTTATATATTATATTTATGTACAATATAATATTTTATTTTATTTTATGAATATATAAAAGTTAATATATTTTTTTATTTTTAGTTATTTTCCATGTCCATCAATTTTTAAATTATTGATTTTATATTTTTTTTCTATGAATGATTATTTTTATAAATTTGTGCTATTATTTGATTTTACAAACTTGTTTGGTATTTTAACTTAAGAAAACTTTCTCTTTTTCAAATGAAGAGTATTATATCTTGAATAATAAAAAAAAATTTGAAAAACTTGTTTATAAAAAAAAGATGATAAAAGATATGTTGAATTATATTTATTTATATTTTTTTTTCTGGACTATCTCTCTAAAAAATATTCAAAATTAAATTTTAAAATATAACTTAAAAAATTAAATTTTCATACATAAAATATATCTTTGGAATTTTAAGTTAATACTCATAAAATATATAATACATGTATTAAAATAAAAAAATCATATTTGTAAAATATGATATTATATGTACCACTCTTTGAAGATTGAACAACTCTACACAAGTATTCAAGTGTTTTAATAATGATCAAGAAAATCAAGAATCAGGACATCAAAGATAATTCAAGAAGACTAAAGGAAGCTCAAAGATTTAAAGATACATAAGCCTTTAGTAAATAGTTAGGAGTGAATGATATCAAAAGGTAATCATCACTCAGCTCAAAGTTTTTCTCAAGAAAATCGTTTTCTAAAACAAACTATAAAATTCACTGTCATAATCGATTATAGTTAGAACATAATCGATTATGTTTTTGGAAATTTTTTAAGAAGAATTTTGCCACTAGAATAATCGATTAGGTAATCGATTATATATTTTGAAAATTGAAAAGCTTTTTGTCACTGTAATATTCGATTAAGTAATCAATTATGTATTTTGAAACTGAAAAGATTTTCTCTCTGGAATAATCGATTATGTAATCGATTAACTGCTTTTGAATTAAAGATTTTGTCACTGTGATAATCGATTATGTAATCGATTAGTTATTTTTTTGAAAGACTTCAGAGCACTGTCATAATCGATTCTTTTCATAACGTAATTGATTATGTTCGAAGATTTTTGAAAAATATTCGTTGCGAGAAATTCTCCTAAAATAAAGGAGTATCTTGATTTTTATTTTCTGAACGTTGAAGAGTCTCTGAATAGAATAAAAATGTGATTTCGAATTAAAATAAAATAAAAAAATATTTTATTTGGGAATCTTTGGTTATTTAATAAGCAAAACCTAGGGTTTTCAAGATAACCTCACTCATACACTCTTTGACACATTTTCTGAAAAGCTTTACACTTTTTCTGAGTATCTTGAGCCACGAAATTTCATGTTTTGAAAGTGAGAATATTTTTTCTGTGCAATTATCTTTTTGTGAAAAATTTTGAGGAGACTCTTGAGTAGAGCCGGTGCTACAGTTTGAAAGCTTCACTCCAAGTGATATTTATTTTGATTATATTCATCCTCTGAGGCTGTTCAGAGGAGGTGTTGTTTCATTCCTTGTGTGATTCAAGGAAGGTGTTTTATTCCTTGTGAGACTCAAGGAATGTGTGGTAATCTCTTGGGGGTTTCAAGAGATTGTGAGGTGATCTTTAATTTGTGTATTTTTGCATGTTTCACTTGTGATTAGTGGTTGTAAAAATTCTGATAAATTAAAGATATAAGAGTTTTTGATCATCTCAGGTTGAGGTGATTGGGAACTGGATGTAGGGTTAAGGATTTAACCCGAACCAGTATAAATTCCTGTGTTCTTCTTTCTTTCCCTTATCTTTTAATTTTTCAGTTGCTCTTTATCAAAATATCTGCTAGACTAATTAATTCAAGAGGGTTAAAATTTGAATTAAATAAGAGTTAAAGTTTTAATTTTTATTGCATCAATTCACCCCCCCCCCCCTCTTGGTGCCACTTGACAACAAGTGGTATCAGAACTTGGTTTGATAAGGTATTTCTAAAAGATTCTTGAGATGTCTATACAAAATCAAATATACAGGGAAGGAGCGTCAATCAACCGACCACCACTCTTTGAAGGAGACAACTATCTGTTCTGGAAGGCAAGAATGGAGATTTTTCTTCAAACCCTCGACTATGGAGTCTGGGATGCAGTACAAAACGGTCCGTTCGTACCAACAATAATGCTAGCTGAAGGACCTACACCAAAACAATTTCTACAGTGGACACCGGATGAAAACAAAAGAGCCCAATACGATATAAGGGCAAGAAATGCTATTGTTTCCGCACTAACATTAAATGAATTTTACAGGATTTCCAGGTGCAAAACTGCCAAAGAAATGTGGGACACACTAGAAGTCACACATGAAGGAACAGAAGAAGTCAAGCGTGCAAGGAAAAACACCTTGACACAAGAATATGAGCTTTTGACCATGGCACCAAATGAAAGCATCAGAGACTTTCAAACAAGATTTACACACATAGTAAATCACTTGGAAGCCTTGGGAAGAAGCTTTGCCAAAGAAGAGCTCAACACGAAAATCTTAAAGTCCTTGGACAGAAATTGGCAGCCAAAAGTCACAGCGATCACAGAATCAAGAGATCTTACCAAAATGGATATAGCTACATTATTTGAAAAACTTAGAGAGCATGAGCTCGAGCTTCAAAGACTAAAGAATGAAGAGGAGAATTATAAAAAGAAGACTCTCGCATTCAAAACAGAACAATCTGAAGATGAAAAAGAAGGTGAGAATATTAATGATGATTTTTCTTTGTTAGCGAAACAATTTTCCAGGTTTTTGAAAAACAAGAAAAGACATCAGTATCAAAAGAAGGAGAAAGACAATCCCTCTTCAAACTACAAATGTTTATGTTACGGATGCAATAGATTGGGCCACATTAAATCCGAATGCCCATTTGCAAAGAAAGAAGAAAGAGAAAAGAAGAAGGGTAAGAAAATCTTCAAGAAGAAAAAGAAGGCCAATATAACATGGGAAGACAAAGCATCGACCACCTCAGAAAGTAGCTCTAGTGAAAGCGAAGAAGAAGAGGAGGCAAATCTTTGCTTGATGGACAATGAAGATCTCGAAACATCATCACGGGTAAGTAATTCTGAATCTACTGACTATTACGATGATTTACATGATGCGTTTCAAGAACTTTTTCAAAACTTTGAAGTTTTATCCAAAAAACACTCTACCTTGAAAAATAATTTTCAAATTTTGGAAAATAAATTACAAGATGCAGAAAAGGAAAAAGAATCCTTGAAATCTAATTTAGAAAAATTAGAAACGGTTTCAAAAAGAAAAATTTGTGAAAATTGTAAAATTCTTAGAAACAAAATTTCTAGTCTTGAAAAAGTAATTTCAAAATTTTCTAAATCAAGTATGCATCTTGATACAATTTTAAATTCTCAAAAAGAAAGTTCTAGTAAAGCTGGACTTGGTTTTATCCCTAGAAAAAGTCTAGAGAAACAAAAGACTATTTTTGTAAAAGAATCTATACAAACAAACTTTCAAAATTTTTTTGTGAACAATTTTAAAAATACAACCTATAAACCTACATTTTCTAAAACAAAATGTTTTTATTGCATGAAACATGGTCATACGGTAAATAAATGTTTAATAAAACATGTAGGTGTTCCCTCTGGAAAATTTGTTTGGATTCAAGTAAAGAATTAATGTCTTTTATCATTATGATTAGTATTTTTTTTAATCAAGAATAACTGAGAATGTGTATACTAACCCCTAAGGACTGAAATGTCAATGATGGGGGGGGCTAACATTCTTTCTTGATTGCAAATCAAACAACTAAAGGAAGGAATTTTCATCTCCCAATCCAAGTTTGCATTTTTTTTTAAATCTTTTGAGCTGTGTTTTAAATTACTTATTTTAATTCTTTATCGTCCTTTTTAATAATGATCTAGTAAAAAGGGGGAGAATTATTTATGTGTGTTGATTATGTGTGTTGATTTCTGCTTATTTTGTGGACTGTTGGATTATATAATAAGCAGGGGGAGCTTTAATAGTTATATATGCTAACTAATACTAATACTGTTGAAAGTTTTTGGATTAGTCTCAACACACAGGTACATTTATGTTTTTCTTGATCATCATCACAAAGGGGGAGATTGTTACCACTCTTTGAAGATTGGACAACTCTACACAAGTATTCAAGTGTTTTAATAATGATCAAGAAAATCAAGAGTTAGGACATCAAAGATAATTCAAGAAGACTAAAGGAAGCTCAAAGATTTACAAGATACAGAAGACTTTAGTTAATAGTTAGGAGTGAATGATATCAAAAGGTAATCATCACTCAGCTCAGAGTTTTTCTCAAGAAAATTGTTTTCTAAAACAAACTATAAAATTCACTCTCATAATCGATTATAGTTAGAACATAATCGATTTATGTTTCTGGAAATTTTTTAAGAAGAATTTTGCCACTAGAATAATCGATTAGGTAATCGATTATATATTTTGAAAATTGAAAAGCTTTTTGTCACTGTAATAATCGATTAAGTAATCGATTATGTATTTTGAAACTGAAAAGATTTTCTCTCTGGAATAATCGATTATGTAATCGATTAGGTGCTTTTGAATTAAAGATTTTGTCACTGTGATAATCGATTATGTAATCGATTAGTTATTTTTTTGAAAGAGTTCAGAGAACTGTCATAATCGATTATGTCCATAACGTAATCGATTATGTTCGAAGATTTTTGAAAAATATTCGTTGTGAAAAATTCTCCTAAAATAAAGGAGTATCTTGATTTTTTTTTTCTGAACATTAGAGAGTCTCTGAATAGAATAAAAATGTGATTTTGAATTAAAATAAAATAAAAAATATTTTATTTGAGAATCTTTGGTTATTTAATAAGCAAAACCTAGGGTTTTCAAGATAACCTCACTCATACACTCTTTGACACATTTTCTGAAAAGCTTTACACTTTTTCTGAGTATCTTGAGCCACGAAATTTCATGTTTTGAAAGTGAGAATATTTTTTCTATGCAATTATCTTTCTGTGAAAAATTTTGAGGAGACTCTTGAGCAGAGCCGGTTCTACAGTTTGAAAGGTTCACTCCAGGTGATATTTATTTTGATTATATTCATCCTCTGAGGCTGTTCAGAGGAGGTGTTGTTTCATTCCTTGTGTGATTTAAGGAAGGTGGTTCATTCCTTGTGGGACTCAAGGAATGTGTGGTAATCTCTTGGGGGGTTCGAGATATTGTGAGGTGATCTTTAATTTGTGTATTTTTGCATGTTTCACTTGTGATTAGTAGTTGTAAAAATTCTGATAAATTAAAGATAAGAGTGTGTGATCATGTCAGGTTGAGGTGATTGGGAACTGAACGTAGGGTTAAGGATTTAACCCGAACCAGTATAAATTCCCGTGTTCTTCTTTCTTTCCCTTATCTTTTAATTTTTCCGTTGCGCTTTATCAAAATATCTGCTAGACTAATTAATTCAAGAGGGTTAAAATTTGAATTAAATAAGAGTTAAAATTTTAATTTTTATTGCATCAATTCACCCTTCCTCTTGATGCCACTTGACAACAATATGTATGCATAATATTATTAATATATATTACTTAAAATTAGGAGTTTAAAAATGTGATTACTCAATTATTTGATAAAATTAGTTTTATTTATAATATAAAGTTTTTTTTATTTATTTATTTAAACAAGATAAATTTTATAAAACTAATTTTTTATTTAATATTTTTGTATTCAAAAAATAAGAATAAATGATTTTGGCAAAATTATGAAAATAACTTTATATTAAGTTTCTTCTTTTCATATTATTATTTTCTTAAGAATTTATTAATTCTTGTGGTGATATGTTTAAGCTTATCATATTTTGTCTAGGTTTACTTTTATTTATTTTTAAATTTTTAATTTTTAATTGATTTCCATCTTTTACCATAAATTTCCAAATTTATTTTTAATTTTCTTTGTAATTTTATCATTTGATATTTAGAACAAGGTGTGAGTAGGTTTGATTTTTTTTTATGCACTATGATATTGTTTTCTACTATTCACATATTATTTCACATTATTCATGTCCTATTCTTTATTGTCCATCTAATATTTTTGTACTTTTCATGTTCCCTACTATTCATCAATTTTTTTTCTTCCATTCTATTATTGTCATTTGTATATTACTTTTAGTATATGATCTTTCAATTGTGAAATAAATTTTTTGACAAGTAAAAAAAAAGTGTAGTAATTGTGCAATTTTATAATTACATTTGACAATTAAAAAAAATGTAATAATTGTGCAATTCTATAATTACATTTTAATTATAATTATATATATATATAAAGAGAAAGAAGATTTAAAAAAGATATAAAAAAAATAACAAGTGTTCATACCTATATTGAACACACATCATAAATTCTAAAGTTTCAATTATTTTCTCTAATTTGTATTTTCTTACAAATTTTTGTGTTTGTTGGTAGAATTTTTTTTTTTTTTACGTTAAAAATTTTATTATTATTATTCTTAAAAGTGATTCCTTATTATAGATTTTTTATTCTTGCAAGAACCTAATGAATGATAAAAAATAGTGTGATCATCTAAAAAAGTCTCATTAGGTGAAACACAAGTATGGAGTATAAACACATGAGAGAGTATTATGAGGTCTAAACTTATTATTTTCTAATCGACTTTCTTAAGTATGCTAACAAAAACACCAACTAATGAACTCTCACAAATGCAAATGAAAGTCTTAACTCAACATTTGGAGAGACTAATGAAACAACAAACTGATGGCTCCATGAGAGGATGGATCAAATGGAGCAAGCATAACAAGAAAATTATGAAAATAAAGGGGGAGATAGAAGGAGAAGAAGAGAGAATGAGAGAACAAAGACAACCTAAATTTGATGGCATCAAGCTAACATTCCCATATTTAAAGGGAATAGCTATCCAAAAGCTTACTTGAAGTGGAAGCTAAAATTAGAACATATTTTTGTTTTTAATGAGTATAATGAGGAGCAAAAGATAAAGTAACAATTATACCTTAATTTGGTGAAAGTAGTACTAAAGTGAGAGGGCTAGAAATGAAGAATCCATAATGAACTCTTGGACTAAAATGAAAAAGATTACGAGAAAGTGATATGTAATAACAAGCTACAATAGAGATCTAAAACTTAAACTTCACAGAATAATTCAAAGGTATGAAATATTAATTTA
The DNA here is from genome assembly GCA_016859785.1 of Macrotyloma uniflorum. NCBI lineage: Eukaryota > Viridiplantae > Streptophyta > Magnoliopsida > Fabales > Fabaceae > Macrotyloma > Macrotyloma uniflorum. The sequence goes on from BDMB01000049.1 coordinate 928,518, forward strand.
AAGAGATGGAGGTGATCTAGAATAGAGTCAAAATAAATGAAGAAAATGAAGCAACCATGACTAGGTTTTTTAGTGGATTGAACCATGATATTAGGGATGTTGGAGTTGCAAGAGTATGTTGAAATGGAGTATTTTTTATATAAGGCTATCCAAGTAGAGCAACAATTCAAGAGAAAGGGAACCATGAGGAGGAGTTCTAATAATAATAATAATAATAATAATAATAATAATAATAATAATTGGAGGAAAAAAGTTCATGAGGAATAAATGAGTTTCCTCAAGTTCACCCATGTCTTCATATGGTAAGTCACCTAATAGGTCTAATAACTCACTATTTAAAAAGAAGAAAAGTGAGGTAAAATGTTTTAAATGCTTGGGAAGAGGTCACTATAGTTTATGCTTCAGTATGCCCAACTAAAAGTGTAACATCCCAATTTTTTTAGGAAAAAAAATGTATAAATATATATGTATATATATATATATATATTTGTAACTTAATTATTTAGTTAAATAAAATATAATTGGGTTTAGAAGATAAAATAAAATATTTTATAAAATAAATTATTTGGTGAGTGGTTATAAATAGATATTGTGAGATTATTAGTATTTTAAAAGATATTTGAGATTAATAGTATTTTAAAATATATTATGAAATTATTATAAAAGATATATCAGGAGATTATTAATATATTAAAGATAGTGTGAGATTATTAATATTTTAAAAGATATTATGAGGTTATCTATAACATCCTATATTTCTTTAGAATATATATATATATATATATATATATATTATCTTAAATAATATATTTAATTAGGTTTAGAGAAATAATATAAATGAAAAAATATTGTGAGGCTTTTGATATTTTAAAAATATAATTTTGTTAATATTTTGAAAGATATTATTAATTGAATTTGTTCTTCAGAAACCCGACTCTACCTATATAAATAGGTGTTAAAATCTCTCTATTCTTCATTCCAAAGTTTCCCTAAACTTTGGAGAAAAACCTTAGAGGAGGCGACCAGAGACGACATGTGAGGAGTTGGGCGCATAGCATCTAAAGGCGTCATGTAGCGTAACTCGAGGTAAGAGGGGGAATGGGGAATGTCTCATGTGCGGGATGCTTATGAGAATTTTAGGTAGAGAGGCAACCCCTAAGTCTCAATAGGATTTTGTTTGGCTGAGGCCACCATAATTCCTCATAATTGTGATGCGTTGTGATGCATTTGCGAGTTATTTGTGTGTTTTGAGAAGTTTAAGCTTTGGCTTAGCAGGGTGAAATCCAAGTTATACTTAGTCATTTGTGAAGTCTAAGCAGAGGCTTAGCAGCGTTAAAATCCAAGTTATGCTTAGTCATTTGAGATGTGTGATGAGTTATGCATTTGTGCGTTATGAATTTGTATGTACATATTTCATTCATTCATACTTTCCTTGAGGTAGATGCGATCTATGAAGGAGGGTCTCTATGGTCTTCTACCTTGATCTTGGGGATTTTAGAGTAGGGGACCTCTCATTTGAGAGTTGAAATGAGGGGCGACCACGGCCACGCTACACTATCCCGACTGGCTCCTATTAGACTTGTTCTAGTGAGAGTGGATTGATAGGGTCCTTAGATCCGGTTCATGTCCTCTTAGACTACTCATATGTGTTTGCGTTGCGAAGGTACCACATGCATTTAGAGATAAGAGCATAAGAGCATTAATGCATTTGAGTTTGTGATTGAGTATGTATTGGTGTGTGATGTGTGTTTAGTTCTACCTATTTTCTTATAAGTATTTATAACATATGTGAGATATATTCCTCACTCTTCTATTTTTGTTTTTGGTATTTTGTTTGGGTTGAACACTTTTATAGGTGAATATATGTTTGAGAAGAACAAAGAAGAGTTGAATGATGGCCTAAGTCTCCTAAGCTTTGATTTTGTAAGTGTTCTGATTAGATGTGAAGTCGGAGAATATAAAGATTATTTATTTTAAAGAAATATATTTAAAGTTTATTATATTTTATTAGTAAGAACTTATAAGACTATTTCAATGCCTAATAATATAATAAACTTTAAATAGACTTCTTTAAAATAAATAATCTTTCTATTCCCCAACTTCACACCTAATCAGAACACTTACGAAATCAAAACTTAGGAGACTTAGGCTTCATCATTCAACTCTTCTTTGTTCTTCTCAAACATATATTCACCTATAAAAGTGTTCAACCCAAACAAAATACCAAAAACAAAAATAGAAGAGTGAGGAATATATCTCACATATGTTATAAATACTTATAAGAAAATAGGTAGAACTAAACACACATCACACGCACACGCATCACATGCATCAATACATACTCAATCACAAACTCAAATGCATTAATGCTCTTATCTCTAAATGCATGTGGTACCTTCTCAACGCAAACGCATATAAGTAGTCTAGGAGGACATGGACCAGATATAAGGACCCTATCAATCCACTCTCACCAAAACGAGTCTAACAGGAGTCAATCGGGATAGAATAGCGTGGTTGTGGTCACCCCTCATTTCAACTCTCAAATGAGAGATCCCATACTCTAAAATCCCCAAGATCAAGGTAGAAGACCATAGAGACCCTCCTTCATAGATCGCATCTACCCCCAAGAAAAGTATGAAGGAATGAAATATGTACAAACAAATGTTTAACACACAAATGCATAATTCATCACAAATCTCGAATGACCAAGCATAACTTAGATTTTAACATTGTTAAGCCTCTGCTTAAGCTTCACGAATGACCAAGTATAACTTGGATTTCACCCTGCTAAGCCAAAGCTTAGACTTCTCAAAACGCACACAAATAACTTGCAAACACATCGCAAACACGTAAAGATCTCATGTCATGAGCATCTCAAAATTCAATACAAATTTAACACTCAAATCACAAATAACTCACTATTAGATTATAACTCATCATAATTATGAGGACTTATGGTTGTCTTAACACACGCAAAATCCTATCAAGGCTTAGGGGTTACCTCTCTACCCAAAATTCTCATAAGCATCCCACACAAGAGACATTTCTCACTCCCCCTCTTAACTCGAATTACGTTACACGATGTCTTTAGATCCTACGCGCCTAACTCTTCACGTGTCGTCTCCGGTCGCCTCCTCTTAGATTTTTTCCAAACATTAGGAAAATTTTGGATGAAGAATAGACAGAATTTAACGCCTATTTATATAGGTAGAGTCGGGTTTATGAAGAACAAATTTAATTAATAATATCTTTCAAAATATTAACAAAATTATATTTTTAAAATATCAAAAGTCTCACAATATTTTCCGTTTATATTATTTCTCTAAACCTAATTAAATATATTATTTAAGATAATATATAATATATATATATATATTCTAAAGAAATATAAGATGTTATAGATAACTTCGTAATATTTTTAAAATATCAATAATTTTACAATATCTTTAATATATTAATAATCTCCCGATATATCTTTTATAATAATTTTATAATATTTTTTAAAATATTAATAATCTCAAATATCTTTTAAAATACTAATAATCTCATAATATCTTTTAAAATATTAATAATTTCACAATATCTATTTATAACCACTCACCAAATAATTTATTTTATAAAATATTTTTTTTATCTTCTAAACCCAATTATGTTTTATTTAACTAAATAATTAAGTTACAAATATATATATATATATATATATATATATTATACATTTTTTTTTCTCAAAAAATTGGAATGTTACACTTAAGGAGATAGAGGGAGTGTGAAATATGAAATTATGAGAAAGTGAAAGAGTTTAGAAAAATTAAGCTTAAATACTTCATTCCTATGCATAGGTTATTGGGTCTAAGGCTCATGCAACACCTAGCCTAGGCTAGGATATTACAAAGACCATGGTAGGAAGGATAAAAAATAAGACCTAATTCAAGACTTAGGTGGATCCATAACTAGAAGAAGACTTAAAAAGGCTTAAGACATAGTGACTCATTTGTTGAAGGCTTAATTGATAAAGGCCTAACACTTGGAGGAAATCAGGCTGATTACATATATAGCATATTTAGAGCTAAAATAAAATTATTAATATACATTACATAAAGTTAAGATTTGAACCTAAATCACAAGTTTAAAATATGTTCACTTAACCACTTGAGCAAATTAGTTTTACTTGTGATATATGAATTTTCTTTTACTTTTATATATTTATAAACAATACAAAATCTTAAAACTAAATTTGTATTTAATATTTTAGAATTTAGAAAATGAGGAACAAACAGTTTTGACAAAATAGTAAAAATATCTCTTTACTAGTGTTCTTCCTTACATATTGTGATCTTGTCAATAATTCATCAATTTCTTGTGATGATCATCCTTAAACTTATAAAACTTTGTTTGTGACACCTTCTTATTCCAAGTTTCTTTGTTTTTATTTATTTTTTTAATTCTTAATTATTAATTGATTTCAATCCCTTACCCTGAATTCTCAAATTTAGTTTTAATTCTCTTTAAAATTTTATCACTATCTATCTCTTTGTTTGTTTATCTATTTATCAAAGTATCTCTTTGTTTGTATATCTATCTATCTATTTGTCTATATATCTCTATTTCTCTATCTATTTATCTATATGTTTAGTCTCTCTCTTTGTCTATCTATCTATCTATTTATTTGTCTATTTGTTTATCTATTTATCTATCCATTAATAAACATATTTATCTATATTTCTTTATCCAATTATCCATTTGTCTATCTATCTCTAATTTTTCCATTAGTTCATCTATTTTTCTATCTATTTATTTATTTATCTATTTATTTGTATGTCTATCTATATATCTATCTTTCTATCTTTTATTTACTTTTTTATTTATCTATTTATCTATTTATTTATCTATCTATTATTTTAAAATTGAGAAACTATGATATATTTTGATGTATTTCATAATATTAATTTTTTTATTTTATTAAATTATTAAAATTATTTTAAATTATTTATTATTTATTTAAAACAGTTTTTTTATCAAAAATATATTTTAGATTTTAGACTTGATTTCACTTTATCTCCTCATGCAACTTTAGAAACTCTCTATATTATTATAAAAAAATTATATTAGAAAATAGTTTGCATAAATTTTTCTCTTCTATTCATAATTATTTGCCATAATATACGATGATATTTTTATTATTCTGACTTTACTTTTATAACAGATAATCTATTTTAAAAATCAATTTTTATATGAATTCTACCAAAATTTTAATCAAGGAAATCCATTTGTTTCGTGACCACCACACTAGAAAGTGATAATATCATTAAACAAATTCAACTCCAATGCATAATTTTGTTTCACTAATCTAACCCTGACATGTTGTTATTAAAAATAAAGAAAAGGGAGTGTAAATAGAAATTTCTCTGAATTGATGCAATACTTGTAAATCCGAATATCTCGGTCGATGTTGGCCCAATAAGTAAATAAGCCCAATAAAAGACATCACTCTTGCGAATTGATTTAATATATATATATACTTAAAGGATTTAATGAGAATTGATCCACTTCTATATTAAGAATTAAAAATTTATTTTTAATTTTATCATTTATTAAGTAAAAAAAATTAGAATATTAATTTTTTTATAAAATCAATTGCAAAATAAAAATAATTTTTTATTTTTATTTTTAAAATAAGTATATTTCTCCGTAAAATTCAATAGATAGATTAATTAAATTTTTAAGCAATGAAAATTTAATCCTTAAAAAAATCAAATTATATAAAAAAACTTAATCCATTAAATAAATAAATTTATTTTTTTAATTTCTTGGATGATATAAATTAATTTCTATTAATGAAAAAATATTTTAAATAATTTAAATTTTAATATTAAATTTTATAAAACTAAATATTAAATAAATTATATATTTAATAATTAAAATTCAGTGTAGAAAATACTATTTAATAATTAAAATACATGAAAATTTTATATCTATATTAATAATGAGAGAAAAACAGAAAAATGAAAATAAATAAAAGGGAAAAGAAGAAAGAAAGAAAAGAAAAAGCAAAAAAATAGAGAGAGTAATTTTAATAGAATCATTTTTCATCCTATTTTATTTTTCTACTTTAATGATTAAAATGCCCTATTTATTAGGATAATTAAACAAAAAAATAAAGAATACCTTATTTAATATATCTTTAAAATAGCTTAATTATTTTTCTTAATCTAAATGTCAAATTCTTTGCAACTGACCAAAACATTGTTATGGAATTTTTGAATCAAAATACTTTCGACTTCAAAACTAGCTTTACGTCGTTTCCATCTCTTTAGACTGGTGTAAAACATGTTCTCTGACAATTATCATATTAAATAATTAAAAAATAACTATTCACTTTAAAGACAGAATTTAAATTTAATTAAATCAAGAAAAAAATATAAATATATATTACTTTTTCTTCTATTTAATATTTTTCAATTTTTCTCTTACCACTTTTTTCTTATTAAGTCAGACATCTTTCACTTTTTCTTCTAATTAGTTTGACTGTGAAATAAAAGGAGCGGACAGAGAATACAATTACTTTAGATAATTTGGTATGAGGAAAATATAAAAATAATTAAAAAATAATGAGACTTATTCTACTATTTTTTTTTAATTACATATCTATTTCTCTTTATGTTTTTTTTTTCTATTTATTTTAAAGCAAAAAAGTTTAAAATTTTTTAGTTCTTATTTTCTTCCACTTTTTTAACTTCTATCCAATTTATTCCTCTTCCTTCTACCATAAGCAAAAAAACATATTTTCTTTTTTTCTCACTTATTTTCCTCTCATTTTAAAATATATGGATATCATAACTCTTAAATTTTTATATAAGTTTAAACACATTTTTAATCTTTATAAAATAAATATTTTTTTAATAATAAATATGTTTTAGTTATTATAAAAAATCTAATTCATCTCTTAAATTTAAAATTATTTATTTGAAAAGAATTAGTCTTGACTCTTATAAAATATTTGGACTATTATAGTTTATTTTAAAATTTATTTAAAAAACATTATCGTAATATAAATAGATAAATTTTTTCCAAAAATATTTTTTAAATATCAAATATTAAGATTATAATATAAAATGTAGTTAATATTGAATATTTCATGTATATCTACTTGATTCGTATATTATATTTGTATTTAATGAATAATTTTTAGTAGATTCACATATACATTGATTATTATATTTGATATTTATGGTTATAATTATACTACGAGTGTTTTGAAAAAAATTCAGTATTTATATATTATTATTTTAAATTAAAATTTATAAGTTGTTTGAGATTCCACGTAAACTAGAGATAAGGTCAAAGTAAGTTTTATATATTGGTGCAAACCTCACCTCATCGAGCCGGTTTTATGAGGTTGAATTACGCTTTAATCTATTACAATATTGGTACTAATATTACTAATATGGTATCAGAGCCAATCCTAATGAGATTCTTGGACCATTCTCGGTCCACTTTCTCAGGCCGATAGTAATATGGTATCAGAGTGAATCCTAGCGAGATTCTCGGACCACTTCTATTAGACCACCCATAATTCCTAGTCCCATGTCAAGTTTAGAGACGCTCAACGTGAGGATAAAACAAAATTTTAACTATAAAAAATAAAAGTAAATTTTTGGGAAGCAAAATAAAAATGGTTAATTTTTTATAAATGGTTGGGAGTGTTGATCCATGTGCAAGCGTAGGTAGAACTTTTGATTAGTGAATATTGAGTGATGAGAGAAGAATGGAGAGGCATGTGGCTTGCATGTTGTAGCCTTCTTTCTAGCTCCCATGAAATAAAAATATGCAAACAGAACCTTGTAAAAGGGAAAAAGTGGCAAGAAGAAGAACCTCAAAAGGAAAAGTGAAAGTGAAAGCCAATGTCTAAAAATGTGGTCCAGTGCCAACATCCTTATCCATTTGTGTTTGTAGGGTTTTTTAGAGCATTCTTCCCAAAGTAATTTGAACTTGTCTTTTCTGTAATTCAGTGAAAGATGCAAATCCCTTTTCTGAAAGTAAGAGCCCACTGTTACCTATCTCATTCTTCTCTTTCACCACTTTTCACATTTTTTTTTTTTAAATAAAAGTTAGTACATATTTTAATAAAATTATCTAATTTAAATTAATTATACAGGACACCATTTATATTTAATAATTTAATATTAGTATCATTGAAACTGATTTTGTTTTCAAAACAATAGTATTTTTCGATTTATTTTCAAATAATAATAATTTAGTTTTTTGAGCGATTTTCGACCATATTCTTACATATACTTAAAAATAATTAATATAAAATCACTTAGATAATAATAAAAAACAACAATAATTAAAAAATAGAATAACTATTAAAATTTATTAATTTTTATGTTACAATTTAAAAATTATCATTTTAAAATAAATACTCTCAACTTTAAACTAGCCTAGATTTATTGATACTAAATTTGATTTAAATACTTAAGGGTTTTTAATTTGAATATTGTTTGTCTTATAAAAAATATTAACGTGAAAGCATCTTTTTGTATTATGTCAATTATATTTATTTAATTAACTTGTATGAATGTAAATATAGTGATATTTTTATAATAAGGAAATAATTCTTTATATTTATTATTAGAAAAATGATGAAGTAGGTAAAATATTTTATTAGTTTTTTTTAGGAATTAATGTATATATTAATAATTGATGTAGAAAATTTTTATTAATGTAAAATTTTTTTATTATGAGATTATTTTATGTTTTTACTTTTTCTTCATTATAATATATGTCTTACATTTTTTTTTCTTATTTCTCCTCTTCCTATAATATTATTGTCACCATTATGAGTATTATTGTGATGTGAAAAGAAGAAGAATGTTACTGGTATTCTTCGCTTCTTCTCAATATTATGCACCAAATTGCCATAAATAAAAACACTAATTAAATTCTTCTGCGCTTATAATATTTGTTGTCATTAAAACAAATTATATACCTCTAATTTTATTATGAACGGATAAAAAATTAATATTTATACTAATGATGATATTGAGAAAATATAAAATACAAATGACAAGATACATTACCTTAAATTAGTTTTATGTGAGAATTTAATTTGTTAAGTTAATGAATTAAAATCATTTGAAACATCTTTGTTAAAATTTTAAATAGATTAATTTTATTATTATACTTGCAAAATTAATTGTATGTCTACCTGTATCATTAATTTTATTATTATTTATTCAAAACTTATTATATTATACTATATAAATTGTTTGATTAGATAATTTGAGAATAATATATTTTTTAATAATTTATTAATTTGATGAGATTTAATACATCTTTTCATATTCAGAACTAAATACTAATTAATATAATGGACAAATCTTCTAATCAATGTAATTAGATTACACAAACTTTATTAATCTTCTACTTTGAATATAGTGTTTAACTCATCATATAAAATTAATTTAAAAAGTGAAATTTATACTACAATTATATATTTATAATTTGACTCATTTTTATTTAATATAAAATTTCTAATATACTCTTTTATATTAAAAAATAAAACATCAATTCATATATAAATCTTCTTAAGAAATAGATACTAATAAAATATAGTTCACAAACCCTTTTTAATATAAAATAAGTAAATATTAATCTTAAATTTTAATATTATATAAAAAATAAATATGTATTTAACTTATTTTATAAAACTGATTCAAAAAATAATTATAAAATAATATATTTTTAAATGAAATAAATTTATTTTTTTAAAATAAATGAAATTTTTATACATAAAGTAAATTATTAAATAAATTATAAAATAAGTTATTGTATATAAATTTATATAATTATAAATTAAAGTTGAATAAATTCATATAGAATTAGTGAGAGTATGAAAATAACATTAAAAAATTATATAATTTGTTCAATAAAATAGGAAAGATATTAATAAAAAATATCATTGTCTATATATTAATAATTTGAATGAGAAATATAATAATTATAATATTATAAATAATCTGAAAAAAAATATTATTAATAATATTTTAAGGATTTTATATATATATATATATAATTTCACATTCGATATAAAAAGTTATCTATTTTTTATTAATAAAATTTATATCAATTTTATCATCGATATAAAATATTTAAAATAATCACTTCTAATAATAAAATTATTTTAATATTAAATTAAATTAAATTTTTCTTTGATAAATGATATGAAATTAAAAATTAATAAAATATTAAAATAAAGAAGATAAGTAAATTTTTTATTAATTATTTTTATAAATAATATTAATGTTTTTAATATTATAATATTATATATATTATAATTTTTTTAGATATGATAATTCTTTTATCTAATAATATTATTTAATAATTATATTAATACTTAAGATATTATAAAAAAGAATTAAAAATTAAAAAATAAAATAATAATAATTTTTTGTATATTATATATATGATTTAATATTATCATGATAGATAAGTGAATATCCTATTCTTAATGATAGGTAGACCCTTTCTTAATAATTAACCATCATTTCAACATTATTCATTATTCTTGATGTAGTACTTTATATCAATTTAACTTGACGCTATGTTTGGTTTAAGGCGCAGATTTATGCGAAAAAAAACAATAAAAAAAAAACAAATATTCTTAATGTGTATTTCAAAGTTTATTTTAGTTTCCAACTTTCTTCATTTAATTGAGAAGAATTGAAAGGAATTAAGAATAAAAAATTATTCATATTTTTTTCTTCTTCTTAAATTCACTTACTGATTCAAATAAAATATTAAAAAGTAAAGGAGACTTGGTTGGTTAAATTGACACAGTAACAAACTAGTATCTAGAATAATCATTAGAAAAATATGAAAAATGTGGCAGGTAATATTCAAACATTCAAAGGATGTTTGATTCGGTTTATTTTGAAAAGAAAAGAAAATTACATTAAATAAAAAAATTACAATTATCTCCATAAATTTAAGTAGCAAACGTGCACACCAACCTAGAAGAGAATCCGTTGTCGTGTCCTGTCATGCTTGAACACTTCAAAGAAAAAAAAACAGAAAGAAAAGAAGAAAAATAAAAAATAGGAGTTTGGAACTTTTGACGTGATTCTTTGTTCCAAAGAGGAACGTGGTCTGATAGACACGACAAGCTGTCTCTTGCGTGGACCCTTTTCTATCGCCGTTTTAAGGGGCCAATGCCTCTCCTCCCTCTTCCCTGGTCTTGGATCCTCCCATGACTCATTCAAGTTTCTTCTTTTTATGATTATGCAATTATTGACTTCAATTCCCATATAAAATAATAACAACAAATCATGTGATTTATACCTTCAATTATAAGGACATTTTGTACTTTGCCAATACAAAATTCACTATTAGTTCTTGGAATAATCAAATATGGATGGGTTGCATTTTATCATGTTCCCCAAGATTTTGATTAACCTATTTGCATAAACCTATTTGCATTAAGAAATCAATAATTTAGCCTTCTAGTTGAAACTTGTAGCATTTTTTTTTAGTGTGTTAAAGTATATTTGAATTGGTTTCATGATTATATATGTAATAAATAACTCTTTCATATTCTCTTTATATTTAAACTTGCGTTTTGAGATTTTTAAAATGTTTTGTATTTGTTAGATTTGGTGTTAGACAATACGGTAGTAGCTGATATTTTTAATTATGGATTAAAAATAAACTCAGATATAATATACAATTAAAATTTTAGATTAATTTATATTTATATGTGAGAGGGGAATAATTTTTTTTTAAATTTTATTTTTAATTAATGTAAGATTTGAATTTTTTTAATATTTTTAAAATATTATTATGATTTTATGAGATAAAATTAATTCGTAAATAATGATATTTTATATGATAAATTAATGAAGATTAATATTCTTAAAAAATTTTGTAACAAAAATAAATTTTAAAATATAACACATTTGATATTTTTTAATAATAATGTTGAATGAATATTTGTAACGTATTTAAAATATTAATTTATACTAATACAGTTTATAAAGTTTTAATATTTAAAGGATTAACTCTATTATATTTATTTACAGATAAGATCAAAAATAGAGGATTACAAGTTTCATCAAATGATAAGATTAATTCCTAATACATTAATTAGGATATCTATTATCTTCTTGTTAAAGAACCTTCTCTAGACCTGACACCTATTCCTGTGGAGAGTAAAAGATCATAACAAACAAACATACAAAACATAGCAAAGCACGGTAAACTAGCGATACAAAAGAGCATCTATAAATTAATAAATTATACAAAATAGTCCACAACACGTTCAAAGTATAAGGGCCTACATAAAGTTTCACACATATCAATTTCACACTAAAAAACAAGACGGACGTCTTCCGGAAATTATATGGGTCTTGGATATCTAAGGCTAGTACCTAATGTATCAAAACAGGACCACGAATTTTATCACGATCGACTAACTGAGTCAGTTTTACCTCAATGTCATCCCTACGCTACTCATAACCATTACCACATTAAGGTAGTCTCATCTAATTATCTCATAATAACTAACGAAATCTCTATCGACCTCTCACCACATGTAATCTTAATCTATATGACTTTGATTCACATTGAGGTATGGATACCTTATACCGTATCCTTAGACCCATACACACTAAATTACCATATGTCACATTCCATTTCATATAATAACTCTCTTTTAGATATACACGGTCTCATGCTCACTTTCATACTTATCATTCTCAAATCACACATCACATTAATCACCCATCAATACGCTATACTTAAAAATCTCACATTCAACATCACTTCTCAAAAAGGGAAATGCTTGAGCGAAATTCAATTTCGCTCAATGGATTGGGGCTAGAGGACAGTCCTAAAACTGGGACAAATCTGCTTAATGTGGTGTTAATGCACTCAGCACACCAAAATTCGCTTAGTGGATTCTACTTTGCTCAACGAATTAAAATCTGAGAGCATCCCTTAAACCCTAGAACTAAATCCGCTCAACGAATATGAGGAGCACTCAACATATCCATAGTAGATTTTAAATTATGCAAAGAAATGGCATTGATTTACTTGGTCAATTTCCCATTTCTACACAATTCAAAGTCTCAAAACTAGTACATAATGTACATTTTCTACCAACTATAAGGCCAATTAAGTCAAAGCCCTTCGTCTACACAATTTCATCCTCCAATCCAAATTCACAATACATTCTAAGAAGAAAATTACTTAGTTCAATTCAATGGCACATACCACTTCTAACTCATATGTTTCTACTTCACCATTCAAGCATGCATAGACAGCCAAACAATAAATTTTCTTAACATTCACAATTTCAAAATCATAATACTCATTCAACAATTCATTCAACACAAAGTTTTCATTAAATATAGAAAAGTTCATTTTAGAAAGACATTACCGTCATAAAAAACCCCAACTAGGATAATTATTTAGCAGATTCTAGTGACCTAACTGATGTGAAAATCAGATTACACATCTTACTCATTCACTCAAACCTGACCCCAAATCTAGAATTCAAAACAATTTCTACAAAGTTAACTAGTTTCCCTTACCTTGAAGATTTCCAAAGCAGCTTGCTGCTACCTCCACCAAGGGTAAAATCCCAATTGCTTCAAGAGTACTTAAAGACCAAATCAACCATATCATTATGAACCTAATCTAACATAAAAATACACGAAAGTAAAAGAAAGCACATGAATGGGTACCAAACGCCCAAAACAACAACCCCAATCGAATCTTAGAAGGATAAATAAAGTACAAAAAACTTACTCAAATGGAGATTCCAATGGACTTAAAATACTCTACTTTTCAAGAGTTTCCAATGGTATACTTGGATCTTGAAAGAGATGAAGGAAGAGAAAAGTTAGAGAAAAGGTAGAAAGTTTAGACAGAAAAGAGTTTTAGAAAGATAATAATTTTTGAAATAATAAAAATTAAAAGGTTTAGTTTTTTTATTTATTTATAATATTTTTAAAACTTTATCAAACACTTTCACTCTTCACTAGTTAAGTCATCGTCTTACTAGAATTAACTCACATTTATCCCTACCATCTTTCTGATGAAAAAAAATGTTTTAAATTTTTAACCTATTAAATATTTTTACTTCTTGACTTTTCATTTTAATTTTTTAAATAGTATAAGGATGCGGTTTATTAATTTAAATTTATGATTTTTAGAATATAAAAGAGGAAAAAAAAGTTTAGTTGAGTTAAATTTCAGATTTTAGTAGAAAAAGTAATTATTATAATTTTTCTCTAACTAATTACTCGCAATAGTAATTTGTAAACTTTATCTATATAATATTATCAAGTGGTTTAAATAACATTTAATGAAACTTATGCCACTCATAGGGTTTTATTTGACCCCATATTCCCGATCCTTTGAGCAAGTTTACAAATTTATTTACTTGATTAAGAAAAAAAATAAAAATTTAAATGGGTTCTTATAAATATGATTTTATTTATTTTTAATAATATGTTTTTATTTATATTAAATTAATTGTATCTCTAAGTCTTAAAAATTAATTTTGATTCATAAATTTTTTAAAAAAAGTTTTAGTCTATTACATTTTAAAAAATAGAATCTCACATTTGGAAACATTTTTTTAAAAAAAAACTTTACTCTATGAAATTTAGTATTTAGAAATTAAAAATATACTTTTTAATCTAAAGCACTATTTCTTTTAATTTAGAGATAAAAAAAATTATCCTAAATTTGAAAGAATTAAAAAATATTTTTTTTTTTATATTTTGCAAATGTTAACCTTTTTTCTTAAATGTGTTTTATGACATGTGATATAGTTAGATGATGCATATCATGTCATAGTAAAGCAGTAATAACGACTAATTTTAAAATTTAAAAAAACTTATGAGAAAAAAAAATCTTTAAATATTAAAACTAAATAATACTTACTACTACTAAGAATATATTTTCACCTAATATTTAATTTAACATCTTTTGCAAAGTTATTAAAATTTCTTATCACCAGCCCTTAACCACTACTGAAAAAACTGATTTAGTGATTCTTTAAAAGGTTAAAATGGAGGTATTACATATCACTTAAAAAAAACTTATTTATGCATACAATTCACACTTATTCTTGATTTAAATATAAACAAAATAATCGATTTTTATACTAAATAAAAAATTAGTTAATACTATTTAATTAATTATATTTAGAAATATGGTTTCAAATTATCTTAATTGAAACTTGATATAAAAATAATAAAAATTTATTGAAAATAAAATCTTAATTAATTAAAATATTTTTTAAGATGTTATCATTAAATAAAGTAAAACTAATGAAGATATGTTTATATTTGAATTCAATTTCTTATAATGTTTATAATTGAGTTTAGGGTAACATAGAATTGGAATTTATTAACTACTACAAAAACTTTAAAATGAATTCTCTATTTTAAATGTGAAGGTAATTTAATTAACATTGATGATGAGAAGTTGACATGGTAGAAGGTTTAATTGGATGCATTTGTTTGATAGTGATTAAGTGTGGGATGGAGGGGTCCATAATAAATGTTGTAACAGTTTATTATTGACTTCAATTGAAAATATCAACTTCTCTTGTTATAATATGTTGAAGTGCTTTCGTAAATCTAATTATAATAAATAAAAATTTGTATATTTTTTAAAATATTCATACAATATTCATATTTATGCTGAGCGAATTATGTTTAATATAAATAAAAGTAATTTTTTTTATAAAGTTAAATATAAATATAATATATTTAATAAATTATTAATATTATGCAGATATTATTATTCATATAAGTAATCAATTTTACAATTTTTAGTTCACGTAGTTTTGTGTAATTTATTCCAACTGCATAATTATTCATTTTATTATATTCTTTTCGTTTTAAATTCTGTTTAAATATTAATTCAATCTTACTATAAATAAACATTTCTTTCTTTCGCTTATGCATGTCTAATTATTTCTAAACAAAAATTGTTAGATACTTGAATGTAAATTTGTACACTTACCAATTGTTACTGACATTTTAATTTCTCGAAATTTACCAATAATTTTATCAAAACTACGTAAATTATGTATGTAAATATTGTTAGATACTTGTATGTAAAACTACGTAAAATTTATTTTGCACTTTTACGAATTTTATTATTAAATTGTAAATTTATGAATATTATCATATATGTTTCAAAATTGTATCTATTTTACATTTTCATCAATTGACACTCAACCTATTAAAATTATAATAATTTTTTTTTATATTTTTATGAATTTCTAAAAAAAATCATAATATTTATTTATAGATTATTCATTATAATTACTTTTAACAAAATCGATAATTAATCAACTTTAATAATCCATTTTATTCAAAATAAATATGTCCTACTAGACAAAATCTTAGAAATTTATATAACTATTATTAATTATTTATATTTTATTTATTATTTAAAAATAATTTTTAAAAATTTTATATATAGAGAGAGAAAAGAAGAAGAAGAAATCAATTTATTAAAAAATAATATATTTATATGAATATATAAATATACAAATAAACAAATAAATAAAACTATATATATAATATAATATTTTATTAATATATAAGTTATTTTATCACTCTTTATAAAATATTTTACAATGAAACAAGAATTTTAATACTTTTACTTAATTTAACAACGGATAAATAATTATATCATATTTTTTTTCATTTTATTTGTTGATGATATAATTATATCATTCTTAGTGACGATACAAAATCAAAATTATGCATTTCAAATATATTAAACACCACAAAATTAAAGTATATTATGCATTTTAGTCATCCAAGCATATATTTTACAAAAATTAGACTGAATCGTTAACTTTCCTTATCTTTTATTTTGATTTTCAAATTTTGTTTTCTTTTAATAATGAGGTTGGGTTCTAGGTACTCACTAGCCTTTAGCACACCTAATGACACACCTCACACAACACTAAGAATGGAAGTCGGGTTAGATTCATTTAAAGAAGGAATCCACAAAGGACCCCAAAATCCTAACTTTCCAAGGTGAGTTTGAACATAGAAGAATCTACCAAAATGGATTCCAATCAGTAAGAATCAGTTTCCTTTTTAAAGAACTTCTAATGACGGACTTGAGTTTGGAAGAAAATGAAGAATGAGGGAAAAACCTTAGAGAGAAAGTAGAAGATTCTTGAAGAGAAGAATTTAGAGAAAAAATATCTTGAAAGTAGAGGAGAAAAATGATAATATTAGAATTATATTTCCCGTATACTTAACTAAATCATTTCCTTTTTCACTAATCAAAATTCTTTAATTCTTTAATTAATTGGAAATAATGTTTCAAAACCACAGCCATCACAATTCAAAGTAGAGGTGTTCAGAACCGAACCGATCCAAAAAAAAAATCGAAAATCGATTCAAAAAACCGCAAACCGATTAAAATCGCAAGTTTTTTTATCACTTTGGATTTTTTTTTTTCATAACCGCGCGGTTCGGTTTGCAGTTTGACATTTTAAAACCGAACCGAACCGCAATTATTAAATAATATTATATTTATTTTTAATTTTATTTTGCAAAGAAAACCTATTGTTGTATATTATAACTTTCATTTTGTTAGACGCATCTTAAGATTCCTTACTTGAGACTCCCTTAGTCTGATTTCATTAGGTAAGTTTTTTTTTTTTCATTCACTCATTAATATATTTCCTTTCTTATTCTTTCCTCTTTCATTTTTCATATTTTGATTTTAATTCCACATCAATTTGTCTTATGATTCATTTTCGATTTTCATTGAATAAATGTTCTATTATTTCCCGGTTTCATTTTAGGGTTTACGATTTAGAGTTCTCGGTTTCAGTTTAGGGTTTAGGGTTTTTATTTCAATTAATTTCGTTTTTACTAGGGTTATTATTTTTTTAGTAATATTCATATGTTGCAGCTTATATTTTGTTAAATGTATTTTAGTGTCCCTTTACTTGAAAAACTCCATTATTGTAATTTTATTTTATTCTAACCTAATTGAGCACTTGGTTGTGAATCAAGTTCAGAATTTCAAAGGTTAAAAATAGTCAATTATTAATAAAAAAATAAAATTAAAAATTAAAAAAAAAATCACAAAAACCGATCCAAACCAAACCGCTAAAATTGGTTTGGATTGGTTCAGATTTTTTTTTAATTTCAAACCGAACCACAAATAATTTTTATATTTAATTCGAATATATTTTAACAAAAAATCGAAACAAACCGCAACGCGAACACTCCTAGTTCAAATAAACAATAAGCCATTCAAATTTTTCATACAATTTATAATTCTCTTATTTGAATCCATTATACATATTTCTTAAGCCGTAATATAAAATAAAAAATAATTTTTTGAAATTATTTATTTAAAAAGAAATATGTAAAAATATTTTTTTATCCTTACTAAACAATTTTTGTTTTCATGCGCTTCATTGAATTAATCATGCCATATTTTTCAAAATGACTACAGTTTTAGTCATATAAAAAGTTTTAAAACGTTTAATATTTTTACTTTAATTGAATATTAATTTTTTTTCATTCTAACATATTTTTAAATTAGTTATTTTTTTATTATTTAAAGTAATATGTTTATGAAAAAAGTGACATTAGTTCAGTTAAATTATTTTAAAAATTAACATATTTATTATTATTATTATACAATTATATTAAATTGTATTTTCTAGTAATAAGGGCAAAAGTATGTGATAATTTATTGTGGCATTGATTATGAACTGTTTACAGAGTCAAAAGTAACACCACAACTGAGCAGTCATAGTTAAATTAATAGTGCATATTTATTTTCTTTTCCACTTGATTAAAAGAAGAAATTTTGAAAGTTCAAGCTTACAAATATTTCAAAATTTTCTTATTTATTTGGCACATATCAAACCACTAAAATATTTATTAATAAATGTTTTTTCCTCCCATTCCTCAGCTTATCTCATTGGTATTAAATGGGTGTAAATTATTTTGATTTTCTGTTTTTAATTTGTTATTATTATGTTTTTTCTTCTGAATATTTTTTCCATCTTTCCCTCTTATTTCTACTTTCTAAAATTCATTTTTTTAAAATTAGAAAAAAATAGGGAAACATAACTTGAGTCATTAATTTTTTTAGATAAAATATTCAAAGAAAAAAAATTTTCTGTATGTAAAATGAATATTTTATTTTCTCCATCCCAAATTAATTATACAACTAGACAACGTTTCCAGTTTTCAACAGAATATTTCTTCTGTAATTTTCCTTCAAATAAGTTATATCAATATTTATATTTCCAACATATAAAAATAGTGTATTTTTAAAAAAATAAAACTATTAAAAATATATATTTATTATTTTTTAATCTATATAAATATATCTTATTCATTCGTCATTTGAGACACAAGTTACATAAAAATTAAATTGCATACAAAACTATTACAAAATTTGTTGTCTGTTTTTTGAAAGACCCTTTTATATTTAAATGATACATTACTTAATTTTTATTAAAATATGTTAATTGATTGACATGTTTGAATAAAATAATTAATAAATATTTAAAATAAATAAAATATATTTTTTCTTTTAATTTGATTTATGAATATGAGTATTGATTTATATTAAACTCTTACTTAAATATTTTATTTTTAAAGATAATTTAAAAAACAATAATATAAAATATTAACTAATTTATAATTTTTAAGTTATTAAAGAATATGAATTAATGAAAATTTGGTATGAATAAAAGACTGATGAAGTAATTAATTGATGTCATAAGAGAGTGAGGAGAGAGAAAATATATATATAATTGGATATAGATTCGTTACCACATTATCTTTTTGAAGCTGTGACCCTGTTCAACTATCTCCACTGTCCTTCTTCTCCTCTCCAATAGTTACCGACCCCATTAATGGTAGCAACGCAACTACGAACACCGAAATAAATGCCTTTTTCAGACTCCACAGTACGACATTTTCAACTACCTTACTTGTCTTTTCTCAACACACGTACACCATTTCACCCAAGCCTCAAATTGTGAACTTCCATATTTCCACCTCCCAAGGTCCTGTTTTCTCTGTTTCCTCTGTTCTGCTCTGTACCATCGGCACTTAATACACCTTCCAATTAATGGGTCCTTCTTTGTTTCTCTGAAGAGGTGCTCCGTTGTGTAAAGTTACAGTTTTTACTCCATGAACTCCTTGAACGCTGTCTAAGTTTCCTAGTTGTCCTTCTTGGTTCTCTTGAATTGTGTTGTGGACATAACATTCCTGAGGAGATGATGCAGTGTTCTACACTGTTAACAAAGTTTTGATGAAAGGGTGTGTGAATGTGATTTCGGCCACTATGTGAAATTTTTTGGAGTCTCCGGGACTATAATTGTGACCTCATCGATTGTATTTGTCTATAATTTCTTCCAATTTCTGCCATAACGTTGAAGTTTTTAGGGTCTCTGACATTGCAATTGTGGTCCTATCGGCTGTATTTGTTTATAATTTCTTTCAATTTCAAGAATTGTGACGAACTCCAACCACAAGTGCAATTTAGAACTTTTGCTGTTGAACAAATTTTTTTTCAGGGTGGTCTACTTTTGACATCTTCGAAGTTTGAAGGATCTGTTTTGAGTCTTTGGATATTCATCAAATCTGGTGCGTGACGTTCCAAGGTGGTATACAATGCGACATTTTTGTTACCTTTATCTAGTGGTTCTTTCGTGGTTTTTGTTCATCCCAAACACTCATGAATTACAAGCTGCTCAGACTCAAGCCTTGTTGCAGTTAAGAGTTTACCTAGAGTACCCTTCCTCTTTGCAAATTTGGGAATATTACCAGGGGGACCTATGCAGCCTCTCTCCATCTGCAAACCTGAGCATTAAATGTGAAGAAGACGAGGTAACCGAGCTTAAAATTATGGGTGAAAAATCTTTGAAGCCACCGTGGTTCAATGGATTTGCAGTTCCTAATCAGACTCTATCCATGAATTTCTCCATTGGTTCCTTTTTCACAACTTTGACAAGGTTGGCCAGCTTAAGGGTTCTAAGCTTGGTGTCCTTGGGGATTTGGGGGCCACTTCCTGACACGATTCACAGTTTCTCTTTGCTTCAAGTTTTGGACTTGAGTTCCAATTTCTTATTTGGAGCCATTCCACAAAAAATATCCACAATGGTAAAGCTTCATGCACTGACCCTTGATGACAATTATTTTAACACCACTATGCCAGATTCGTTTGATTCTCTGTCCAATCTGAATATCTTGAGTGTGAAGGGTAATGGTTTAAAGGGTTCATTCCCCTCCTCACTGGGCAAAATTAAGACACTTGAAGTTCTTTCCTTGTCCCACAATGAGTTGTCTGGTGGCTTGCCTGGTCTTAGTTCTCTCACTGGTCTACATGTTCTGGATTTAAGAGAAAACCACTTAGAATCTGAACTACCATTGTTGCCTAAATCTGTGGTCACCGTGCTGCTTAGCAATAACTCGTTTTCAGGAGAGATACCTAAGCAGTTTAATGAACTGGGTCACCTTCAACATCTTGATCTTTCTTCAAATCACCTCAGTAAGACACCCCCATCTACCTTGTTTTCTCTTCCAAAAATAAGTTATTTGAATCTGGCAAGCAATGTGCTAAGTGGGACCCTTCCAGACAAACTTAGCTGTGGTAGCAAACTTGGGTTTGTGGACATTTCTCGTAACAAGTTAAGTGGTGGACTTCCTTCTTGCTTGGCCAATACATCTGATAGTAGAGTTGTTAGATATGCTGGAAACTGTTTATCTGTTGATTCTCAAAATCAGCATAGAGGTTCTTATTGTAAAGAATCTACCTCTGGATGGAAGAGCTTTAAGACATGGGAAGTAGCAGTAGTAATGGTCATCATTGTTGTACTTGTTCTTGTGCTTTTGGTGTCAGGAGTATTCTTATGGAAAAAGTATCATTCCAGAAAGACAACTGGGCAGGATGTGTTGCTAAAGATTGTTCAAGATAACTCCTCAACAAGAGTTCCATCAGAGATCCTTGCAAACGCCAGTAAGTATATAGGTTACTTAGGCCATGTGTTGTTAATTCTTATTGGGTATGAAGTTTTCTAAGATAGTAATGTCTTGATTTCTGTTGTTTTCAGGATTTATTTCTCAAACAGTGAAGCTAGGGACACAAACTACTCCAATCTGTCGGCAGTTTTCAATAGAGGAATTGAAGGAAGCCACAAAAAACTTTGACTTGTCAACTTTTATTGGTCAAGGCTCCATAGGGAAGGTACACTTCAACCAATTCAAATGTTATTTGAAATATTGTATATCTTATTCTTTTGGTTTTAAGGGAGGGTATACCACTGAGGTGGGTTCTACAGTTCTACCAAGTCCTCTTAAGTAGACAAAATTACTTGAGTTTTCTAGAAGGTTGCAATTTCTGAAATCCTTGTCAATTTATTCGTATGTTTTTGGCCTTTCACCTTGTTAGGAGGTCAGGTGATTTAAAATGTATATGTGTAAACATGAAAAGACTTTGTCAAACTTATTTTGTATGCTCACTGTAAATGCCTCTTTTACATCTTCTGCCATATTACAGCTGTACAAAGGTAAACTAGAGAACGGATCCTATGTGGCAATACGATCATTGGCTCTGTCAAAGAAATGCTCAATTCAAAATCTTAGAGCTAAATTGGATTTACTCTCAAAACTTCAACATCCAAATTTGGTTAGCCTTTTGGGCTATTGCATTGATGGTGGTGGACAAGATGATTCCAATTCCCACAAACTTCATCTTGTATATGAGTATGTATCAAATGGGAATTATCATGCCCATCTGTCAGGTTAGTACGGAAAAATGATAGTATGCTTATTATTGAGTCTTAAGTTTCACCTTCATGAATTTTTGTTATTAATCATCAGAAATATTGAAACTACATATAAGAACTTCGAATGGGACGTGTCTGCATAAACGAGACTAAGTTATATTGTGGAATTAGTTGCTATTAAAGATGGAAATGTGTCTCCAATTAACGTAGAGAAATTTTCTTGTTCATTTAGAAACAGATTGCATTCAAATCTTCATGGTTTGAATATCTCAATAGAGAAGTGGGTCTAAATTACAATTACTAAAAGCTTAATATCTCAAAAACTAGTGGACAAATGTGGTTTGGTGCAGCCACAATTTTGGCCACAAAACTTCAATATTGTGGCTACATTTGCTGTTTGCTGTCACAGGACTACAATTTAAAACCTTGGTGGGAAGATTTGAAATTTGGTAGAGTGGAAAGTGCATTCAACTAATTCCACAATATAACTTAGTCTCTATAGACACGGGGACAATTTAACCATTTTTTTTTGTGATGATTTTATCTTGTCAATCCTTCTTAACCTTGTCATTTGTCTTACTATAATCAGTATTATTATGATTTGTTATCATTACCTTTTACAATCATATACATAAAAAGTGGATATAATATCTAATTTACTTTATAAATAAATTAGTAATATATAATATTAGAATCGGTTTTATAAGGTAATTTAGGTGTTATATCCACTTTCTATGTATGAAGGCTTCAAATCTACTAATCTTCATTCATTCATCCATGCAGAATTTTCTGTAGAGAAGGCACTTAAGTGGTCTGATAGATTGGCAATTTTAATTGGAGTTGCAAAGGCAGTGCATTTCTTACATACTGGTGTTATACCTGGCTGTTTTAGTAACCTACTAGAGACAAAGAATGTCTTGCTTGATGAACACCGCTTTCCAAAACTTAGTGACTATGGTATGTCCATCATCACAGAAGAAATTGAAAAGTTTGAGGTATGTTCCTGGCATACCAATGTTGCAGTTTTACCATTGTTTAATATAAATTATAATTGATCTTCAAATGACTCTGTTGCCTTATTTGTGTGGTACAGGCAAAGACTGAGAAATCAAAGCCATGGTATGATACCAAAGCTCATTTTACTTTATTAGAACAACCTGCAATTGAATAAACATCTTGTCAGGATTATATTTTATAAAATTTTGAATGCACTTTCCACTCTACCAAATTTCAAATCTTCCTACCAAGGTTTTAAATTGTAGTCCTGTGACATCAAACAACAAATGTAGCCACAATATTGAAGTTTTGTGGCCACAATTGTGGCTGCACCAAACCACATTTGTCCACTAGTTTTTGAGATATTAAGATTTTAGTAATTGTAAGTTAGACCCCATTTCTCTATTGAAGTCATTATTACCAGTATTTTGTTGCAATACACCATGACTACTACTCTCTTTAGCAGCTCCATTATCATGATAACATCAAAGAATCACAACTGAACCCATAAAGTCATGACTATTGTTGTTAGTTTAACATAAAGAACACAACCATGATTGGTTTTCATTCATAAGAGGATTTGTTTAGATATTAGGATATTGTGTTTGTTTCCTTGAAGCCACTTCACTCCTCAATGCAACTACTTTTCTTAATTTTTGTATAGTCATCACTTTTAATGTTTTCACGCCCTTCACGATCCGCTGTCAAGGATAGGAAAGATAAAGTTTGTTATGCATTAATGGTTTTATGGTATGAAAGATGGAATAACAAAAAAATGTTCTTCTTTTTTCTATTGCAGCCTAAGGACAAAAGCAGACGATGATGTTTATAATTTTGGATTCATATTGTTCGAATCACTTGTTGGACCCATAGCATGCGACAAAGGTGAAACATTTTTTCTAAATGAAAAGGTTAGTATTTTCTTAAAAAAATTTCCTTTGGCTTCTTGATGAATACCGCTTTGATGAATATATTCTATGAATAAAATTTCCTTTTGTTTATCTATGAATACTGCTTTGATGAATATATTCAATGTGCTGATATCATAAGATAAAAAAGAGAAGAGACGAGAGGGAAAGGAAAAAGACAAATAAAATTTATGATAATAACATGAAAAAACTTTAAAACATATAAGTTATAACAAAATATAAATAAGATAATGTATCAATATTATAAAATCTAAATTATCTTTAACTAATAAATACTAATAATTATATAATATTCTAACATCCCCTTTAAATTCATAATGCATTAGTACAAAGTATCGATGATTTATCAATTAAACATTTAGTAGAGTGAGATTTTATAAACAAATCAGTAATCTACATAGTCGAAGAAATGAAAGGCAATGTAATGGTTCCATGTTGAAGATGATGACGGGTGAAATGACAATCAATTTCAATATGTTTCGTGTATTCATAAAAGACCGAGTTATGAGAAATTTGAATAGCGCTCTTGTTAACGTAACCAAACAACTTTAGTAGTGGTTACAGCCATGACACGATATTCAGCGTCAATAGAAGAACGAGAAACAATATTTTGTTTCTTACTCTTCCAAGAAATAAGAGAGTCTCTTAGAAAAATGCAGTAACTGTTGGAGATCCCACATCGACTAAAGATAAGGCCAAAGTAAGCTTTATATAGTAGTGCAAACCTCACCTCATCGAGCCGGTTTTATGAGGTTGAGTTAGGCTTTAATCCACTACTAATATTGGTATTAATATTACTAATATGGTATCAGAGCCAATCCTAACGAGATTCTCGGACCATTCTCAGGCCGATATCGGACCACTTCTATCAGACCACCCATAATTTCTAGTCCCACGTCGAATTTAGGGACGCTCGACGTGAGGAGGGTGTGTTGGAGATCCCACATCGACTAGAGATAAGGCCAAAGTAAGGGAAATAAAAGACTCTTAAACTGAGTACCACAAAGATATCGGAGAATGCGGAGAGTTGGAGATCCCACATCGACTAGAGATAAGGCCAAAGTAAGGGAAATAAAAGACTCTTAAACTGAGTACCACAAAGATATCGGAGAATGCGGAGAACAACTGCCCAATATATTGTAGTAGGACAAACAACAAACTAACTCACAACATACACAACATAAGTAACATCAGGACTAGTAATGGTGGGATCAAGTAGAGGAACACCTTAAGCTCAATAGGGGGTATCAGATGTGCGAGTATAGTGCTAATATATACTTAGATTGATAGAAAAGATAGTCTTTAGGAGAATATGCAACTTCTATGCCCAAGAAATAGCGAAGGTGTCCCAAATCCTTCATTTCAAATTGTTTTATCAACTGTAATTTTAGTCTTCCAATTCCATCTATATCATCCCCAATAATTATCATATTATCAACATATCAATTGAGAATAATATTACCATGAGAAGTAGTCTTTAGAAACAAAGCATAATCATAATCACCAAAACATAATTCAAGAGAAGTAATAACTTTGGAGAACTTTTCAAACCAAACCTGGAGAGCTTGCTTGAGACCATAAAGAACATTTTTTTAACTTACACACCTCCCTTGGATTATGATAAACACATGGAGGAGGTATCATATACACTTCCTCTCTCAAATCACCATTTAAGAAAGCATTTTGAACATCCATCTGAAAGATATCCCACTAACGAATAGATGCAATAGAAATAAGAGTGCTAATGGTAGTCATCTTAGCAACTGGAGCAAAATTTTCTGCATAATTCAAACCATATTCTTGAGAGAACCCTTTAGCAACTAGACAAGTTTTATAACGCTCAACAGACCCATCTGACTTTGTTTTAATCTTGTAGACCTACCGAGAGCCAATAACTTGTTTACTTTGAGGAAGAGATACCTAGCCCCAAGTAGTTGTCTTATATAATGCAAAAAGTTTCTCTTGCATAGCCTACTGCCAAAGTGGATCAAGGACAGCCTCTTGATAGAAAGATGGTTCAGACAAATTATGAATTTTGATTAAGAAAGAAACAAAAGACGAAGAATAAAAAGAATAAGCAAAATCCGATGATTGAGTCCCCCTGTTTACGTCCAGTCCCAAGCACTGTCCCTGATTGAAGATCCTTTACATAACAATTAGTAGAAGAAAACAAAACAAAATAGAGTAATTAGATTCAAATAATTGATTACTAGAGACAAGATTTAAAGTGAGATTACGAATATAGTAAACATTTGAGAGAGACAAATTAGATATAAAGACAAATCCAATACCTGCTAATGGCATTGAAGAGCCATAAGCTGTTAGAACAGATATAGTTAGGGTAAAATTTAAAGATACAAAAGATTTAGGGTCGTATGACATATGATGGAGACACCGATATCAAGGATACATAAGGAAGGGGACATACCTAAGGATTAACAGACATGACATGTGATTGAGTAGTAAGAAACCGTTGAAATTTTTCTGCAAGATCAACTACTTGAGAAGTGGTACTAGAATTGGATGAATGCTTAATGGGAGAAGTAACAACAACATATCGCTATAGAGGTATTTGTTGAAACTTTAATAATTCTAGGCATTGTGTTTTCCAATGACCTTCATCACGCCTAAACTTTCTTTGAAATTTACCCTTATCAAATGGAGTAACAAAGATTTATGAAGGAGTAGAGGGAATTCCTTTATCACAAATATCCTCCTTTTTATCAACCACTTTTAATTATACAGTAGAATAGTAAGGATCAATAAACCAAAAATAATATAACAAAAATAAATTATTGCATCAAATTGCAAATAGTATCAAGACAAATTATATTGTCTGACACTAACTCAGAACCTAGCTCTAGATACCATAACAAAAGTGAACTTTAAGCTTAATTCATTCTATAAAACCCACTTAATAAAGTGAGGTTTGCACCCACTTTATATATATTAATTTGGTCTTATCTCAGTTGATGTGAGATTTTTAACATACTTCCCTCATGTTGAGATGTCCCAACTCGAACATAGACTTACATATGGGTGGTCCAATAAAATTAACAAATTTTTTAAGATAAATTTTGATAATATGATAATATAAAAACAAGAAGAAAAAAGACCAGTGAAGAGGAAAAGAGAAATAATTTTTTTTATAATTACATATAAGAAAACTCTAAAAAATATAAATTATAACAAAATATAAATAAAACAATATATCAATAATATAAAGATTAAATTACCTTTTAATTAATAAATATTAAAAGTTATATAACATTTTATAGTTTTTTCTATTATTTATTTATTTATTTTATTTAATTTGACCTCTCAATCAATAAAATGTTCAATCAAATTCTTTAGATTTTAAAATATAACAATGTGACGGTCCTGCCTATTGAAATTAAGGTAGTTAGTATGACTAAATTCACGTTATATTGTCGTATATTAAAAAATTAAGAGATTTAATTAAATTTTTATTGCAAGATTAAATTGAATAAAATAAAGAAATTCAATTTAATTATGTCAATTCTAAGAATTTAGATTATGTATATGTATTATACCATTATATAAAGATTCCCTAAACCATCATGTGACATGACATATATCTAGACATGACACATGATTTTGGAAGTTAAAATAGTAACTTTCTAAAATATCTGTCACAAAATAAATTTTTAAACCTTTATACAAACAATTAGTTGATACCATTTTTAAAAGTTATGAGATAGAGTTCTTTGGGTCAAAATGGACTAAAATTAGTAGGATACTTTCATTTTTCTATCCTCCATATTTACAATATTTTGAAATATTAATTTCTTTTGTACTTAAGATTTTTAATATGTTTCTTAGTCTTTCCAAATTACAATTATGAAAAAAAAAAAGTTTTGATCCTTTAATTTTTTAGTTATAAATATCCAAATTGGAAAACAATCCTTGTAATGACATGACATATACCTAGACACGGCACATGTGGTCTTAAAGTAGCCAGTTCCTTACATCACACGACAAGATGCATGATCTAGTGATGACAGAAACCATTTGAAAAAGAAAAAGTTAAATTTATGAGGAATAGAACTAAATAAAAATTATAAGAAACTAAAACAAAAGGGTAAATTGATATTTAAACCTTTTAGTGATTATTATAAGTGGTTATTTTTTTAATGCAAGAGCTTATGTGATAATTGGTGCACACAGGCTTCCTTTGGCAGTCAAGATGGTAGAAGAAAGATTGTGGATCCTATAGTGTTGACAACTTGCTCTCAAGAATCATTATCAATTGCAATATCAATAACAACCAAATGCATATCTCCAGAATCTTCATTTCGTCCCTCTTTTGAAGATGTCTTATGGAACTTGCAGTATGCAGCTCAAGTCCAAGCCACAGCAGATGCAGACCAGAAATCAGATTAGTTCTACATACATAACATGATTTATATAGGTCAAGTGTGTAGTGTAGGAGGTTCAAAACTTGATCTTCAACTCCTCCATTCCTTCTCCAACCATGCTGATAAAGAAATCAATGATCTAGAAGTAAAAAAGCAGTGCAAATATAAAGGTATAGTTCTAAACATGTTCACCCCATTATCTTCTTCTTTGTGTTTCTTTTAGAGTTTTTATAGGACCTAGTTAGAATTCACAAACCTTTATAAAAGAAGAGGCGATTAGCCCTAGGAAGCAGATCATGAATTTGACTGAATGTTGATAGGATGAATGTTCTTAGAAGAAATTTGGTGGAAATTGTAGTGGTAAACATGGATTATGGAAGGTCAAATTCAAGTGTTACAGGGTAAAAGATTTCTAATGGATGTATAATATATGGTGTGTTAATTTGTATATTTAATTTTATGCTCTTTCCAAAGAATTTAATTCTCTACAAATTTGAGAAAAAGAGTTATCTGAAATTTCTAATATGATTCTCTTGCCACATATTTCCAGCATATTTAACATGTAATGTTAAAAAGAACAATATTTAAATAGATTTAAGAATTTTCTTTAATCTTTAATTTGACCTATATGAAGAAATGGAAATCTGGAAAAATATAAAGCAACAGTGATATAAAAATACATCATTTGTTATGGGGAAAGTGATGAGGATCAATAAATAATTTTTCCTACACTCAATTGACCTTAATTTTGGTTTTGATCCTTCTCGTGTGATAGTTTAGATTTTGGATCTTATGATTTTTCAGTTGTTCGTTATAATTAAATTTTATGTTGGATTTAACATTTTTTTTTTTTACTTCAAAATTTTTCTGCTCTATCTTTTATTCATTTCAAGATGGACATTTTGGAACTTATTTTTTATATTCTGAAAAGTTCATTTTAAAATAAATTAAAGGTGCTATGAAAAAATTGTGGGATGTAGAATAACATTCTTTCATATTTGGTTTTATTTTATCATATTTTAATTTTATTTTCTTTAGATTTTGAACTCTTCATCATATATATGATCGTAATAATTTGTAAGTAATAAAATATTAATTATTGTAATAAGAAATAAAATTTATTTTATTATTATTTATGTTAAGTTTGTATTTGTATTTTTTTTATATTAAAAGCGATTATTATATTTTCAAGATAAAGTATAAAGAAAATCCTAAATGAAAAATGAAAAATTTAAAAATTATTAAGAGAAGAGAAAATTTCAATAAGATATTTCATATTTACTCTATAACTCAATATATATAGTATAGTACAAAATAATTATAATCCTAAAGTTTATAATTAACTGTTTTGGAGTTATGATTTTCTTTGTAACTTTATCATTTTCATGAACTATCATATGGTTTTTAGAAATTTCAGAACCTATATTTTTTTATTTCTTTTACTACTTTTGTCTTTTTAATACTATCTCTTTTATCTCTTATACTATTTTTGTCTTTTTAGTATATGTGAGATCATAACATGCATAATTTTAGGGACCAAGAATATAAGATGAAAAAAACTCATTACAATGACTCTTTATGGCAGTAGTTTGCCTCGCTATTCTAACATCATAAAACATAAGAATAAATAGTTTTCAATTTTATGGTAATTTTTATTTTATTTTTATTAAAATAGGTAAATTTTTAAAATATTACGTAGTATTCACTCTTGTTAACAAGTTTAAGATTTTGAAAACACAAATTTTATTTTTTTATTTTTATAAATAATTATTATAAATTTTTTTAAATATTAAAAATATAATAAATAATTTAATTTATTATTATTGTTATTATTTATATTTTATTTTAATTAAGATATTTATAATTATTTATAAATAAATAAATTTAGAAATAATATTATAAATTTTAATAAATATTAGAATTATGGTAATATCTTTAAAATTTATATTATTATTGTTATTATTATTATAATTTATATTTTATTTTGATTAAAATATTTATTATTATTTATAGATAAATAAATTTATAAATAATTATTATTAATTTTTTTAAATGTTAGAAGTATGCTAGAAAATATATAAATTTAAAAATAATTATTTTTAATTTTTGAAAAAAAATTATATTTTAAAAGTACAACTTCATCTACTAACTAGAAATGAAATGTTGTATTTTCACCGCATAACTTTCTTAAATAGGTAATATTTAAAAAAAAAATTTAAAATATTTTACGAAGATTCTTCACCATCGATTTTTCTTGGTAGGTATTATTTACCATCGATTTTTTAATATGAGTACTGTTTACTACGAAAGTTTTTTTTTTATGAATATAATTTGTCATCAATAATATATTTTTAGTATATATTATTCTCCCACCAAATTTTTTTTATAGAAATTTTTCACCATTAGTTTTTTTTTTTTATGTATTGTTTACCATCGATATTTTTTTTAATAGCTAATTTTTACTGTTGATATTACCTCAATTCAATTAATTTTTTTTTTTTATAATGAGTCTTATTTAGATTGATGTTTTCTCTGTAGGTATTGTTTCTTATCAATATTTTTTATAGTTGTTATTTGCAATTCATATTTTTTTTCAAGGATATTTTTTACCATTAACATTTTTATTGAATATGACTTCCAATCGATGTTTATAATTTTTTTTTTTCATGGTGATTTTTTGAAGAAATTTATATGATTTTGTTTCCTTGATTTTCAACGACGAGAAAAGAATCAACCACTAAAAGAAGTTTTCTCTATAATTAAATATAAGTTACATAATTTTAATAATATTTGTTACTATGAGAGAATGTATTATAAAATCAATCATATATCAAAATTTCTTTTCTTTATAATAAAATAAATTTAAGAATTCTTAATATTTACTTTCCAACTTGAACAATAATATTATAAAATTAATTGTATCTTTAAATTTTTAAAATAAAAATTATAATTATATTTATTAAAATAAATAATTTATAAGAATATTATTAAAGAATTATAAAAATAATATAATATAAAATTATTTTTATTTTTTATTAATGTAAGATAATACAATATAATTTTTTTAATTTTTTTATTAACACCTAAAAACAGAATTTATACATTTGTTTATAGTAAAACTTTTAATATCAACTGTAAAAAAATTTTGGGAGATGAAGATTTTTTTTTTTTTTCATAAATCAAATTTAAGAGACTTATATTAATTATAAATAAAGTTTAAGATGATTTGCAGGAAGGAAACTCTGTAATTTTAAAATTTACAGAAAATTGATACTATGGAAATTGATTTGCAATGAAGATGAAGAAAAAACTGATTAAAAATTTGATATATAAAATTGGTTTAAAGTAATCATCGAATGCAACGACAAAAAAGTTATAAAACTTGAATTTGATCTAAACTTAAATTATTTTAAAGCTAATCGAAACAAAGTGAGCAATAGCACAGTACTAAAGCGATCAAATGCATAATAAAAATGAAAATAGTTTAAATTATTTGATATGAATTTATGTTACATCATGTTCGAGTGAGGTCAAACTAAACTTTTTTATAAGGTAAATTAGACTTATGTTTTTTTATAAAAGTCTATTTAGTTAAAAAAAGTTAAACCTTATACCATTAAAAATTCTTTTGAACTTTACCAAATCACCTAGATACTTTTTTTTTTTTTATATATAATCAATTAAAATATATATTAATAATTAAAATCACTTAATGTAAGAATTATTTTAATAAACTAAAAATAAAAATTATTATATTAATATTCTTTTTACTTGGCATTAAAAAACCTTTTAGTGTTTTAACATATAAATAATTGGTTATATATACATATATTCTTAACTCACTTTGTAATACGTAATCAAGATAGAAAATTCTTTCAAACTTGAGAATTATTTTAAATTTTTTATAATTTTTTTAAATATGATAATTTATATGTATTAATTTGATTTTATCTTTAGTTAATATGTGATATTTAATATATTATTCTCACTTGGCGCCTCAACTTGAATATAAACCTATAAATGGGTAGTTCAACAATAACCTAATAGTAAGTGATCTAATAAAATTAACAAATTTGTTAGAATAAAGTATGATATCATAATAAAAGTATACTTTAAGCTTAACTCTTTAAATTTAACTCAAACTCATAAAATCGGCTCAATAAAATAAAGTTTATATTCACTTTATATGTATATATATATTAATTTAATTTAATTTTTAATCGATATAGAATATTTAACATTATTAATATTAATATTAGATACTGTATCTTGAGGACACGTTATAGATTCATGAAAATA
This sequence comes from Macrotyloma uniflorum, assembly GCA_016859785.1. Classification (NCBI taxonomy): domain Eukaryota; kingdom Viridiplantae; phylum Streptophyta; class Magnoliopsida; order Fabales; family Fabaceae; genus Macrotyloma; species Macrotyloma uniflorum. The sequence goes on from BDMB01000049.1 coordinate 961,931, forward strand.
TAATAAACTCATTTATGGATACGAATTTTAACATAATAAATAATACTTTTTTTTTTGTTTAAAAAAGAAAATAATTACTTTTAAAATATCAAAACTATCATCTATTTTTCAGCTTTTCTCATTCATAAGAGTAATTTGAGGGTCGATCCTGGGTGAATGAAATAGGAATCATCACTTGAATTGTTTTTTGTGATTTTGTTATAAGATTTATCATGTGATCATGTTCCAACTTTGTAATTTTGGTAGAGTGCTTCAGAAGGGTCTTTACACATGGCTGTTAAGGGGATCTTAAACTGTTTAATATATTCTTCTCGTGATCTTCTTTCACTTTGTCTAAACCTAATCAATATATTTTATATATAACTTTATGAATGTAGGAATTATAAATATTTTAATTATTTTAATATAATTATATTATTTTAGAATAAAAGATAATTTAAATTAAATTTTAGTTTGAATTATATATTTTTACTAAATATTTTTTTATTTATATAAAAATAATTTATTTAGAAATAATTTATTCAATTATTTAAAATTTAATGAATTTGTACCCGAATAAAGAAATATAATATTATTAACTTAACGAATGTTTTACTCAATGAAATTATATGTGTTACCAATATTTGAAGACTGGACAACTCTACACAAGAATTGAAAGGTTTTAATAATGATCAAGAAAATCAAGAATGAGGATAAGAAAATCAAGAATCAAGATTAAAGACATCAAGAAAATTCAAGATTGAAAGCAAGCTCAAAGATATAAAGACTTAGTTTAGAGTTAAGAGTGAATGTTATCAAAAGGTAATCATCACTCAGCTCAGAGTATTTTTCTCAAGAAAATCATTTTTGAAAAACTATAAAAATCACTGGGATAATCGATTATACATAGAACATAATCGATTATGTTTCTGAAAAATATTTTAAAGTAATTTTGATTCGGCAATAATCGATTAAGTAATCGATTATGCTCTCTTGGAAAAATAATGCTTGCGCTAATAATCGATTAGATAATCGATTATGCCCTTTTGGAAAATCAAGCATGCAGCAATAATCGATTATATAATCGATTATGTGTTTTTGAAAATAACAAGCTTACGGCAATAATCGATTATGTAATCGATTATCTATTTTGAATATGAAACTATTTCTCTCGGTGATAATCGATTATGTTAATAATATAATCGATTATGTTCAAATATTTTTGAAAAATAAACGTTGCTAAAAATCCTCCTAAAATAAAGGAAAATCTTTGACTAAGATTTTTGAACGTTGTGAGGCTTTGAACAGATAAAAGATTTGATTTCGAATTTAAAATAAAATAAAGAATATTTTATTTGAAATATTTTGATTATTTAATAAGGGTATCAGGTTTTTCAGAAAACACAATTCATACGCTTTCTTTGACATATTCTCTTCTGAAAAGCTTTATACTTTTTCTTTGAGTATCCTGAGCCACAATATTTTAAATGTTTTGAAAGAAAAAATATTTTACTGTGCATTCATCTTTCTAAGAAAAATCTTGAGGATACTCTTGAGCAGAGCTGGTGCTACATTTTGGAAGCGTCACTCCAGGTGATATCTTTTTATTATAATCATCTTCTGAGGCTGTTCAGAGGAGGTGTTTTGTCTTTCCTTGTGTGATTCAAGGAAAGTGTTTCATTCCTTGTGTGACTCAAGGAATGGTTGGTTATCTCTTGTGGGTTTTCAAGAGATTGTGAGTTATAATCTTTAATTTGTATTTTTACATGTTTCACTTGGGATTAGTGGTTGTAAAAATTGTAATAAATTAAAGATATAAGAGTGTGGGATCATCTCAGGTTGAGGTGATTGGAAACTGGATGTAGGGTTAAGGTTTAACCCGAACCAGTATAAATTATCTGTGTTCATCTTTCTTCCCTTATCTTTTAATTTTCCGCTGTGCATTATTAATCTGCTAGACTAATTAATATCAAGAGGAATAAAATTTGAATTAAATAAGAATTAAAGTTTTAATTTTTATAACATCAATTCACCCCCTCTTGATGCCACTTATTGCTAACAATATAGTATTCAACCAATAGTTATAGAGTAGAAATTTGTAAAGTTTTAAAAATTATTTCAATTTTATATATTATTGTTTATAGATTTTGAGTAAGTCTTATATAATTAATTACGAGTTATACAGTATACATGCAATTAATTTAAATATCTAGATTTTATTTTTTAGAATTAATATACTTTAAGATTTGTTAGTTTTCTCTCTAATTTAGAAGTTTCTTATATTTTAACTTTTCAATTTCTTTAATGTTTTAATATTTAGGTTTTATAAGTCTTATTTTTAATTCAATTTTACATTTTATTTTTATTTTTTTAAATGTAATTTACTTTTTTTTTTTAACTATTTTTTTAGTGACTTTTTTAAATTTTAGGGTTATTTTTTTAATTAAATTCTTCAAATATTAATTGAAATTTAATTTATTAATATTCTAAATATTTATAATTTAATATTTTTATATGTAATTAACATATTTTGGTTGAATCTGATTAATTCTAAGTTTATGTGATTATTTTTTCTATTATTGAATTATGATTCTAGATTAAATTGAATAAGGTGAATAATGAGATTTAATTAAATGAGTTATAAATATAAAAAAAGCTAAGAGATATCAATTTGTGGTTTTAATTTAAATTTATAAGTAAATAATATTCAATTATGTAAGAAGAATATTAATTATTACTTTCACATAGATTTTTTAAGATAATAAACAAAACAAATCATATAAATGTGAAATCACTATTTTTTTAATAATAAACTAAACAAATCATATAAATCCCAATCTTAACTTTAAGACTGTGAAAATCAATTTATAATAATTTACCGATGTTTTTCAAGAATACAATCTAATTTTTGTCCTAATTACTATGTTAATATTGTATAAACATTATTTAATCTATTTAAGTGATAAAATATTTTAATTTAAGATGACACTATTGTCAAGAAGCATTGGTGTTATTCTTTATTGAATTTCAGTAGATAAGAGTGGGGTTAGATAACTTACATTTTTTTGTTGTTATTTTTCATCATTTTTTTAAGCATATGAAGAACTTGATTACTCAACGAATTAGTTATTTTTATGTGTCCAGTTGTTTTATGTATCAATTTTACTTAAAGTGTGTTTGGATCCAACTATGGAAAATATGAGTATGGGTATATGTAAATAAAGTGTCAAAGTCGAAGTACAAAACACAAATCTAAAAAAAAAAATGTTTGATTGTCTTTCCGCACTTAACAGTAAGAAATGCAAATAAAGAATAAAAATATAATCTATAATGATTATGTTTTTTTATGTAATAATGTATATTAAAATATTAATATATTTTATATATTATTATAATAATAAATAATTAGTATAATATTAAAATAATAAATAATTACTAATAATAAATATTAAATAAAATTATTAATAATTATTTATTTTTATTTTAATATGAATAATTAAAAATTTATTAATAATATTAAAATAGTATATATTTTTTCTTATTTTTTGTTTTTTGTCATAATAAAAATTTAAAAATATATTAATAATAATATTTTTATAATAATAATAATAAACTTAAAATAATTAAAAAATTTAATAATAATAATATTATATTTTATATATTTTTTTATTTTAATAATAATAAAAATAAGTTTTTAAAAAATATTAAAAATAATTAAAAAAGTTATAAATAATAAATAATATTATTTTACTTTATACTCATTTACACTTTCTTTCTCTTAATTCAATTAACTTTACTTTCCCTTCTCTTTTTCTTCATTTCTTTTCTTTTACACTCCCTCAAATCCAATATATAATGCAAACACACCCTTAATGAATTCATTATAGATTTATTTTTTTATGTTAGTTTTTTTTATAGTTTTTTTTTATTTTCTATTATTTTTAATCCTTAAGATTTTTGTGATTTAATGTGTACAACTCATTTTGAGAATTTATTGTAATTTGATATAGAAATTGATAGGATTTTTCATAAAAAAGAAATGAAAAATAGAAATATTGATTCGTTTATTGCTTTTGATAAGAAATTTTTTTAAAATATGAGTGAAAGAAACTTTAGAGAATTGGCTACACTAGATGTTACATGCCATAATTTGTGAATCCAATATGATTATGATGTATCTTTTTCTCTTAAAACTAGTTTAATACACATGTTTCCTAGATTTTGTGACCTTGTAAGAGAGGGTCCTCATAAACATCTCAAGAAATTCCATACAATTTTCTTTATCATGAGATCTCAAGGTATTTTTGAGGATTACACTAAGTTGAAAGTATTTCCATTTCACTCCACTCCATGAAGGTGCAAAAAATTGATTATACTAGTTACTACATGGTTCTATCACAAATTTGGATACCTTGAAGAGGGATTTTTTTAGAAGTTCTTTTCTACCTCAAGCTACTTACATAAGAAAAGAGAAGTGTGACATTAGACAATTGGATAAGGAAAGCATGTGTGATCATTGAGAGAGATTTAAAATATTATTTACAAGTTGTCCTCATAACCCTAAACCCTAAACCCAACTAATGAATAATTCCTTATCCAATATTTTTTGTGAAAGACTCATAATTATAGATCCAAGCCCAATAAAGATGAACCTAATTAAGAGTAAAGAATGGTTGATTGGACCTATCTTTAACCAACATCATAACTTACCTCTATAACTAACTTTTTCCCAAAAACCCCTTCAACGCCTAGCCCCAAAATCAACCACCAACTCCCTCTTTCCATGCTTCCACTATGTTACTCTACGAGAGAAGGAGAGAAGAGGGGGGCAGCTTTTGCCACTCTATTTAAACTCAAAACTACTCCCTCTGTTCTCTTTTCCACAACTGTGACTACCTTGAGTTGAGGAAGAAGAACTCCAAACTTCATCTCCTTGCTTCCAACTCTATTTTTACTCTTTAACTCTATTCCTTTCTTGCTTCATGAAAGTTTATTTGGTGTGGAAATTGTACCCTTACTCTCTTTGAGTTGTTGAAAGCTTGTGGAAGATGATAAGGGGAGTTGAAACCTTACTCTAACTTTCACTCTTAGTAATGATTACATTGAGATAAAAATGGTTTTATTAGGTTGTTTGATTTTTATCTTAACCTTGTTTCTACTAAGAAAGCATTATTTTCATTAAGTAAGATTACTCTAAAGGTAACTAGCTTGCTTCTTATTTCCATTAAGCAAACCTTGTTTTCACTAAGCAAAGGTGATGTAAAAAAATGCAAATTTCTTGACTTGGGAACGTGTTTTGATATATTTGTGTAGCTAATTAGTTTAATTAACTTAATATTTATGTATGTTATAGAAAATACTTAATTTTTATGTATGTCAGAAAAATTTGATGAATATGACATGTTGAACCCTAAGTTAGAAGCTTTCTAATTTCTTTATTTAGGAAATCTTGAATGAATTATTTTGTGGTGTTATTTGAATTGGGTTGAGTCTCGAGGTGCGAGAATTATCTTTGTGAATATATGTGTGTTAAGATTGATGGTGATGCCTTTAGGATGGAGGTTATGGTGGCATGACTGCCAGTGAAAATGTTTTCTTTTTAAAAATGGACAAGTTTAGCCTAGTTAAAAGTAGGCAGTTTTCCAAAGGTAAAGAGTTTGTGCCACTATAGACCTATTATGTGTGGATAGGATAGATGGTTACAAAGATTAACTAGTATATTAAAGATGAGAGAAGATTGTGGTAATCTTGGGAAAATGAATGTGGTAAACGTAACCTATAATCACTGTACATGATTTATTGGTTAGCAAGTAGAATCATATGGTCTCACACTCTTTTCCTGATTAAACTCTTGAACATAACTTTGGCCAAAGGGGTTGTGTTTCGTATGACATTATATCTGTGAGTTACAGAAGACCAATCAACAGCTATCTACCTAGTGTAAGACGTGGGTGCAAAGGTACTGTAAGTAACAACTATGATCGTAGGATGTGTGTAGGAGTGTGTATATGTGGGTGTGTATATGTGGGTGTATGTATGTACAATTATTTATAATTATTGGTATTGTTGTTTATGATTTCATGCTATAAAATATAATTGGAAATATGTTTATTAATTGTATGACATAAAGATCATTATGTGCATGTCCTTTGGTTTAGTTAACATCAATAGTAGGGAGTAGAAACATCCCTTACACTCAATGTTTCTAGCAAAAGAACATAACACCTTAAAGGGATGTGAAAATGGCAGAGTTACACTATAATAATAATGAAAATCAAAATTTTGGACAATGGGAGTATGCCTACTTTTATAAACTTTTTGTTACATTAAGGGTTGATAGATCATGTTTAGTAGCCACTATAAAAGTAAATGTATCTTATATGTACTTTTTGTTAAAGTGTTGAGTAAGAGAATAAATCATATTGTTATGTACTATATGTATTGTGGACAAAGAGAATTAGGAATGATGTTAGATTTATTCAAAATTTCTTTGATCAAGATGAGTTCAAAATTCTAGCTTATTTAACTTGGGAGATGTGCAATGTTATCGATGTGGGGTTAGATATTAGAAATTTCAACCCAGAAGAACGAACCCTTGAAGAGTGGAAGGTGTTTGATAAGGAAGATCTCTAGCTATCTATGTCTCCAACTTTTGAAGAGTATTGTTATTAGGATTTTTTATTTTTTTATTTTGGAAATATTGTAAATAATTAAATCCTAAGTTATTGGGTGAAACCTTAATATATGTGCAAGTTCTTTATATTTTATCTAATTTATTTCAATTAGAATAATTACTTTGTGTCACTTACAATTATACCCTCGTGTATATATATATATATATATATATTATGCTAATTAATATTTTATTGTTTAAATTTTTATTTGATCTTCTTTATTGCATAATATCTGAATTAATATTATGAAATTAATAAGTATTCATATCCATGAAAATTTTAAAAGTATTGTGCAAATAGAAGTATGTAAAACTAATGGAATGTTTTCATTCATTTTGGTTTCTTTTCTTTCCATGCTAAGGTAATTCCTTTGGAAAATTAAATTTTGACTTAGATTCGTAAACATTTTCTCAAAAAAATAAAAAGGGGTTTAATAAAATTTTGGTATTAATATAACTCAACCATAATCACAAATACTATAGAAGATTTTTCTTGTACCTAGGATAGTGGGTGAGATTTGTACTTTATCTCAACAAGTTGTAGATTTTATACCAATAGATACCATTTTAATTGAAAAAACCATCCAAATCTTAGGTGGAGAAACCACCAACAACACCCTAAATATCCACCTCAATAATGATCTATTTATCCATAACAACAATATTATCCATCATAATCTATTTCACAACAAATCACTTCTTTCATACAATAACCTCTGTCATTCTTTCCACATTATAAAAATCAAAAGTAACATTAGTTTGACTTGACTAAGCTAATACAATTAGAACCCTTAGTTCTAAACAAGCCTCTTTAAGCTTATGCTTGTCATTTTTCCAATTACTAAATCATGTCTTTAGATTGAATTCAATGTAGTGAATCAATGAGATCTAGTTAATTGAATTATAAATATATAAAAACTTAATAAATATGAATTTATAATTTCAATTTAAACTTGGAAATTAATTAGGCAAACTAAAGATTAAGAAACTAACCATTATTTTTATATAGATTTTAATTCTAATATTTATTTAGATAATAAACAAAACAAATCATATAAAATTTCAATCTTTTAAATATTTAAAATTAAGTTTGAATAATTTATCAATGATATCCAAAACACAACCTAGATTTTTTTCTTAGTTATTACATTAATATTGTACGAAAACTATTTGATTCATATAAGTGATAAAATGTGTCTAATTATAAAGCTAAAAAAAAAATGAAAACTTGATTTAAAAAACTGAAATTAACCAAAATAAAATTTCTTTTTTAGATTTTTTGGAGTCAAATTTTTTCTCTTAAACAGTATAGATTGATTATCTTTTAATTGCAAATAAAAAATCAAATCAAATTGATCTAAATTATTCATTATATTTAAATATAATATTATATGTTTAAAGTTAAATAACAACTACTAAAAATAAGTAAAATATATTTTTTAAATGTTATTTTATGATTTGATTGTATTATATTTATGATATATTATATTTATTAAGGCATGATAACAAATTTAAATGGTAATTTATTAGCATAAAATTATCTAGTTTATTTATAAATATAAGAAAAATAAAATTGTAAATATAAAAAAATTATAAAATATTTTTTCTTTTAACATTTTTTATTATAAAATATTTAATAATCTCTTCTGTAAATAAATATTTATATTTTTTTGTAAAAATAAGTAACAATTTTATAATAACAAAATCCATAAATAACATATTAAAATCAAACTATAAAATTAAATCAAATTATATTTAATTTTTATATTTGGTTCAAGTGATTATTTATTGAATGAAAGCAAATTGGAAATATCTGTAAAGAAGATTATCTTGATATTTCTTGAAGATTATAAATTTCTTAATAAGTTGATATAGCTTCAATGAAAATATTCCATCTATGAAAAGTTCAATACCCTCTTAAAAAATATTAGTTGTTTGAAAAACTAATACTTTTTTTAATAAAGGTCAAACTCAATCTTAACTTGTTTTCATCCATAATTAGTGTTTAATTATAATCTTTTAGTAGATTTATCAATTTGCCCAACCCATGAGGTAAAACCAAAAAAACCCATATAAAAAAAAGCTCACTGGATCAAAATGGTCACAAAAGACAAAAGATTTATGGGTAAACTCCAAATCATGGGTTAGCGTTTTTTTTTAAAATATACTTTAAATAAGAGTTCCAAACTTGATTACAAATATGAAAATCACAAAGAAGAAACACTTATATTTCTACAAGTAATAAAAAAGGAAAGAACAATAAGCCTAAGTATTCATATTTTCCTATAAAGATTAACCATAAACCTGTATAATAAATTTTGAGTACAAACAAAAAATTGTAATAAAACATATAAATTTAGAAAATATACGTCCATTTTTACTAAAAAGTTTACTCTAATTTCACTATACTAATAAGAATATTGAACATGTATTTAAGTATTTAATGAGCAATATATTATTCAAATAATTTATTTTTATCAAATTAATCAAATTATACCACTTTTAAATATATTTACAATTAATTTTTTTTTATTTTATCTATTTTTTTCTCAACTTTTTATTTTATTTTTATTTTCTCCATTTCTCTACTTAAAATGATAGAAATAGAGAAAAAATCGAATCCTTACAAGTCATTTATCACAAATCTCTTGATTTTATAAATAATTATAAATATAACACCATTTTTTATTTTTATTGCTAAATATAATAAAATAATTTTATTTTATTTTTGTTAAATTTTTATAAAAATTTAAAATAAAAATAAAAATATAATATTGTTATATGTATTTATGAAATAAAAAATAATTTTATTATCATTTTTTTTATATGAAAAATCTGGAAATTTTTATTTTTAAAAAAATTATAATTTTTATTTCATAATTTCAATATTATTAAATACTAGAAAATAGAAATATAAAATAAGAGAAAAAAAATATTTTTTCAAGTATTTTTTTAAAATAAATAAATAAGAGATAAGAATAAATAAATAATAATAAATTATATATATTTTTAAAATAAATAAATAATAATATTATAAATTGTTCTTACAAAAAGTCTATAAAAAGATGAAATAAAATGATGTTAATGAGACTAAATAATATAAATACAATTCTTAATTAAAGACTGAGATGAAATATTGGTTGGTCTAAAGTCGATGTTAAAGAGAATCTCGATTAAATATCGAGATAAGATATTAATCATACTAAAGCTGATGTTAATAAGACTACACAATATATAACCCCCTTGTCTCTAGTCCAGGCAAATAGATTAAAATTCAAGGGAAATAAAACTTGATTTGATTAGCCTAAAACTAACATCAATGAAACTAGATGATAAAATTTTAAATATATTCACATACTTATTTGCATGAAGTATTTGTGCATATTTATCATGAATAAAAAATTTATCAAATAAGTTGAAGTTATACTAAGATTGATCATGGAACAAAATGTTTACAATAAGTTCAAAACTTATAATGAGATTGAACTTGTGTCTTAATAAATCTATAAAATAAGTTCAACAAGAAGAAACCATTAAATAAGCTAAGTTTGAAAATGTAAGACACAATTAGTTACGAAACAAAATCCTGTAGACAAATTTAAAGCCAAGAATGTGGACTTTGGGAATGATCAATATGGTCTATATTGAATCTTAATACAATATGAACCTCAATGATGGTCAATATGGTTTAAAACGAGTCATATATATGGACTTTGGGGATGACCAATATAACATAGATTGAATCTTGTTTTAATGTGAACTTTGGGGATGACCAATATGACCTAGATCAAGTCTTAGAATAATTTTGACTTCAAGGATGACCAACGAGACCTAAACCGAGTTTTAGAATCATTTTGATTTCAAAGATGACCAATGAAACCTAAATCGAGTCTTAGAATAATTTGATTTTAGGGATGACTAATGAGACCTAAACTAGGTATTAGAATAATTTTGACTTCATGAGTAGTCAATTAGACCTAGACCGTTACTTAGAATAAAAAATCTTTAATATAATTTATGTTGATTGAAATATGTTAAAATGTTTAATATGATGATCTTAAGTAAACCTAAGCCACTACATAATGCTATAGAATCTGTCCACACAACATTCTTTATGCATGTGCATATGTTTTGTAAAAGAGTTAACCTCATTTGTTTCAAGTTTGACCTCACAAGTTGCAATAAAACATCAACCATCACATCCTTCATGGTGAAATTTCCAATAACATTCATGATAACTAAAATCTTAACTATCAAACTAGCTTGTGACTATTGATCATATATATTTTGTATTCACATTAAGAACTTTATTATATTTTTAAAATACTTTTATATGTTTCATTATTTGTATTTTCTTACTTTTTTTTTATCATTTGTAATAATTTAAGTTTGTTTTGAATAAATATTTTAATTTCGCATATTTTTCTAAAATGATAAATATTTTTGTAGATATCCTTTTTGTATGATTTTTTTTTTCATTAGATTCTTTATTTCCAAGACTTCAATTTTCATATATGGATTTCGGAATTTGGAGTTTGAAAGCATTTCTATGATTTTTTGAAGTTTAGGTAGAAATATAAAATTTTTTTATATGAGATTATATTTTTGTATTTGAACATATAAAGACAATATCTACCTATTTGTAGGTCCATTTATTTTCATATTTTGAAATATATAAATAGATGCTTGAAGCTCTATAAAGACAGAGATAAAGATAAATTGAGATACATTTACAATTTCGTTTGAGATTAGCAACTTTGTCTTTTGGAATTCTCTTTTCTCTCTTCTCTATGCCTTTTTGTATTATTTTTACATTTTCACATTGTATTTTCACCTTCACATAGAAGAACCTTTGTGTGGAAGGCTACACATTTCCTTCAATCAACAAATTGAAGATCATATGAATTGCAGGATTGAGTTTTCATACTAATTGATCTGCACACACTCTGAGTTTGTACAATCCTTCTCTAACTCACAAAATTCCATATTATAATTATGATTTGCTTCGTTATGCTTTCAAATTTAAATTAGATTTCTATTATAGTTTAATTTAATATCCACTTACGAATTAAGTTGAATAATTGTTCAATTTGATTTACAATCACAATTATTCAAACTCATATTAATGTTTCTTACATACAATGAATTTTGTTTTTATATGCATCTAATTTGTAAATTGATGTTTCAATTGTATTATTTACAAATCAAGTTTCAATCTTGTTTCTAAAATTCAATTTCATTTAAATTTCATAATATTTTCAATTTGATCGTTTAGTTTTTAATTTTGTTTCTCTTTTTGTCTCTTTTGATATAAAATTCCTCCAAATTAAATTATATAGGAAGAATATTAAAGATTAAATACAATTGATATATGTCGTTGTGAGTCGACTTAGGTTGTGTTCTATATTATAAAATTAAAAAAAAAATTAAAATATTTAATTTCAATCAGTAATAAAAATAAGCTATTGGAGAGTAAATAAATTTCATCCATCCATAATCTTGAAATGAAAGAAGGCATCGTGAAAATTTTCACTAAATTAATGTTTTTTGAAAAAATAAACCTCTAAGAAGATCTCCCACGATTCAAGTTAAAATATTTAGAATAATTTTTTTTCTATAATACCTAAGGTCTATTTATAGACTTAGAAACAATAAATTTCAAGTTAATGAAGCTAGCACACCAAGATATTTAGGTGGTGGATTATGTGCCAAGTTGTTCAAGTAGTTGATTTTGCGTACCAAGATGTTCAACTAATGGATCTTGAACACCAAGGTATAAGTAAAGAAGGACTGAAATCTCTTTGTTAGGGGTTTGATATATGTTTAAGAATGAAGAAATTCTTCTAACTTCAAATTAAGATGTAGTTGTGAATGAATTAAACCCACTTTAATCCTAAACCATATTATATGAAGATTAGATTCTCTAAACAAACTTATTAGATAGTTAATAAAACTCAGTTAGTTTAGAAATAAATTAAAACTGATATATGGATTATGGATCAAATTGATATCTCCCACATATTAATTATCTATATTAGAACTTGATTTTATTTTTTTAGAATATTATTTATTTATGGAACTAATATTTATAAAATATTCAAATTTAAAAAAAAAATGAAAAAGGAAGATAGTTTTCAAAAAAAACTTAAAGAAATATATCACGTGTCAAATATACCGGTACAACTTTAGTATTAATTATATTCTTTCTTTTCCTTTTAATTTTGAGGGTACTTTTTTTAATATTTATTTTATTCTTTTATTTTTCTTTCATACCTTTAATTTTCGATTATCTTTGATTAATTTACGTGTATATATTTATCGTAAAGTATAAATAATAAAGGAAAAACAAAAAAAACAAATTATAACTTCTTTATTAAGTTGAAGAAAATTTATTTTATTTTCCATAAAAAACTTTAAAGGTCAAACAAATAGAACAGGAGGAAATTAACGTACTATAGGAAATTTATGAGCTTAATCACTACCTCTCTAACTTGTCTTTGTCACACCCTTCACTAAAAAGGATAATGCAATGGGTTTAGATGTCCACTTCCAAACATAAATAATCTAACACAAACTCAGGTAAGCATTAAATACAATGTATTGTGTTTGTCCTTTTCCATGTTATTTTAAGATGGAATGCATTTGTCTCTAAAGTTTGAAATTCTTCTACGAATTGACAACTCTCCTCTCTAATTTGACATTCAACTGTTTCTGCACAAAATACCGACTTTTTCTAAGAAAAGAAAGAAGAGTGAAAAATATTTCTAAGAGGGGTTTCTTCAAGTGGGGGAAAACAAAATTCTAGGTTAACTGGTTTTTTTCAAGAACAAGGTTAATTTGTTTTCCACTAGGTCAACAACTAATTAATTTCTTTTAAAAGATGATGATTTGAAGCTATACTTTGAATCATTCAGTTATTTTTTCCTGAAATGGGTTAGATGTTAAATTGGATATTTTTTATATGGGTTAGTGGTGATTTTTTTTTTTTTATAAAATAGTTCCACAAGTTTTTAAAGAAGACAAATACTTTGTTCAGAGACATTTTATCCTTTATGGGTAAGTCCTTTACCATCGGCATGTGATTAAAATTTTAAAGATAAGAAATACCAAAGTATCATAAATGGATTTTAAATCTAACTCGTTCTTATAAAACTAGTTTAATGAAATGAGATTTGCAATACTTTATATATTAATTTAATCATATCTCTAAGAAATTGTGGGATCTTTAACATACACCCTTCATGTCGAGAGTCCTCAAACTCTAATGTGAGACTAGAAATTTATGGGTGGTCCGATAATAACCTGAGATTCTTTTTGTATGGGTGGTCCGATAACGGTCCGAGAATGAGAAATTTATGGATAGTCCAATAACGGTTTGAGAATCTTGTTAGGATAGATACCATATTGGAAGTGGACTTTAAGCCTAAGTCATTCTCATAAAATCGGTTCGATGAGGTGAGATTTTCATCATTATATATATATATATATATATATATATATATTAATTTGATCATATCTTTAAACGATGTGAGATCTCTAACACAAAAAAAGAACATACAAAAATATAGTAAAATAAATAGACAAAATTCATAAAATAAATTATAGGAAAAGAAAATATTAAGAGCAAATAAATCACATGAACGTTAAAGAAAACAAATAAAGTATTCAAACAAATAAAATACAGAAAAATAAATGAAAGAGACAAAGATTAATGATTGAGAATGTTGTAACTAGTCCATATTCATGTGACTTAGGATTTAAGTGAGTGTTTGCAAGTTTTAATTTTATTACATAATACAAATATCTATAAAGGGTTGTTTTTATTTTAACATGCAGCTTTTATTTTCCAATTTATTTCTTCAACTTCTCTACATATAACTTCTGATATAATTCCACTCATATTAAAATAATTGATCAATTGAATATATTTTTCAATCATAGTTTTTTTTTTTCAAAATAATTCTATAAATCTCTTTTCTTAAACTTATGTTAACTTTTTTTTTTTAACTTCCTTTTTACTAAGGAAGAATTTTAAAACATGGAAGTTTCTAATTCCAATACTTTGATTCAACTATCATATTTTATAATTAAGAAATTCTATATAGAAGTTCTCTTATATAAAAAGCAAATGAAAAAACAATATCGCCATGTAAGACACTAATAATGGAATGGCTTAGTTTTAAGTAAATTTTAAGCCCACTTACTTAAATAGGAGAGAGATTATAAGTAACCTATTTAACCCTAATCCTCTCATTTTTCACTCTTGTTTTTAAAAAATTCTAATTTTCCTTCTCTCAAATTTGTCTCAATTATTTTCAAGAATTCTCCTTTAATTCTTATCTCTTTGAAAATCCGAGAACACTAGGAGAAAGAGCGTGAATAGTAAATTAATTATATCTGAATAGAATTTAGTTTTGAGATCCTTTAAAGGTAAGGGAAGTTAATTAAGAAAAATTAATTATGATTGATTGAATGATTATGTGTATTGAGGTATTTTATGTTAAATTGATGAGAATTATGTGATTATTAGATGTGAAAATGTGAATTGGATTCGCCCTAAGATTGAGACCCTATTTTGGCTTGGTTTTGTTTTAAATTTCAAAAAGTATTCTTCATAAAAGTTGTAGGCCTAGATGTTATCTAACTCCTGACTTTTATTTCACGTAAAAATGATATGTATAACTCAAGATACGATTTTTTTCGTAATTAAAGGTCGAGTTGTGAGGAAAATAATTCTCTACGAAATTACGAACCCTTTTTGGAATATTTCTATTACGAATTGGGAAAAGTATCCTTCATAAAAGGTTTAGCCTTGAATGTTAAATAATCAATGGTTTTTCTTTGACATGAAAATAATGTGTAAAACTTAATATATGAATTTTTTAGTGATTAAAGGTCATGGTGCGAGGATGAGCGAAACGTTTTCGAAGTTATTTTTGTTTGAGTGAAAGTTTATTATTTTTAGATAATTATTCATGTTCTAATCTGTATTAAAAGAGTATATATATATATGTGTGTGAAATATGATAAAATGTTATAAGATATTTGTTATATAATTAAACTATTGAGTTATGTGATGTGCGATTTGGTGATCTATTGTGATTGAAATTGGATTGTGAAATGAGATTGGTGATGTGATGTTGTGAATTATGTTTGTGATATGTGACTTAGGTCATAAGGAGTTGTGATGGCAAATGTGCCAAGGAATTGTGTTGATGGAAGTGGTACCAAGGAAATTGTGATGGTAGGGAACCAATGTAAATAAAAATGACATTGATTGATGTTAATGAGATTGGTTTGATATGTTGTATAATTCTTGGATTGATTGTGTGTTTTGTGTGTGTAAGCCAGATAGTTACCACGGGGTATTATTTGGTATAACTTTAGTATACATATGAAAATCTAGAGATATCAGATGGGGTGTCCAGACTTTTAATGGTATTCTAGTCATGTGGGCAAGAGTACCATGTGGTGAGAGATCGATTAAGACTTCTACTGCATTTATCACTAGGTGGATTGAGCCATCAGTTATGTGTGTGTAGGGGTTACCTTGACGTGTCGGTACCAGAAAAATAGAATAGGCAGAAAAATCTAGAGGTGAAAAGGATTCTTAGGGTTCGTCTATGGTTCGATAATCGAGAAAACATATTCAAGTGTTAGCCTCAGAGGTCAAGAATTTCATATAATTTTCCAGAAAAGTCTATTTAGAATATTAGGTGTATGTGAATGAGTGAGTGTGATGAATGTGTGTGATTGAGAAGGACTATGATAGTTTGAATATCTGAATATATTTAGATAAATAATTGTGAGGATGAAATTGATAAAATACATTTTTCACCCTCGTCGTTTTGCTTCTGCTTCACCCATCTGTATATCCTTGTTTTAAGGGATAAGTTACTATATTTGTTGCCTATTGCCTATATATGGTTCTACCCTTGTAACTTTTAAATCAGACTCAAATAATAAAAGTTTCGTTGTTCTCTTTCCTCTTTGTGTGGTTTTTTCTTTCTTTTGCTTTTTCGTTGTTCTCTTTGGAAAAGCCTATGTGTAGCTATCGCGTTCGCGTTTAGGTTTTATTATGGTATCAGAGCTCTTCAAGAAGAGCTCTATTGCGAATTCTGACCCTTTCCATCATGGCCGATGAACAATCCATAAACAGCTTCTTGTACTCCATCCCAGCGAGAATCCTGCCACTTCTTTGGTTTCGCCTGTTCTCGATCCCACCAATTATCACTCATGGAGTAGGTCCATGATCATGATCACAGCTCTTAACACCAAAAACAAGGTTGAATTCGTTTATGGTAACATTCAACAACCATTAAAAACTGATCCAAGTTATTCTGCCTAGAACCGCTACAACAATATGGTTGATTCATGGATGGTCCACTCCGTTTCTCTATCAATCCGTAAGAGCATTATTTGAATGGATATGGCTTCTGATATTTGGAACAATCTCAAGGCTAGGTATTCTTAAGGAGATCTCTTGCGTATTTCTAACCTTCAGATGGAAGCCGCTTCTCTCAACCAGGGATAACTCTCTATTACTAAGTATTTTACAAAATTGAGAGTGATATGAGATGAATTGGAAAACTTCCGTCCATATCCTATATGTGTCTCTCCAAGTAAATGTTTTTGTTCCATGATTAATGTCATTACTCAGTGAAAGGTTGAAGACTAGGCAATGAAATACTTGCGGGGATTGAATGAGCAGTATAATAATATAAGATCTCACGTTTTGCTTATGGATCCAATCCCACCAATCACCAAGAATTTTTCATTTGTTGCCCAATAAGAAAGACAGCTTGCCAGTAATTCTTTTATCGCAATTTCTAAGAGCATCAATATAAGTGCCAATATGAATCAAAATTAACTTTCCAAATTCATGACCTGTGCCTAATGCGGTAAGAATGGCCACACAAAAGCTGTTTGTTACAAGAAGAATGGTTTTCCTTCCATCCAAGAAACCAAGAATTATAAGAGCAGAAGGGTCTGCACTCACTGTGGCAAGAATGGTCACACTGTTGAGGTTTGCTTTCAAAAACACGGTTATCCACCAAGATATAAATCTTTCTCCAAAAATCCTCAAGTCAACAACATCTCAATCAAAGAAGAAGGAGTTTCTGATATGAAGAACTCTACTGATGCAGATATTCGTATTACCCCACAGTAGTATAAAACTTTCATGAATCTTTTACAGCAAAGCAACACTAATGATGGATCAAGCAGTCAAATTCAAGTAAACCAAGTAGGCTCCATATCCTCACAATCTGCACAGCCTTTTTCCTCCACTGGTAAGAATATTCCTAAACAAAATTTCTCTACTTGGATTGTAGACTCAGGAGCAACTGACCATGTTTGTATTTTTCTATCTAACTTCTTGAATTATAAACCTATTAAACCAATAATTGTTAAAATTCCCACTAGAGAACATGTTTTTGCAACCCATTCAGGAATAGTTAAATTCAGCAACAATTTATATCTTGAAAATGTTCTTTATATTCCATCTTTTACTTTGAATTTGATTTCTATATCCAAATTAACTGCCTCACTCAATTATGAACTAATTTTCTCTTCAAAATGTTGTGTTATATAGGAAATGAAAACCAAAGGGAAAATTGGTATACTTGATTTGATAAATGGGCTATACACCCTTAATACTTCTATTGCTCAACATTTTTCCATTTCTGCTAAACCTTGTTATGAAACTAAGAACATTGATCTTTGGCATTTTAGAATGGGTCATCCTTCTATTGAACGATTGCATGCTTTGAAATCTTGTTATCCATATCTCTTTTATAATAAAAATTTTGTTTGTAATTCTTGTCATTTAGCAAAACAGAAAAAGTTACCTTTTCCCTTAAGTAATTCTCATGTTGCTCACCCGTTTGATATGCTACACATTGATATTTGGGGACCTTGTTCTAGTGTTTCCATGAGAGGATTCAGGTATTTTCTTACTATTGTGGATGACCATACTCGATTCACATGGCTCTTTTTAATGCAAAACAAATCTAAAACACCTGCTAATAGTACAACTTTTATTAGTCAAATTGAAAACCAGTATTCTTGTAGAATTAAATAGATTCGAACTGATAATGAATTGGAGTTTAATATGAATGACTTTTTCAAAACTAAAGGGAGTATCCACCAAACTTCATGTGTTGAAACACCCCAATAAAATGGAATTGTTGAGAGAAAACAGCAACCTTTTAAATGTTACACACTCACTTTTATTTCAGTCTAATCTCCCTAATAGATTCTGGTGTTTTGTTGTTTTGCATGCTACCTTTCTCATAAACTATATATCAACTTCTTTCCTAAATAATAAATCCCCTTATGAACAATTGTATGGTAATCCCTGTGATATTTCTGATATAAAAGTCTTTGGATGTCTTTGTTATGGTAATACCCTTAGTAACCATAGAAGCAAACTTGACAACAGATCTGATCCTGCTATTTTCCTTGGTTTTAGGCCTAACACTAAGGGATATCAACTTCTCAACCTTAAAAATCATAAGATAGAAGTATCCAGACATGTTATTTTTCATGAAAACTGTTTTCCATATTCTGTTAACCAAACTTCTAAAATTGATGCTCATTTCTCATTGCCCAATCTTGATAATTACTCTCAACAACATGATCATGATACTATACTTAACCCTTACAAAAATATTCAGAATGCACCTATCAATAATAATGATGATTATAATACTTATATTGAACAGGAGGCCTCCATCATATCTTGCAGATTTTCTCACAACTGTTCAACCTTTAGTTTCAATCATAACAGGTAACAAATATCCAATTGAGAAGTTCATCTCATATCATTCTTTGTCATCTTCTTTCAGGCATACTGTTTTATCCCTATCTTCTACTACTAAACCAAGGAACTATAATGAGGCATCTAAAGACAAGAATTGGATACAAACAATGAATGATGAATTAGCAGCTCTTGAAGCCAACAACACTTGGATAATCACTGAACTTCCTCCAAATAAATCTGCAATAGGTTTTCGCTGGGTATATAAGATTAAACATAAGTCAGATGATACTATTGAACGCCATAAAGCTCGTCTAGTGGCTAAGGGCTATACTCAATTGGAAGGGCTAGATTTCATAGATACTTTTTCACTAGTAGCTAATCCAACAACATTGTGTTACTCCTTGCGCTTGCTGCAATCAATAAAATGGGAGCTTAAACAATTAGATGTTAACCATGCCTTTTTACACGGGGATCTTCATGAAGAGGTTTACATGCAAATACCACAAGGACTACATCTTCATCACAAGAACAAGGTTTGTAAACTACAACAATCCCTATATGGATTAAAACAATCCAACAAGCAATGGTATGAAAAGTTGTCCCAATTATTAATTGCTAACGGTTATAATTATTCCTCAGCTGATCATTCCTTATTTTTGAAATCCAATGGTAAATTGATCACTGTACTTCTCATCTATGTTAATGATATTCTAATATCTGGCAATGATACGTTTGAAATTAATCACATAACCAATCTTCTTGACAACAACTTTTGGATTAAAAATCTTGGTCACCTAACCTATTTTCTTGGATTAGAAATTGCTAGAAACAACTCAGGTATTCATTTATGTCAAAGAAAGTACACCTTGGATCTTCTTACTGAAACTGGGATGCTAGTTTGCGTTCCTGCACCTACTCCAATGGCAAAATCAACAATGTCACATGATGAAAATCATGACAAATTGAATGACACTGATGCCACTTCCTATTGACGCTTAATTGGCAAATTGATATATCTAACCAACACTCAGCCTGACATCACTTATGTAGTCAACTATCTTAGCCAATTCGTCTCTACGCCTACTACTCACCATAAACAAGCTGTTTTCCGAATCATTCACTATTTGAAAAATGCTCCTGACCAAGGTAACTTCTTCAATAATAGCAACAGCATCCAACTGAAAGACTTCAGTGATTCTGACTAGGCCACTTGCCCCAGCACCCGTAGATCCATCACCGGCTACTCTATTTACCTTGGAGAATCTCTTGTATCTTGGAAATCGACGAAGCAACCTACCATCTCCTAAAACTCATCTGAAGTTGAGTATCGTGCCCTCACCATCACCTCACTCATTCCCTCACTGCTACCTTGCTTTTTTGTGATAATCAATCCGCCATTCGCATCACTTCCAATCAAGTCTTCCACGAATGACGAAGCACATTGAAATCGACTGCCATATTGTTAGAGACAAAGTCAACAGTGGCTTGATTAAGCTCCTCCCCATCTTCTCATCTCACCAGACTGTTGATATTTTAACCAAGTCACTTCCACTTACTACCTTCAACGCCTTCAAATCCAAGTTGAGAATCATGGATATATATATTCCTATCTTGAGGGGGCTGATAAAATACCTTTTTCACCGTCGTCGTTTTGCTTCTGCTTCACCCCTCTATATATCCCTGTTTTAAGGGATAAGTTAGTGTAACCATTTTTTGTTTTGCTTATTGCCTATAAATGGTTCTACCTTTGTAACTTTTAAATTAGACTCAAATAATAAAATTTTTGTTGTTCCCTTTCCTCTTTGTGTGGTTCTTTCTTTGTTTTGCTTTTTCGTTGTTCTTTTCTGCGAAGCCTGTGTGTCGCTGTCACGTTCACCTCTGGGTTTTATTAGAAATTATGAATTATATTTTGATTGACTTTGTTTATATTAGCTTACCCTTTCTGTTTTTATTTGTGATTTTGTTAATATTGCAATGATCGTGTCGTTATACAGGAGCATATAACATTACAGGTGAAAGCTAAATAATAGCTTCAAGTTTTGCTTAAAGGAGAATCAATTTTGTGCTGAAAAATAATTTTACAAATTTCAATTTATTATGAGTTTTTGTAAAGACTTTTTATTTTCAAATGATAAACTTGAATAAAGTAAATATTCTATGTATTTAGACGTTTTATATTTTATAATGTTTTGAAATTATTAATAAATTAATGGATAGATTTGTATTCTGTTATAGATGCAAAATAAATATATTTTTGGTTCCTTATAAATAATATTTAAAAATAAAAAATATAAATTTATAATAAAAAAACAACTTAAAAAATCTAAAATAAAAATGCTCTTAATTCTTAAACATCCAAATACTTATTCTTTACTTTCTCTTTTTAGTTCTTTATAATAGTCTATTATATATTTAGATGTAAATGTTTGTAAATAATTTATAATATATTTTTATATTATTAATTAATAAAAAAATGTTATAATAGTAACTTTTATAGTTGAATAAATCTCATACCATTTCTTAACATCTTTTTATTATTTTCTTAAAATTATTCATGTAGAAATTGATAATTAGTTTTAAGTTAAAAATTTAAAATGTAAATATAAATTTGTATGATAAAAAATTAATTTATTATTATTATTATTTTATATTTTTTTACAATAAATTTAAATTTATTTTCTTATTTAATATATATAAAACATAAGATAAAAAATTATAAATAAAATAATTCTAAACATTAATAATAATAATTTTTTATATATTTATTTGTTTAATTTATAATATTATTAATTTTTTGTATATATTAGTAAACTTTTCAATTTATAATATTAGTAATTGTTTTTTTAATTAATAACCAACAAAAATGTATAAATAAATGTGAATTGAAATTATTGAATAGATATATAAAATTTTAATATTTAGAAAATATAATTTAAATATTCAGATTTATTGGAACAAACTATAAACACCATATATTAAAAGATATATTAAAATAAAATAAACAAATTAATTTAGAATATTTATTATTGTTGTTTGTTTTTCTTCCTTTATGGTCATTTTAGATATTGTCTTTGAAATCACATCTTAAATCCTTAGATGTTGGGGGACGTAGGTGTCTAGTTTGCACAAACAATTTAATCTATGTCCATGTTTGGCTCCATTGAATACTTGAATGAAGTACAAGTATTTTTTTTAGCATATTATCATTTGTTGTACATCATTGTTAATTTTGATTTCTAACAACTCATAGTGGTCATTTATAGTTGAGGTTTATCAAAGGATCACTTAAAAGTTATGTGTACAACTGAATATCATTTTCCTAATTGATATTATTTGTTGCCATATGTGGGTTTATGATGTCATGAGTAGGGTTCGGTGAAGGTGAAAGTTGTTGTGGTATGGCTTGGGTCAATGATGAAGTATAAGATTCAAATGTAACATATAGTTAAATATGTAATTAAAGTACATTTGAATCATGAATTTGAAGATTGTCTTAATAATGTCTTCATCATCCTTCAACTCTACAAACCCTGGCCCCAAGTCTTATTGGGTAGTAAAAATGTATGGTTGTCACTCTTTCATTTGCATCTATCTCAAGTTTTTTGTGGATGATTTTCTTCATCATTTGTAGAGATACACCACTCCTTAAAGGTACCAATTTGGTTGGTGTTGAGTTGAAGGTGACTCCTTTAATAAGATAGTTGTTCATGACACCAGCATAGTAAATAATGACATATACAAAACCCATTTTTGAAAATAAGAAAGGTAGAAAGTGATTTTGAGAGTGAAAAGAAGGAACAACCCAAGAAAGAGAATGCAAGTGAGAATGGTAAGATGTAAAATAAACAAATTTATACCATGATGTATTTATAATGGTAAGTAAGGAAGCAACCATGATGCCTTTTGAGGAGTACGCACATCGAGTGAGTGTGAGTTGTCAAGCACACCGAGTGAGTGTGAGTTGTCAAGCACACCGAGCCACCTTTTGACCATATTTTCTCTTCTTTTAAGTAAGGAAGATGCCTTTTGAGAAACACATAGATCGAGTGAGTGTGACTTACCAAGCACATCTCACCATCTTTTGACCATGCTTTGACTTTTACCAACCAATGAAGATGCCTTTTGAGGAGCATGTAGACCAACCAAGGAATCAAATGTTAAATTTTCTTATAAATACACATGGTAGACTTTGTTCAATTTACATCTTACCATTCTCACTTATATCAAACTATGTTTTTATTTTCTATCTTTTACAAATCATTTATCACATAACTAAAATATCGACTAGTCAAAATATTGTTGTGGAAGCAAAATGAACACAAATCTACCTTAATTGATAGGATGATAAGTTTAATATATGATCCTTATTTACTTACACTTTATTTATATATGAACATGTGTTGTGTCTAATTTGTTAATAATTGTAAGACATTGAAAACATTGTATCATCTTACGGTCATTCAATAACAGAAACCCGCCCTCTTATTGTTTCATTACTAGAACAAGTAGTCTTTGCTAGAATAAAAAAATTAAGATATCTAAAGATTGATCACACTTTGGTAGTGACTTTGGTAGAAAGGTGGAGACCAAAAACTCATACATTACATTTTCCAATAGGAGAGTATTGGAGGATGTTGTACTCTAACTCGGGTTAAGAGTTGATGAATTACTAGTCATTGATCTAACAATGTTAGATCGGGATGAAATGTATGACACATATTTGAACATTGTGCTAGTCAAAGGAAATTCACTAATTAGGCTCTATGATCAAGTTAAAGTGGCTTAGGAAAAATATTGTATAGCTTTAAAAGGACCATCAATAGAACAACTTCAAGCCCATTGAAGGGCATATATATTAGGTTTAATTGGTGTAAGGACTCAGAAGAAAATGAGTTTTATTGAGGCAGGCAACTTGAATTAGTGAAAGATGATGAATCTGGATAAGTTTTAAAAAGAGCTTAAAGGAGCAGCCGGGCCCTTCACCTTTCACTTTCCACAAAAAGCTCCATCTTTCTAAAAGTTCTTCCACCTTAAGTTCTCTACCTTCTCTCTAAGATTACTCACCCATTCTTTATCTTCTCTTACACCCAAGGCCACCATTGGAAAGCTCTTGAAGAGGAGAACCACCCCCACAAATTGGAAGTTTGTTTTGGGTAATTTTTCGGTGCAAAGCTTCCCCCTTTTCATTAGGATTTGGAACTAGGTGTAGGGTTCCTCCTCCTTTGCATTTTGGGTCATTTTAGGACCATTATTGATGTGTGTACGCTTAGGGTTTAGGGTTTGAAGAGCTAGTTGGAACATCCAAAAGTTTTCAGATCTACGTGGTAGAAGAAGAACACCCCATTTGGTTAAGAACAAGGTAAGGAAAGCTAGAGACTTAACCTATTTTGTGAGATTTATGATTAAATGTTTGTAATACGTGTTGTATGTTGCTTTTGTTGCGTTTGAATATGCCTGAAATGCTTGATTTGGGTGTTGGATTTTTTTTTCGCAGTTCTGTAGAACTCCTATTCTACAAGCACATGGCTCATGTGTTGAGCAGAAGAAACTTGCATTGAGCGGATCATCCGCTGAGCGCCAAGGGCCTACACTAAGCGAACGCCCTATTTGGTTAAGAATAAGGTAAGGGAAGTTAAAGAGTTAACCTATTTTGTGAGATTTTTTATTAAATGTTTGTAGTACATGTTGTATGTTGCTTTTGTTGTGTTTGAATATGCCTGGAATGACTGATTTGGGTGTTGGATTCGTTTTTCCCAATTTTGCAGAACTCCTATTTTGCATAATCCACTAAGCGTAGGACTCATGCGCTGAGCGGAGGAAACTTGCATTGTTTTGTATGATTTAGGCCTTGTTGAATGAGGAACTTACCCAATTTGGACTGTTTTGTATGATTTAGGCCTTGTTGAATGAAATTGTCATGATTGAAATGTTGTAACTCTTGGCTAGTTTATTATTGTTCTGATAAGGTGTGCTTGTGTCTCTAAAGGATGTGATTCTAGTTTGATGTACGGTGATAATTACTGAATGCATTGCTGATATATTTTGATGAGAATCTATTGCCTTGAAATTTTGGGACTGGATTACGAATTGTGTAGAAATGTTGTTTCAGTTCACCCAATCCATCAATTTTTATGTTGAATGAGGCATTGAACAAACCACTTAAAACCTCTAAATGTGCCCAATGATGAATTGGAGTAAGTGAACTAGAATAAGCTTTTCTATAGAATCCCAATATGCATAAAATTCGTTGAGCGTAGGCCATGTGCACTCAACGGAATTGGTCCTAAGGGATAGGGTGCTCTCAGGTTGAAATTTGCTGAGCGGAAGGTCTTCACGCTGAGCGAAAGGTCTTCGCGTTGAGCGGATCATCCGTTGAGCGGATTATGCCTTCGCTGAGCGGATCAATCCCAATGGTGAGACTGTCCTCTAGACCCAATCTACTATGCGAATTAGGGGTTCGCTAAGCAAACTAACCCTGTCCCAAAATAGTGAATTTAATGTGATTAATGCATGAGACTAAGATGGAACAAATGATTTATTAATGAATACTTATGTTGGCATGAGGCCTTAGTTCTCCTATTGAAGGGAGCTTGATTATATAATATGAGTATGAAAATGGTAATATGGTGTGTATGGATTTAGGAATATATTATAGGGTATCTAGACCTTAATGAGTCTCTAAGTCATAGACTAAGACTATCATGTGGTTAATGTTGATGGAGGTCCTACCAGTTATCTTTTAATAGTTGATGAGACTACCTTGATGTGAGATAGGTGTGGAGTTTTGGGATGATCTTGGGGTGAAAAAGACTCAATGGTTAGCCTTAGATATTTGAAATTTGTACAGTCTTCCAAAAGCTGTCTGTCTGTTTGTGAATGTGTTTGAAATGTGTAAAGCCTTTGGTAAGCTCTTACACTTGTATGGGAATTGGCATGCTTCTAGTTATCTCTTTCAAATAAATTTTAAAGTTTTATTTTATTTTCACTAGCTTACCCTTTATGTGTATTTGTGTTTGAATTGTTATGATCGTGTCTTTGCATGGGAGTAGATAGTAAGTCTTCGAGGGAACCATCCATGAGGCAAAGTAGGAATTAGGAGCACCTTTATTCTTTTAAGTGTAATGGAACCAAACAATAGACACCTAGTTTCTTTTGACTTGAATTATTTTGGAGGAATGTAATAAAACTAGTACTTTACCTTTAGTATGTGAGAAGAGACTTTTATGCTTAATGATTATATATATATATATATATATATATATATATATATATATCAACGTGCCACCATCATCGAATCTCCTCATGGTTATAGCTTGATTTATACAAGTTTGTATCCTAAAAAATTTGATGATTCAACACAACTGGACTTTTAATAAACTATTTGGTAAAGTAAGTGAAATTCTAGATTATGGAGATAGAAAACATATTACAAAAATCAATTATAGATGACTGGTACGAGTTTCAACCAATAACTCGTTCATAACTACATAGAAATCATAACTTATAATGATGTACAACAAAGGATAACACGCTGGAAAAAAAATTGAACTTTATTTAGGTATTCAACAGAGCCAAACATGGAAAAAAGTTGAATTATTTGTGGAAACTAGAGACTTACGTCCCTAACATTTGAGAAACAAAATCATGATTTCAAATATAATATCTACATTGACTATAAAGGGAGAAAAAGAACAGTAATGATGGATATTTTAAATTAATTTACTTATTTTTTTATTTCAATATTTTATTTCCATGTATCTTCTAATATATATTTCATTTCATGTGTGTTTATAGTTGCTTCAATAAATCTGAATCATTTAATTATATTTTCTTATTATTGAACTTTTATATATTTATTTAATTATTTCAATTCATATTTATTATACTATTTTCATTATTATTAATTAAAAAATTATTAATATATATCTAAATAAAATAAATATATATAGATATATTATAATATTAGTTTTAGTGAGATGGGTAATTTGGATTAGTGAAGGATGATGAGTCCGAGTAAGTTTTGAAAGGGTTATAAAGGAATGCCTAAGGCCCTTCACTCTTCATTTCTTCCAAGAGCCCCCTCTCTCACAAGAACCCTTTTCTCTAAGTCTTTCATCTTCTCTCTACGATTTCTCACCCTTTTCCTCATCTTTTCCTAGACCCAAGCCTGCCATTAGAAAGGTCTTGAGAAGGAGAACCATCCCTATCAATTTGAATTCATTTTGGGTAAGTTTTTGGTATAAAGTTCCATTTTTTTCGTTAGGATTGAGACTGGGTGTGGGGTTTCTCTCCTCCCTTGCGTTTTGAGCCATTTAGGTGCTGGGAGAGCTAGTTAGGAGCCAAGATCACAGATATGTGTTGTTGTGGAAGGACTTCATAGCTAGATGTAGAAATAAGGTAAGGGAAGCTAGAAATCCAACTTATTTTTTGAGATTTGTGTTTGAATGTTCGAAATGCGTGATATATGTTGTTTTTGTTGTATTTGGGTATGCTTGAAATGCTTGTTTGGGTATTAGATATACGTTTTCACAGCTTTGTGGAACCCCTATCTGTATAAATCCGCTGAGCGCAGGGGACCTATGCTGAGTGTATTTAAAAAAAAAATTATGCGCTGAGTGGATTTTGCACTAATTTTCTTGTTTTGTTTGATTTGAAATGATGAGAAATGATATGTATGCATGAAAGTTCTAAAGATCTAAGTATGATATGATTTAACGGCATAATACCTGTGTTATTCCTAGTGAAAGAAAATTTTTACCATTAGGCTATTAATATGTGATTATTGGTAATATAGTATGTATAGATTTTGAGAATATCTATAGGGTATCCAAACCTTGATGATGTTTCGACTCATGTAGACTAGGACTCATGTGGTAAAGGTCGATGGAGGCTTACAAATTGTTCCCAAAGGGATAATAGGTGAAACTACCCTAAGGTAGTATTTGGTTGTCAAGTGTTAAAGATGACCTTGAGTAAAAAAGTCTCAGAATAGTCTTCCGAAAATTCATATAGTCTTTCGGAAGTCGTCTGTCTAATTTTGTGATTTGTGCTTATGAGTGTAAGGCCTAAGTTACGCTTATTATGTGGTTGAAAATGTTGAATTGATTGTTTGACTGTTAACATGGAAATTTTCTACTAGCTTACTCTTATTTGTATCTTGTATTTCTCCTACTATGATCATGTTCTTTATACAGGAACATATAACAAATCTACTGGGGAGTCATGTATAGAAGAGAGTAGGAAATAATATAAGATCATATGAGTTGTAATAGACTTAATGATAACTTTTTTATGAATTATGAATTAGTTATATATTTCGTATAGTACATTTAAGATTAATGTAATAGTGATCAGTATTCATACATGGAGCTATTAAATACTTAGAATATATTTATATTTTGGATATGTTACCGAGATATTATATTTAAATAAGAAAATTATTTTAATGAATTAAATTTATCTTTATCAAATAAAATATTTTAAAAAATACAAAAATTTAAATTAAAAACAATTCAAATATGATGATTATCTTAATTTTATTGAAATTGTGAAATTTAAAGGCCAAACACATTCGGGTGCTGGTGGTGAGGTTGCATGAGAAACTACTAATCTGCTCTTTATTTGGGCACAACAAATATCACTGGATTCTCACTCACTCGTATTGTTTTTAGATTTTAAATTGAAATATATATTTTCTTATTTAACTAATGTAATTTATTTTATTTTATTATTTACTATTATCATTTATAAATTTTATTATTTAAGTTATCGATTCTTTAAATGTGTAATGTATCAACAAGTTTCTTTTAAAATAAAAAATATTAAAATAGCGTTGTTTTAAAAAGTTGGTAGCAAAATGATGTGCTTTTATTTATTTAACCTTTTTAATATGTGAATTTATTGTTACATATATATTAATGAATGGATGAAATAAATAAATAAAAAATATTTTAATAAAATTATAATAAAAATAATAGTGAAATGTAAAGAAAAGTTGTATAAGAGTAAAATTTATAAAATAATAGTTATGGGTAAAATTTATAATATACAGTTTCCTAGAGCTTTGAAAACTTGGTTTTAGCACTCATTGAAAATTACGTAGAAACGACGCATGGGGTAGCGTGTTGGCGTGGCGTATTCTTCACGCGCCTTCATCTATGATTTTTAATTGGTAGACTAACCAACACCATTTATTTACTCTGTATAACATGCATATGTTATCACCTTCCCACGAGGCAAAATACTATCTAATTCTCCAGATATTTATATGCCAACTACTAATAGAGATTTAAAAAAAAAAATTAAATGATTATAAAGAATAAAGAAATTTTGATGAATGATTATTTATTATAATTGAATTCTGACTTTTGGAATTCTGACTTTTGTTGCGCAAGATTTTTTTTTTTAAATATAAAATATAAAAAATAAAAATGAAAAATTAAAATTAAAATAAAAATTTAATTAAAATTAAAAATTTTAATTTTCAATTTTAAATAATATTTATATATAAAAATAATAAAATTGATATATTATTTGGATATATATTAAATTATCTAAATATATTTAATAATTATTAATAATATTAAATAAACTATTTTATAAAAATATTATTTAAAAAAAGTTATATATTTTTATAATAAATTTTGATCTAATGATTTAATCGATAATATTTTCTATTAATTTATCAAAATTTTGAGTAATTTTTTTTCAATATATTAATTAAAAATAAAATATTTGATTAATAATATTTTTTTATAATTTTTGTTGAAATAACTACGTACATATAAAATATATATATATATATTTATTAAAAAATACATTAAAATAAAATATTAAAATAAAATAACAATTAAATTAATTTAGAAAATTTATAATTATTATTTTTTTTCCTTGTTAACTATCTTTGAAATTATAATTTTGTTCTCATTAGATACTTTAATAAAATTTAAATATCTTTTTTTTTCTAGTATGTTATCATTTATTGCACATCATTATTTGATTTTTATGAAATTTTAAATAAGTTATTAATAATTCGTAGTGGTCGTTTAAAGTTGATTCTTGTTATTTTTCAACTCCATAATCTAATACTTCACTTACTTTATTAAAACAGTTGATTAAAAGTTCAATTTGTTGAATGATCATTTTTCTAGGATACAAACTTGTATACATCAAGGTATAACGGTGCGAAGATTCCATGATGGTGACAGTGATGGATTGAAGGTTTGATGAACAACTTGTGGTTAGTGGGTTCAGAAACATGATAATTTCTTTTGGTAATCTTACAAACAAGACATATAATTCAAATATTGTATCTATAGGAAAATTACACTTTCAGGATATCATTTACATTACATGAACATAAGGAATAATTTCATATGTAATTAAAGACTCATCATTGATATTTGGTTTGTGATAATACAACTTCTTGAACTTGGTGCTATTAAGAATACCTAATGCACGATATATTCTTTCTTTCAACTCAATGAATGTGCATTGATTAGTGATCCTAAATAATTTGGGAGATGGACATTGGAAGCTCACACCTTCATTATTGTGAGTTATTTCCCTATTTGCGAACACATAAGCTAAGCAAGAATTTGTCAAATCTTTAATGTTTGATATGCCAAAGTTTGTCATCTAAAGTTTGAGTATGATATATTTCATAATAAAAGTGTATTTATTGTAAATTATCATCCATGGCTTTATGATCAAGGTAAAGTGGCTTAGGAAAAATATTTTACAACTCGTAGAAGAACCATTAGAAGAACAACTTCACATCCACTATAGGGCATATGTATTAGGTTTAATTGGAGGTATTTTGATACTTGGCAAAACAAAAAAAAAAAGTTTATTAACTAAATCTTAAACTTCATAACAAAATTAGAATTTGATTTCCAAGAAATCGAATTTTGAATTCATATAGTGTGTAAGGGCCTAAAGTGAGTTAGTTACAGTGAGACAGTGACTTAAGTGGTAAATGGTGAAAGTATTTTGTAAATTTTTAAAAAGGGTTATAAATAGAAAAACTAAATCTTTCAACCTTCATTATTTCAAATCCACTATCTTTCTCTAAAACTTTTTTCTCTCTAAATTCTCTACCTTCTCTCTAACATTTCCTCCTCCTCCTCCTCCTCCTTCATCTTTTTCAAGATCCAAGTTCTTGAGGAGTAGAGTACTTTGGACCAATTGAAATCTCCATTTGGATAAGTTCTTTGTGCTTTATTTTGCCCTAAGGGTTAGGGTTGGTGGTTGTTTTTAGGTGTTTTGAAACCCCTTCCTACGTGTGATCCTTCTCATATTTGATTTTCTCTATGAAAGAGGGATTTCATAGTAATGAGTTTGATTTTGTTGATTAGGTGTCCTTAAAGCACATTGTAACCCTTGGGAGCGTGATCAATGAAAGGAAACTACAAGTTATTTTTAGGAGTCTCTTTGAAGTAAGGGAAGCTAATCTGTGTAAAATCTGTGGTGGGAAAAATTTAAGGTTTAAGTATGACTAGTACTTAATTGATTTCTAGTGTCAATTTGGGGAGGAATTGTGAAGGTTTTTGGACTGGTGTGAAACTGATTTAAGTAGCTATTTTTTAAAGTTTCCAGTTTTCCCATGTTAATGTGTGTGCGGTATTATGTGTGAATGGGACAATAGTCAAATGAATTGCTTGTTATGTCTGATTTTGCCTATTGAATGATGTGAAGTGTTGTATGGTGATCTCCCAATTTAATGGAAAACTGTGGAACTATGGAAGTTTGAGTTAAGTGAATTTGTGATGTGATGAATTGAGATCTGGTTGATTAAATTTTAGAGGAGAGTTTGTTTTGGATCATTAATCCAATATTTTAAAGAAGACAAGCCTAAAATGGGTAATTTGAACTCTGTATCAGTGAAGAAGGGAAATTTGGGTCAAAAGGTTCAAGGCAAATTCTTTTATAGAATCCTAATCTACAACCAATTTGTTAAGCATCACTGGAATCCGCTAAGCGGGTTTGGCTCCAAGGATTAAAGGTGAAAAGTGCAGCTAATTTCGCTGCACTAAGCGCATTAACACTTCGCTAAGCGGATTTGTCCTAGTTTTGTGACTATCTCTGAATTGAATCCGTTGAGCGAAATTGAGTTTCGCTGAGCGGATCATCCGCTGAGTGGAACTTAGATTCGTTGAGCGAATTCTCTTATTTCAAAAAGATGCTTTAAGTGAGATTTGATTATAGTGCATGGATGGATGATAAATGTTAAGTGATATGAGAATAACGAGCATGAAAGTGGGCATAATGTTGTGTATGTTTTGAGGAGAGAGAGTTATTATTATGAATGGAATGTGACATGTGACGTTGAAGTGAAATAGACTTAGTAAGTCGATCGTGATAAGACTCAAGGTGTTTTTTTTTAATACATCATGTGCTAACCTTATATATCCAAGATCCATATAGTCTTTTGGAAGACGCTAGTCTTGTCTGTGATGTGTGAATTTTATTATGTGTAAAGCCTTACGTAAACCTTACACATAGGAATATGTGTTACCTTAAATGATATAAATAATTTACTTATTTTCACATGTTCCTTATATCACTAGCTTACCTTATTTGTTATATTTTATATGATGATGACAACTATGATGGTGTACTCTACATAAAATCTACATGAAAATATGTGTCAGTTCTAAAAAAAGAATTTATCAGTAATTTAGGAATGACGTATTATAACTTAGAAATATTTTATAATTTTCTTTAAATTTTATTTGGATCTCTTGAAAAATATAATAAAACTAATCCTCAAAATATGGAAATTTTATAAACTACTTCAATATAATTAAGCATTTTCGATTTGTTAATAAATGCATTCATGTATATAAATTTAGTGTAGGTTTATTTATGTATTTTTTTATTTAAATAATATGATATAAATAAAAAAAAATCTGATTTTTAAATATAGAATCTAATTATAAAAATTAAATGAATATTTTTCTTTATTTTTTTTTTTAGTTTTTTGCGTGTGATGTTTTCTCTTTTAAAATGGAAATGCATTATTCTGTATACTTAAACCTCGGGTCAACGAAAAGATATTTTGATGTAGAAGCAAGATGAAATACTAGTGAGATAATAAATGTATAATAAATAAATAATATATAACTTAAAATGATCGTCTATTTATATTATTTTAATAAATATTTATATGTATAGACTCTTATGAATTATCATATACATTCTTGATACGTGATTAAAGTATAATAATCTAGTAAGCCTTTTAATAACATAATTATTTTTGTTAAGTCGACAGATATACACAAACTATATTGAAAAGTAATTATCTCATTTAATTTGGGACATCTCGATTTATACATTGTATAAGAATTTTTTATGTTATTCTAGATTTTTGAGTTTTTCTTCTTATTTAATGATTTTTTTTTTAATTTTGCAGATGTGGGGCCAGTTTATTCAAAAGGGAAATTTTATCAATATGTTCTTTTAAATGCATTTTTTATATTAACTGAAATTTATACAAAATTACTAATCATTTCGAATCTTTCTTTTTAAAGATTTCTTTTAAAATTTATAGTGTATACATTTTAATCAACTATGGTGCGAGTTAGGAACAACATGTTAGAAAATGTCTTTTTAACACTTTTCTTTAAAATACATTGTTAGTACTGTTTTTAGCATTTTAAAGGCATCGAGTAAAATTTTTATAATTATTTTACGGTTTTAATTATTTAAGCTGTAAAAACTGTGTTAATACATCAATCAGTCGAAAAATTTTCTAGTTCCAATATCTTTTCCATACACAATACATCATCATACACAAAAATATATAAACATTCTGGTGCGGCACCATTAACTAAAACGTTTGATGTGAAAGTCGCTTGATTCTGGTGAGCTATCGCCATCACGGAGCATGTTGATTTCAGTAGTTTACACCAAACAATCCCTTTGATGAGCCTTACCAAATGCCAAACTTTTAATTTTTGTTGGAAACCACTTTAACATGGAAATTCTATCCTTTGCTTGGATGCTGCTACATTAAATTTTTATATATATATTTTCCAGTGAGTGAGTTAGTGTGCTTCACAAGCTGCAACTAAAAGTGAACCAGAAACAAATAGTGACAGAGCAAAATAGAAACATTAAAAAGAGAACTAGACATATATCTTACGGTCTCAGAAATATGGTGACCCCATTTCGGTTATAACCAGTTCTTGCAGCTTTCTGATTCTTCCACCACCTCGACCGGCCACTGTTTCTCCAGGTAGTTAAGGTCTACATTACACCACTGGCTCATCTTTAATGCATTTTTTTTTATCTGTGAAAATTTAATGACTTTTATGTTGGGTATTTAACTTGTAACTGGATTCAATGGTCCACATTATTAATTTTGTTCTTGGTTTTAGCTACTTTCCATCTGTACACCCTTTGTGGTTTTTTGGGTGGTTCTCTTAAGTGCACACTTCACAGGGTGTTCTGTGTTGCATTGAAGTTATGTCGAATTAGTTTGTGAATTTATTTCGAGTTCTCAATCTGGAATTGCTTGAGAGGGCTTCTGATTATTCTGCACATTCAACCAAGTTGAAGTAAAAGGTACTTCTGATGAGGATCCATCACCTTATGGTTCTAGGCATGAGAGGAAAGAACAGGAAACGTGTCGCGGTTCAAATTGATCCCCCGATTCATATTGCCGCTGGCTATTCTTTAATGCATTTTTATAATTTTATCTGTGAAAAATTTAATGACTTTTATGTTGTCATGTTGTGTATTTAACTTGTAACTGGATTCAATGGTCCACAATATTAGTATTCTTCCTGGTATTAGGTCTTCCCATTTGTATACACTTTTTTGTTTTTTTGGGTTATCTTAATCACTTTTTATATATGATCCTTCTAACTCAAGAGTTAAGAACTTCTCTACATGTATTTATTAATTAAATTCACACTTCACAGGCTGTTTTTGTTGCATTAGAGTTATGTGCAGTCAGTTTGTGAAATCATTTTCTCAAGCTGGATTTGCTTAAGAGGGCTGGTGATTGTTGTACACATTCAACGAAATCAAGTCCATCACCTTAGCAGCTATGGTTCTAGGCATGAGAGGAAAGAACAGGAGAGGTGTCACAGTTCAAATTGATTTCCTCATTCACATTCAGGAGATTAAGCCGTGGCCCCCGTCACAATCTCTAAGATCCCTGCGATCCGTGTTGATAGAATGGAAGAATGGTGAATCTGCATCAGGTTCTACCACCCTTGTTGCCCCTTCACTTGGTTCAGTTATAGGCGAAGGAAGAATCGAATTTAACGTGTCATTTAGGCTACATGTAACTTTGTTGAGGGATATGTCTATAAGAAGTGGTGACACTGATGTGTACCAAAAGAATTTCTTGGAGTTCAA
This sequence comes from Macrotyloma uniflorum, assembly GCA_016859785.1. Lineage (NCBI taxonomy): Eukaryota > Viridiplantae > Streptophyta > Magnoliopsida > Fabales > Fabaceae > Macrotyloma > Macrotyloma uniflorum. The sequence continues at coordinate 997,714 of BDMB01000049.1, forward strand.
CTTGTATGAGCCACGAAGAGATAGGACTGTTAAGGGTCAGTTGTTGGGGACTGCAATCATAGACTTGGCAGAATATGGGACACTTAAAGAGTCCTTGAGCACTAGTGTTCCTATGAACTGCAAGAGGAGTTACAGGAACACAGAACAGCCACTTCTGTTCCTTAAAATTCAGCCGGTTGAGAGGAGTCGTTCTAGTGCGTCATTGAAGGACAATAACGGTGGTGACTCAGTGTCAACACTCATGAATGAAGAATATGCTGAGGAAGCTGAGGTTGCCTCTTTTACTGATGATGATGTCTCCTCACATTCATCTGCAGCTGCAGCTTCTACTTCCCTTGAGTCCAATGGGTTAACCCCGCTGAAATTAGGAAAGGTAATTGTTTATGATTTCTTCTGATAGTGCTAGAAATGTATTATAAAACCATTCATGTGTATTCACCTAGAAGCTTAAGATTAAAACACATGAATTGTTTCATATTACATGCAGGTATCATCAGCAGGGATTTTGCATTTATCATAACTTTGTTGTGTGTTAAGCTCTTTGCATGGGTCTTATAAAATGTACCCATTTAGAAAGGGGAGTTCCTTAAATGCTTGTCAGTCCTACTTCATGAACAGAATTTTGATATTTTATATGCTGGTATTGCATGCTTTCAGGTCAAATAAATGGGGCTAGCTCAGACATATGGAATGTATCATTTCAACTTTTGTATGCTTTGTGCTTGTTGAACAAGGTTTATAACTTGCCATCAGCAGGGTAGATGGACCTAGTGAAATCAAATTATAAATAACTCAATATTATGTTTAAAAAGTAGTAATTATCATATTTTTCATCAATTGTGAGTTAAATTACTGAGGTTGTTTGTCATATATGAATATATTAAGAAATTCCTCATAAAGCAATATAGTAATGGCAATTGAATTGCAGAATGAACCAATTAGCCGCACTGGTGCAAATGCCATGGAGCATCCCTTGGCCTCGGAAACAAGGCTTGAAAGCATGGATATTGTGCAACAAGTTACACACAGCAAGCTTGAGAGGAATTCTTACATGTCATCATTGGATGTATCTTCTCTTACGAGGAGTCTAGTAAATGGTCAAGCTTCTAACTCTCCTATTCGCAATTCATTGTCAATTAAAAAGTTTGCTGCTTCACCTAGTGCCAATTCTTCTTCACCATCTTTAATTTTTGACAATTTAGACATAAATCCTAGGAGCCGCACAAGAAGCAGTGGCCATGAAACTTTGGATCAGAGTTTTCAAGAAAAGCTTGCAAACTACAGAAATATAGTTGCAGATGTACAAAGAAACAGTAACGGAAGCACTTTTGGCATTTATTCAAAACACACATCCTCTCAATTCACTGGAAAAAATCCTGGCTATGAAAACTCTGATGCGACTGAATATGATGAAAAATTAAATGGTAGATTCATGGAAGCTGACAAATATTTTATGAAGGAGAGTGGAGGTGATAAAATTCGCCATGGTTCTGTTGAGAACTTAAGTGGAAATGAAAAATATAATTTGGACAGGGGAAACTGCATAGAAGATGTAAAATTAGAAGAACAGGATGCCAAAGATCAAGCCTTAATGGACAGCAACACATATTCGTTTAGAGGATTAAATATTGGTATGCAGGAAAGTAGTCTCATAAGTGAAAGACTAAAGAACATGAACTCTGTGAAAATACCAGCAGACTCAGCCAGGAATACTGGATCGCTTGGTAGCAATCATCATGCTGAATTAAATAAAAATGGCATTCTTGAAGATGCACAAAACAGTGGAGGGAACAGAAGCAGTGACAGAAGAGATGCTAAGATTCATACAAAGGAAGCAAGAAATGTTTCTTTAGATGGAAAAGTTGAGCAGTTGGAGAAGAGGATAAAGATGCTTGAAGGAGAGTTAAGAGAAGCTGCTGCAATTGAGTCTGCTTTATATTCAGTAGTTGCTGAGCATGGAAATTCCACAAGTAAAGTTCATGCCCCAGCACGGCGCCTTTCCAGGCTCTATCTTCATGCTTGTAAAGAAAATATTCAAGGAAGAAGGGCTGGGGCAGCTAAAAGTTCTGTTTCAGGATTAGTACTTGTTACAAAGGCATGTGGAAATGATGTCCCAAGGTACATTTGAGCCATATTCTTACTGCATTTTATTCTAAGACTTCTCCAAATATCCTATCACTGAAAACTAACATTGTGTAAGATATGCATCAGTACCTCACAAGCTGCACCATCATGACATGATGGTAATATATTAAGTGAAAAAAATGATTGTCTTTAATTTGTTAATTCAGGAAACAAGAAGCTGAGGCACAGATAAGTTCCCTTATGATGAACATGTCATACATTGCTATCAAAATATCTTCTAAAATGAGAATGGACTAAATCTAAAATTTATTTTTAAATAATAATGAAGTAGAAATCCTTCGGAAAACTCTTTAACTTAGATGGGTTAGATTAACCTTTATAGTTTGTTCAAGTGATATTCTGATGAATTTTGCTGCCTGTGATGGAAACTGTAGTTTCATCATGAACTGTGCCAGCCGGTTGATCTCTTCTTGCATGACTACAGGTTGACCTTTTGGCTTTCTAATACTATAGTGTTGAGAACAATTATAAGCCGAACCATCAAAGATCCATCGAATCCTGCTGTATCTGGTAGGAGAAGGAAAAATGAGGAGGAGGGGTTTGGCAAGATAACAGCATCACTAAGGGTGAAGGGGTTAAACCCCAGAAAAAATGGAAATACAGCAATAGGATATGGAGGTTTTGGTAACTGGGATGATCCCCAGGTACTCATATTAGCACTGGAAAAGGTTGAGGCATGGATCTTCTCTCGCATTATAGAATCTATCTGGTGGCAGGTAATGTCTTAATCTTAACCCCTTGAACAATCCTACTACAACTGATATCTATTTTCCAAAGATTAAATATCACAAAATTCCATTGTAATCTAACATGAATCCTTCTTTGTCTATGTCCAGACTTTGATTCCACATATGCAACACACAAAGTTGACCAACATAGAAGTGGTTTCAACCTCAAGAAAAAACTACAGAAGGTCTTCTAGCTCATGTGATCAGGAGCAGGGTAACTTGTCTCTATATATTTGGAAGAATGCTTTTAGGGAAGCCTGTGAAAGGATCTGTACTATTCGAGCTGGAGGGCATGAGTGTGGCTGTTTGCCTATGCTTTCTAGATTGGTCAGTCTAACTAAATAGCTTCCCAACCTTCTTTGTGCTAAAACAAACCGAAGTTTTCATCATATTGATTTTGCACAATGTTTACATCTTTTATGGTTTGGCTGGGGTTGGTAAGGTTTTTAGGATTTGAAAGTTATGGTTGTTTGGCAATCTTAAAACAGGAGCAGGATAAACAATGAGTTTAAAACATGTTTAAACCAAAGGTGCAAAATATGTTGAGAATAAAAGACTTGTTTGTAACTGTAAGGTTTAATATTTGGTCTGTCATTTTTCCTAATGGATGAAAATTTCATTTATATTTTCTTTGGACATTATTATCACCAATTCCTGCTCGAAAATTTAACTATGATAGAGTTTTGTAACATTTCTACTAGAAACAATGGCAGTTATAAGACATGTTTGTCATTGAAAAGTATCACGTCACCTATCTCAATTTTTGGAGAACTAATATATATTTATTGGACAATTTCCCTTAAAGCTAATTAGTTTTTTAAAGCTAATTAATTTTGAGATGAAATCTAATATGGTATGAAATCCTATAGCCTATCTCAACAAATCATTTACTCTGTTAGATTACCATGTTTTGACATGCATTTGTCAAGGAGCATGTTTAAGTAATTCTAATTAATGTGAATTGGTTTTGAGATGAAATCTCACATTTGTTGTACCTGGTCTCGTGAATTAATTACAGTAACTAACTAGCAAGATGTTTCATTTTTAATATTTTGTATGGATTATAGCTCCAAGAAGGGTTTAGATTTGTGAAAAGTCTAATAACTGAATGTAAAACATTTGCAAATGTCTTTTCCTTCCTCCGAGTTGATTGATATCTCTGCATTAGGTATTAATTCATATTCCTGTCTTAAGTTCATTACTTTGGTCAATGAAAGTGCTTCTTCAGTTCTTAGAATAAATCATGACATTAGAATGCATTTCTCCTTCTTAAATCTAGATAATGGAGCAATGTGTTGCGAGACTAGATGTGGCTATGTTCAATGCTATTCTTCGCCAATCTGCTGATGAAATACCAACTGATCCTGTATCTGATGCTATTAGTGATCCCAAGGTTCTCCCCATTCCACCTGGCAAAACAAGCTTTGGAGCCGGTGCACAGCTAAAAACTGTGGTAACTTCTTAATGTCTGTCTGTATCTTTGCATGTATGTCTGTGTTTCTATAAATGTATTTGGGAATTTTCATATTTGGCCATCTGCTCATGAATCTATTTAAACCCACAAATATAACTGTAAGTTCAACTTATACCTTTCTTTTAGTTTATATATATCTTTTTGGTCTGACCTTGTTTAAATAAATTTCTCTGTAATAAAATAACAAGACAAAGTAATTCGAACTTCTTCCATAAGTTTAAATCTATTTGTATATTTAAAATTTATAGAAATTTTATTGTTTAAGGTCTTTTTGGACAAATTTCTGGGTTCATTGTTCTTTCTTCTAATGAGGTTACTTTCTTCTCTTATAAATGCTCATGCTTATGACATAAATATAGCTTGTAAATTAGGCCATAAACTTGGCTTTTTGGTCTGGAATTACCTGAAAGCTGTTGAATTAGAGGGTGACTGTACACTTTGAATGCAATGTTACTAGAGATTATTTCCATGTCTTTATTGGTACATTCTTTACATTCATGTCACCAATTTCTCATTGTCAGATTGGGACCTGGTCAAGATGGTTGACTGATCTATTTGGCATGGATGATGATGATGACTCAATCGAAGATAAAGCTGAAACTGATAACAATGAAGAAAGACAAAAAGCATCCTTAAAGTCCTTCAGTCATCTCAATGCTCTAAGTGACCTCCTGATGCTTCCTAAGGATATGCTGTTAAGTGCATCCATCAGGAATGAGGTTCGTTTGGCAATGAAATTGAACTTTTCTGCATGTAGTTAGTTAGTTGCTACCATGCTGTTATGTTTCACTATTCTTGCTAAAAAGATTCTTGTTTTTTAAGGTATGTCCTATGTTCAATGCAACACTTATCAAGAAGATTCTACACAATTTTGTCCCTGATGAACTTTGCCGGGATCCTGTTCCCTCTAATGTCTTTGAGGCTCTGGACTCGGAGGTTAGCTATTCAAATTTTCACTTCAATTCTTTTAAAATTTTTCGCAAAATTTTATATATATTATAATTTACTCATATCTCTAAGAAATTTTTACTAATATTATATTACACATCCCATATTAAATATTCTTATATGTATAAATAAAAAGAATAATTAGTCTGAAAGTCGTATTTTTTTTGTTAATTTATTGAGTATGTAAAATAATGTACACTAGAAGTTAAACTCATTCTTATATAGATTTTTCATTACTTATTTCTAAAACATTAATATAACAGTGTTGACATGTCTTTAGCTGTTTGATGTACAATGTGAATTATTCTAAGTTTTGTTTTGAATTTGGAACAGAATGACATAGAAGATGGAAAGGAGTGTGTGAACAACTTTCCATGCATTGCAGCTCCCATTGCCTATTCACCTCCATCAGCAACTTCCATTGCAAGCATTGTTGGGGTGATGGGAAGCAAATCTCAGCTAAGAAGAAACAGATCATCTATTGTTAGGAAGTCACACACCAGTGATGATGAGCTGGATGAATTGAAGTCCCCATTGTCTTCAATATTCTTCAGTGCTTCCTCATCCCCCAAAGTTTCAACAAAATCCAGCCCCAAGTTGAAAGAAATTCGCAACCAATCTCCTGTCAGATATGAACTCCTTAGGGATGTGTGGATTAACAGTGAGTAACCTTACTGCAGAAAGATTTTCCACTCTTTCAAACTGAGCTTGTATGTATAATCTGTATCAACCTTGGACTTCATTAGGTGCTTTTGTAATTAGAATAAGAATTTTACCTAAATTTACAAAATAAAAGTTTGCATAAAATATCGATATGGATTAATGATGTGAAATCTCAATTTGAATTGAAAAATAATATTAAATATATATATATATATATATAAAGAATTGTATCTATGTTTTATTTAAAATAATTTTTGGATGTAATTAAGTGAATTAAATTTTGGATACTAATGAAAAAATTTATCTTCAACTAAAAAAAGTATTAATATAATTATATAGTACTCAACTTTAATATTAAATTTATAAATTATTTTCTACTTCTTGTTTTTTCAAGAATTTAATTTTTTATAATAAAATTATAATTATTGTTTTTACTTGTAATTTTCTTCATATTAATGGTTTTTTTTGTCTTTATTTGTTGTTTTCGCCAATTCTATTTTTATTTGGGTTTGATGATTTAATTTTGTTTTTATTTATAATTTTTCTGTTCATACGGGTGGTTCATAATTATTCTTATTATTTTTGTTTGTACTTGTTATTTTAGTTATATTGTAATTTTGTTAAAAAAAAATTCAGAGGAAATATTAGATACTCAACTATCATAAACACTCTAAACAAAGAAAATTTTTGTGATCACTTCAATGTATGTTAAAGAAAAAGGATTGAGGTCATTTTGTTGGACTTTCCATAACATCATCAGAAATAACAACATTAAATGTATGAGAAGTAAAAGGTGTCTAGATTATTTCTTAGATTCTCAATACTAATCCCCAAATGATCAATCATTTGCATTCTTTTACAAATTCTCAATAAATATGAGATTATTTGCAACAAATTTACAACTAGAACAATATATCCAAGTATTTTCAATTAGAGTTGGAAATAGTTAATCACAAAATAAGATAATTTATTATTGTTCTATTTTATTTGTTATTGTTTCCTAATCTTCACTCTCAGTTGTCCAAGATGTCTATAACACTAGTAAGTGAGATAATTTTTTTAAGAAACTTCACCCAAAGTTTGAAGCTATAAGAGATGCTTTGTTGAATAGGAACCTTATCCTTCTTTGAATATATGTGTTGGTAAAATTTTTATGAAATAACAACACAAGCATACATTTCTCATGGTGTTACTCTTCCGGAACTTGTGACTATTGCATATACTACCCAAAGTAAAGGAAAATGTCGTAATTTACAATAAGTCCAATATTTGAACTACCAACAATTTGGACATATTTCTCATAACTATAGTAAGAAGTTTTGTAATTATTATAAGCAACAAGGTCATCATATCTCTAATTGTCCCACATGTCCCCACAAAATTCACAACATTTAGGACAAGTATCCCATTTCACCATTAGTGTTGCAACTTCTCTTACTAACCACAATGCATCTAATGGTGGTGTTCTATAGCCTGACAAGATTTAACAAATAGTATTTTTAGCCTTTTTATCCATGGGCATTCAAGGTAAGTCATTTGATATCTTTCCTCCATGATTTGTTGATTTTGGTGTATTTAATTATATGACAGGTTCCTCGAAATACTCTCTTAATATACATTCTTATCATGGTAGTTAAAAGATTCAAACGGTTGATGGTGACATAAACTCTTATTTTTAAAATTTACTTGTATCACTTGGTCTTAATTCTAATTTATTGTCTATTGGTCAATTAGTGGAGATCAGTTGTAATGTTAACTTTTCTTGAGTTGGATGTCTTGTGTAGGAGTAGATATTGGGAAAAGTGATAAAAAAAAGTGGCATAGTGTGGGATAATTGTTTCCTCTCTAGTTTGTTTCAAATAATTTGTCTTTTACTTGTAATAATTTAAATTTCTATCAAGATTGGCATAGAGAATTAGGTCATCCTAACTCTACTTTTTCGTGTCACTTATTTAAACCTGGTTTATTTGGAAATAAAAATGTTGTTACTATCATATTTGTTTCTTGTTTTGTTTACAAATTGTCAAAAGTAAAACACTTCCTTCCCATCTAGTGCTCATTATACTTTCTCTTGTTTTGAAATTATTCATAATGTTTAGGGTATGTCTCTTTTGGCTTCTGAAACTCACTATAAGTATTTTGTTACATTTATTGATGATTACAACCATTTTACTTGGATATATTTTATTCGTTCTAAATTTGAAGTATTTTCATGTTTAAAAAATTTATAACATATGTTGACACTCAGTTTGAAACTAGTATTAAAATATTTCGTTTTGACTCTAGTGGTGGTGAATACATGTTCTATGAGTTTCAAGAGTACCTTTAGCAAAATGAAATTGTGTCTCAGCGCTCTTATCCCAATACCACTCAACAAAATAGTATTGTAAAATGTAAGAATTGTCACTTACTTGATGTAACATGCACATTACTTCTCTAAGCCTCCATTCCATCTACATTTTGGATGGAAGTTCTATCCATAGTTGTTTTCTTGATCAATTGTTTTCCTTCTATGGTTATTGATTTTGATTCTCATTTCTTTCTTCTTTTTAAAACTTGGCCTAACTATAATGTTTTACATACTTTTGATTATGTATGTTTTGTTCATTTACCTTTGTTTAAACAACATAAGCTATCTGTTCAATGCGCATTATTAACTCATAAGGATTTTGTATGTTATGATATTTCTATTCATCATTTTTGCATTTCTCGAAATATGACATTCTTTGATAATCAATTTTTGTTTCCTTCTTTATCTCCTACTTTGAATAATGTTGTTATTCTTCCCAAGTTTTCTATCTTATCTCCATCTATTGGACATAGTCTTCATGTTCCCACTCCCCCTTTTGACACTAAATCCACCACCCATTCTTGTACAAGTTGCATCTCGACGATCTAGTAGAATATCTTGAGCACTTGATAGATATTGGCCAGATAGGCTTGTTCTTCCCATACTTCTTTGATGCCTTCTCTCTTTAGTACATTTATTCCCACTTATTATTCACAGACCATTAAAGATACACATTGGGTGAAGGATATGAATGAACGACTTTAGGTACTTCAAGAGAATTTTACATGGGATATTGTCTCTTGTCCTCCTAATATCAAACTCATAGGCAACAAATTGGTGTATTCTATGAAACTGAATTTAGATGAGTCTCGTTACAAGGCTCGATTACTTGCCTTAAGTAACAAGCATAAATACGAATTGATTATGATGAGACATTTGCATCAATTGTTAAAATGACAACTATTAGAATTGTTATTTCTATAACTACATCTAAAGGAAGGTCTCTTCATCAAATGTATATAAAAAATTCTTTTCTTCATGGGAGCTAACTAAAGATATTTATATAACTCCTTCTCAAGGTCTCTTTGATTCATCTACAAGTGTGTACATGCTTAAACACTCCTTAAATGGTTTGAAATAGGCTCTAAGAACATGGTTTGTTAAGTTCTATTCCACTCTCCATAGGTTCTCTTTCACTCAAAGTCAATATGAAAAAATCTTAGTCACTTGCACTATTTAATTGGCCTTGAGGTTCATTCTACCTCCAAAGGTATATTTCTCCATCAACATAAATATACTATCGACCTAATTTCTATGGCTGGCCTCCAATTAATTAATCCGGTGGATACTCCTCTTGAAGTTAATGTTAAATATCATCGTGATGAAGGTGATCTTAAACTGATCCTTTATTATATTGGCAACTTTTGGACAATCTTAATTATTTGACTATTACACGACTTGACATATCTTTTGTTATTCAACAAGTGAGTTAGTTTATGCATTCTCTTTGTCACTTACACTTGGTAGCGGTTCGTCGAATAATTTGCTACTTGAAAGGAATCTCTAAGTGAGGCCTATTCTTTCCTATTGGAATGACCTTAAATTGATTGCTTGCAGTGATACTAATTGGGCTAAGTGTCTTGATACTCAACAATTAGTAATTGGTTGGTGCATGTTTCTTGGCAACTCATTGATCTCATGGAAAAGTAAAAAACAAGAATTAATATATAAATCATTTACTGAATTAGAGTATCGTGTTATGTCTATTGCTTGTTCTGAAATAATTTGTGATCTTTTGACTGAATTTGGATTTCCTCAAGTAGATCCAACATCTCTTTATGTTGACAATACAAGTGTTATTCAGATTGTTGCAAATCCAATGTTTCATAAGCGAACCAAGCATATTGAAGTAGATTGTCACTCTATTTGTGAAGCTTGTGATAACCATATTCTTATGAAGGTTATTCCGCCTACAACATCAGGTTCTATATATTCTTATTTTATCTCCTTAATTATATTAATTTGTTTTCCTAAGAATAAACTAAACAATTCATGAGTTGATTTGTTCTATTTAATTGAATATAATATTATTTCTAAAATAGGTTAGGCATATAAAGTAATAAAATATTTGTAATTATAAATGGTAATTACTTGAAAATGTTCTTATATTAATTTATAAAAGGACAATGTACAAAGGAATTAAGCCATTTTTCTTAAAATTATCAACTTTACAATAAGTCATGGCAAGCATGTCACAACTAGGTTATGACATGACAAGATTGACAAAAAATCATTTAAAAGAAAGATAAAGGAGTCAAATGAATGTGAAATTTAAAAGGATGTGGTCGGTGTGTATGAATATGAAGTTCTAATGAATAAGGATCATCTTAAGCATAATATGAGTGACTTTGCAAGGTATTAATGTGTATGACTCTTAACTAATTTTGTTGGAAAACATTTGCTAATGGATGGGGAATAATTTGAGGAATAAGATACATAACTAGGAGGTTATTTTTGTTAAGTATCTGGAGGGGAAATATGTGGAAAGATCTTTCTTTGTATTCATTTTATCCATTCATATCCAATATGGAACTTCCTAGTCATACTTGATCATAACATTCTCCCTTTCAATTATGAGTTGTCCTTTTTACATTGGTCTGCTCCACCTTCAATAGAAACGTTTCTAAATCAAAGTAGACATTTACTTGTATTATTGTTTAACTTAATGGGACATACTTTTTGAAATCTCAATTAGAAAGAATTTCAATACAATTATCCATATATATTTTATCCGTTTGTCTTGAGTTAAAACTTGACTCTAATACTACTTGTTAAGTATCTAGAGGGAAAATACTTAAGGAAAACTTTTAGCAATTGGTTTACATATAAGAGAATTTGAAATTTTTTTTCATTAAAACTTGGACTAGAAGAAATAAATGTTTTTGAGAAAAATGGAAGTAGACCTACCTCATTGAGAAAAATGGATGTAGACCTATTACATGCACGAGGAGATGATACATTTAGTAGGATATGGTAGTTTAATATTTGATATGTTAAATATGGACTAGAGAGGATTGATTCATACCATTAATCAATAACATATTAGCTTAATATCTCTAATGCCAAATTATGTAAAAAAATATAGATGTTGTAGTAAGTTTAAATGGTTATGTACCATTTGGTGGTTTGTTGAGGGACAAATCTTCAAACTTTTATTTTTGGCTCTACTAAAATGTTTGGGGATCAATAATGTTATTTATGCTGAAATATATTTGAAATTTAGAATAGTATAAAATTAGTCTTTGATTTAGGCTACAACAATATTGAGGTTGAAAGTGATTCAAAAGTAACAATAAGTTTGATAAATATAGGTTATACTTTCTCATTCTTATTATAATATTGTAATGACAGTAAAGAACTTGGTGGGTTATTTGGTTCATACATTAAGAGAAGTCAATCAAGCAAGTAATGTATTGTTTAAATACATTTGAAGAGGAAAATTTCTTTTAATTTTTTTTATGTTATACTAAATTTTCTTTCTTTATTTGTATTAATATATTCTCTAACATTAGTTTCTTTATTAGTTTCTTTATGAGTAACTAATAAATATGTTTTCTATTATTTTTTAGAAAATAAAATATTTTAAAACATATTTTCTAATTAAAAAAAATTAAGTCATAATAATTTAATTTTTTTTAATATTAATATGGAGATGAATACATTTAAATGATATATAAAATAAATATTTATGAAACATATTATTTGAATCATTAAATAAATTATATATTTATTTTTTTAAAATAAAATATTTATTTATAATTCAGATTTAAATTTAATACATATATGAATTTATAAAAAAAAAGTTAATACATTATTATTAATTAATAAAATTCATTTTTAATCATAAATGAAGAAAGAGTAAATAACTCTATAAAAATTTAAATATATTTCATATTCTTTCTTCTATTACCTTTTATCTAGTTATTCCTTTATTTATTTTTTAAAGATTAAATTTTTAACTCATCAGATAATATATTTTATTTAAAGTTCAGATTTAGATTTAATTAGTCTATGAATTTATAAAAAAAAATATATATATATATATATATATATATTTTTTTTTATTTATGATTACAATTCATAAAATTAAAATAATATATTTATGATGAGAATTCATAAAATTCATCTTTTAATAATAAAAAGGAAGAAAGAAAGAGTGAACAATCTCTCAAAATTGTAAATTATAAAAATAATATTTTTCATATTCTTTCTTTTATCATACAGTTCACTTTATTATTAAAATTTCAAGTCATTTCATTCTTTATTTTGTAAGAATTAAACTTTCAAGTAATCAGATAAATTTTACATTTTAGTTTTCTCCATAAAATATTTATTTAAAGTTCAGATTTAAAATTATTAGATATATGAATTCATAAGGAAAAAATTAATACATTTATGACAATAATTAATCAAATTATCTTTTAATCATAAAAGAAAGAGTTAACAACTTATCAAAATTATAAATCATAAAAATTTAAATATTTTTGTTTTTTTATTAAAATTTTAAATAATCTCTTTCATTACTTCTGAACGTTAAAATTTTAATTTATCATATGAATTCTACATTTATTTTTCTTCAAATAAAATCTTTATTTAAAGTTCAAATTTAAATTTAATATATTTATAAAAAAAAATTAATAAAATTTATTTTTTAATCATAAGAAAAAAGAGTTAACAACCCAAATATTAAACAAAAACGAAACCCCAACATTTTTAGTGTTCATACACAACTTCTTTTCTCCTTTCTTTTCCACCTCTTCTCTCACCCTACACCCACAGAAATACAATTACTCTTCCCTCTCCTTTTCTTATATCCTGCAAAACCCCATTTTTTCTTTCTTTCCCCATTCACACTTCCAAATCCTTCTCTCATAGATTATCAAGGCGTTATTCTTCTTCTTCTCTCTTTCATCTTCCAAACACAACTTACCAGATTACTTTCCTTTCCGTTCCGTTTCGAATATAAAGAAAGACATATTTAAACGCCGATCCCTACATTTCTCTCTCCTTTTGCCTCACCAATGAATAGTATTCCAAAACACGACCGTCGGCGTCCGACACTGTTCCCGGAAGAGCCACTGTCAACACCGGAACTGTGAACAAGGCGGAGCCGATCGGCTGTCAACAGGGACTCACGAACAGATCTGCGCCAAAACGCTGTATTTGAATTGATATTTATAAAGGTGAAAAACCACTTTGCATGTGTTTGTCTTGAAAGTCAATGAATGTTGGTAAAATAAAAAAAACAAAAAATATAATTACAAACTACCTTCATATTTGAATGTGATTTTTCTATGGTGAATTAGGCATGGAGAAAATGCGAAAGAGGTGAAGTAGTTGGACAATTGGAGATGTTCAAATTCTGGAAGTTTTTTCAGCTATCGTATTTGCCGGTAAGTTTTTCAGTTAATTACTTTCGAATTTAACGTCTCTCCTTTTTCTATCATATAAAGAGTTAGATTAAAAATTGAATTTAAAAACCTAAATTTCCTTATTTTCCGACTCAAAAAAAATATATATTTATTTTTAAGTTTTAATATCATCCACAATTTTATAATCTTACTATATACAAAAGAGAGAAACTTAATCAATCCTCAATAAAAAAAATCAACCAAGGGACATTCCTACCAAAACTTACAAATACAAGAAAAATGTTTTCATAATATTAATCATATCCACAAGTTAAGAGCAAATAAAATATACATCATGTTACAAATAATGTTAGCAACACATTATTTTTAACACTATTATTATATAGATTTACATGTCTCATTACCAAAACTTACAAATACAAGAAAAATATTTTCATAATATTAATCATATTCACAAGTTAAGAGCAAATAAAATGTATATCATGTTACAAATAATGTTAGCAACACATTATTTTTAACACTATTATTATATACATTTACATGTCTCACTAAATACAATACAAATACTCTATTAGTGAAAACACCCATATGCAATTTACATAAAACAATGAGTATTTTTGTCAACATTTATGCTATTATGAACACTTAACATTACATTCGACCCTTCCAACATTCATGCTATTATACATACATTGGACCTCTAGTTAATAGATATCATAATTGTTAATTCTAGATCAAAGATGTCAATGCTATAAATATCGTACAAACTTACTTCACCTAAAAGCAACTAAGAAATCATACAACTTTAAAATTTTTCATCAACTATCGGACAAATAGCTACAATGTCACTCACATAAATAAATATTTAACTACATATTCCCTTACCTTACCTTATACTTGCATACCCACATGTGCAATTGAGCAGTTGTGCCTCCAAAGCCGCAGAGTCGATAAATATAAAAGTAACATCCAAATAGGCATTAAAAATTGTATATCAAGGTTCTAGAAAATATCACATTATCATTATATTATAAATCTAAAATATCCTAAATGACTTCTTATAATCCATTATCATATTTAATTATATTTCTTAATTAATATATAAAATAATTACCATTAGTAAAATGCATATTTCATTATATTTCCCAATCTATTTATGTTGGGGCATATAAGGGTGATCACTTTTTTTTTCTCAACAACATATGCAACACAAAACTAGCTTTACTAACTATTTACCATCATGTTCATTGACGAAATATAAACAATACAAAATTTTCAATATCATGTACAACATCTGAAATCACAAGATCAATCCATTTAGTTTAATAAGAACTCACCTTGAGGAAATATACTTATCAACTTTTCATAAATACACTCACCTAGAGGAAATGTACTTATCAATCTGGTCTTGCAAGAGTTATTGTTAAGTCTGCCAGAAAATTTCTGGCTATTTTTCACCGCCAGTTAAATTTGTATTAGTTTTAAGGTGACCAAAGTCAACAAAGTTAGAAGATAACTAACCTGAGTGATAAAAAAAATGCATTAAATTTGCTTGTTTAGGACTAAAGAATACAATTTTTGCAGAGTCAAAATAATAATGTGGACAAATATAGAGACTAAATTAATAATTGATTTGCTTGTCTTGAACTTATTTACACATCAAGAGATATAGATATGAGGCTTTTTAGTCTGAATTCTCCCAAAATTTTCTGATTGAACAGGGAAGGATATGAATATGAGTTTGTTCAGAGGATCGTTGAGTTGGTCTCTAGCAAGATTAATCGTGCTCCCTTACATGTTTCGGATTACCCAGTTGGACTAGAGTCCAAAGTCCTAAAACTAAAGTCACTTCTGGATGTTGGATCTGATGATGTTGTCCACATGGTGGGGATCCATGGACTCGGTGGAGTAGGTAAAACAACTCTTGCTGTTGCAGTTTATAATTCCATTGCCGACCATTTCGAAGCTTTATGCTTCCTTGAAAATGTGAGAGACACTTCAAACAAACATGGGTTACAGCATCTCCAAAGCATCCTTCTTTCTGAAACAGTGGGAGAGATTAAGTTAACTAGTGTCAAACAAGGAATTTCCATAATACAGCATAGGCTCCAACAAAAGAAGGTTCTCTTGATTCTAGATGATGTCGACACACAAGAACAACTACAGGCACTTGCTGGAAGACCTCATTGGTTTGGTCTGGGCAGTAGAGTCATAATCACGACTCGAGACAAACAATTGCTAGCATGTCACGGTGTTACAAGAAAATATGAGGTGAATGAATTGAATGAAGAAGATGCTCTTGAATTACTTACATGGAAAGCTTTCAGGTTGGAAAAAGTTGATCCATGTTACAAGGATGTTTTGAAACGAGCAGTAACTTATGCTTCGGGCCTTCCATTGGCTTTAGAAGTAATAGGTTCCAACTTACATGGTGGAAATATAGAACAATGGAAATCTGCTTTAGATAGATATGAAAGAATTCCTAATAAAGAGATTCAAGAGATACTTAAAGTAAGTTATGATTCTTTGGAAGAAGATGAGCAAAGTGTTTTTCTTGATATTGCTTGTGGCTTCAAAATATATGATCTAGCAGAGATTGAAGATATACTCCGTGCTCATCATGGAGGTTGCATGAAACATCAAATAAGAGTGTTGGTTGAAAAATCTCTCCTAAAGATTAGTTTCGATGGTTCTGTAACACTACATGACTTGATAGAAGGCATGGGTAGAGAAATTGTCCGGAAAGAATCACCCAAAGAGCCTGGGAAACGCAGCAGGTTATGGTTCCCTGAGGATATAGTTCAAGTTTTAGAAGAAAATAAGGTGAATAAGATTGAGTCATGTGGATGGTTTGGTTTTCCATCTTTAACCTTGAATTATCTCTTTTGATTATTATATGTTCATGTCATGTCATGTCACAATTGTTTTTATGCTTTATAATATGTACATTTCTCTAAGTATGCATCTTAAAATCATAATATTGAATCATGTACTATTGTTGATTCATGATTTTTCTGTTGAAAGGGAACTAGTCAGATTGAAATCATATGTATGGATTTCCCTATATTTGAAGAAGTAGAAATAAAATGGGACGGAGATGCCTTCAAGAAGATGAAAAATCTCAGAACACTTATTATCAGAAATGGTCATTTCTCCAAAGGTCCCAACTATCTTCCTAATTCTTTAAGAGTGATAGAATGGTGGAGATATCCTTCACAGAATTTGCCATATGATTTTCATCCGAAGAAACTTGCAATATTCAAGTTACCCCGCTGTGAGTTTACGTCACTAAAGTTGGCTGACTTATTAAGAAAGGCAAGTGTATTGAGTTCATTTCCTTGTTTCTGTACTTGATAATTTCACTTCAAGGTCATTCATCTGTTTTAATTTTATGTTTTATATTAATAAGTTCTCTTTTAGTTTCTTGATTTACTTTTTTCCCTCCTTTCTATGTTGTTGCAGAAGTTTGTGAATATGACAAGTTTAAATTTTGACGAATGTCAATATTTAAAACAGATACCAGATGTATCTTGTCTCACACATTTGAAAAAATTGTCTTTTCGATGGTGTCCGAAGTTATTTGCACTTCACCATTCAGTTGGGTTCTTGGAAAAACTTAAAATCTTAGATGCAGAAGGTTGCTCCAGGCTTAAGAGTTTTCCTCCCATCAAGTTAACCTCTCTTGAGCAACTCAAACTAAGCTATTGTCAGAGTCTTAACAATTTTCCAGAAATATTAGGAAACATGGAAAATATAAGAGAACTTGACTTGAAAGAAACTCCTGTAAAAAAATTCCCACTAACCTTTCGAAATCTTACTCGGCTTCAAAAGTTACATCTGTGTTTGAGTGATCAAGTTATGAAAAAAGGTTGTGATGGCATTCCCCTTTCAAGCATTTGCATGATGCCAGAACTGGTCAATATTACGGCAAGTGGATCGATAGGGGGGCTATTCCCTGAAGCGGATGAGGGTGCAGAAAAAGTGAGCTCAACCTTGTCAACAAACGTTCAATATCTTCAGCTCAGATGCTGCAACCTAACAGATGAATTTTTTCCAATAGTTCTCCCATGGTTTGCTAATATGAAGAGCTTAGACCTGTCAGGGAATAATTTCACAGTCATTCCGAAATGCATAAAAGAATGCCACTTTTTAACAAGGCTTAATTTGAATTTTTGTGAGCGACTTCGAGAAATTAGAGGGATTCCTTCAAACTTGAAATATTTCTCTGCAATAGATTGCCTATCCTTGACTTCCTCATGTAGAAGCATGTTACTGAATCAGGTATTGTTTTTATCTATTTGATTTGGTCACTGGCAGTGTATTTAATGTGTCTAAACTTGATGAATTATTATTTATGGACTAATAGGAACTGCATGAGGCTGGAAGCACCTTCTTTTGTTTGCCAGGAGCCAAGATTCCAGAGTGGTTTGAGTTCCAAACATTGGAATTGCCAATATCTTTCTGGTTTCGTAATAAACTCCCAGCCATGGCTATTTGTCTTACTTTGGAAAGGGTGTATAAGTATTCCTCGTCAAAAGCTGATAAACCTAGACTCTTCGTGATCCCTAGTACATTAAGACTAATGTCACCCATCGTGATTATCAATGGCAATGAACATTTGTTGGACTGTTGGGAGATGATAAATGATTGTACTTGTGTTTTTGATCTGCGGGAGACAACTAAAAAATGATTTACATGAAGAACTTTTGGAAAATGAATGGAACCATGCAGAGGTTACATGTCGATATACTAGTTTCGGACAGACCATTATAAAAACTGGAATCCATGTATTGAAACAGGAAATTAGCATGGAGGACATTCGATTCACTGATCCTTGTAGAAAAAGAAATCTGGACGATGAACCCGACAGTTCAAAATCACAAAACCAACAGTTGCTGAAAAAGCAAAGAAGAGTGGACATGGAAGTTGCCGAAACACAAATTTGTGCATCAGGGAAAAACTGTCTCACATCTGGGAACTAGTGTTTCTCATTTCTTCCTGCTTGAGCAATCAATGATTGTATAGTCTGCATGAGGATTCGAGTTCAATGGTATCAACACAGATAAATGATAACACTGTAACTAAATTTATTTAACATACTGCTTTCTTGAAACTGATTTAAGTTTCGCAGTTAAGTGTTGTTTTAGATATTTAATTTTCCTCTGGTTTCAATGATAGATTGTTCCATATTTAACATTTGGTCTTATTTTTTTATGGCAGTGCACCTTTATGCATGGTCTAGAGTCTAGACTTATCCATCATATATTAGTATTTCATTTGAAATCACTAACAAAATCTCTCTATAATTCTGTTCATATTTCTTAAGTCATCAATGTTTTAAAGAATTCTTAAACTTGGCTGTTGTTTCTTGAGCTATTGTACCAAGTATGATTGCTAGTTTGCCAATACCCCCAACTATTGCTTTATAACTGCAAGTGTGCAGCCAGCGGCTCCACCTTCTCCTCAAAATTACACCTTAGGCTTCTCTCTCATGCCTGCTTGCATAGCTTGTTTCACACACTATCACAAGTCTTCAGTGAAGACTGAAGAACATCTCCTCTTGAATACTATTGGAGGTTATAACTCTTTCTGAGTCATACCATGTCACATCAGTTTCTAGAATTTTAGCTATAATCTTAGTAACTTTTCGCCTTTATAATGTATTTCTTTAAGAAGTTGAAATAAGATCCACAACTTATTGACATCTTTCTATTCCTTTCAAATGGGTCGTACAAGGTACCTATCAATTACTCCTTAATGATTAAGAATCAATTCTTACATAATAAAAGTTCTCACACGTAACATTCATACCATCCTTCTTTGATGAAGTCAAATTAAAAAGAAGTTCTAAACTTTATGAATCCACATAAAATTTATGGTTGAAGATGCTCTACAAATTCCAATTTTGGCTCCCTGTCAAAGTAATTCCTCAGCATCTTTAACTAATAATAAAGTCTTATGGTTAAATCAAAATACTTTCCTAGCAGCAGTCTAATTTCCAATTAATTGTAATATATTATTGTAGCTTGATTTAAGTACCGACACACATTTTAGTCAAACATGTAGGCAGTGGAAGATGTTTACTAAAATAGATGATTTTTTCTTATGAGATGCTATTGTCTTAAGCCTGGAGGTTGAAACATTGGTATGAATTTGTTCTTCCAAGTTTTTTCCTTCTCTTTCCCATTTGATTTCTTGATTATGACTATAAATACTTTCTTTCTCCATCTTTCACCAGGAAAAATTAGTATTAGAAGGTTTATAATACAAATTTGTTCAGAAAGTTTTTCTGCATAAAAAAAATGTGTTCAAAAGGATACTCGACACAAAGTACCAGAGAAACTTCAAAGGGGTATACACCATAAACATTGACCATTGTGATTCCGAAAAGCACAAAATAACAAGCTTTTGGGTTTTTCAGGTAGGCAGTTCTTCCATGAATATAAATTGAGGAAGTAATGGCAATGTATATTGTACTAAAATTAATTAGTTCATAATATTTATGATGTCTTGCTTGATGCAGAATTAGATAGTAAACTACAAAATTAAATAAATGGAGATCATATTATAATGTGAAGTGAGCAGGGTAAGTGTTCCAAGTGTGCTTACCTTTATCACCTTCTTCATGCAATCAAAGTGTACCCTATTATTCAAAGAAGCCCTCAAAGTTTACCAACACAAGCTTTTTGAATGTGTTTAAATTTAGAACAATTTCTTTTCCCAATCATATATTATAACTGGGCCTGATATTTAAACCAAATTGCTAATGCCATTGCAACCGAGCTTATGATTTCTTCAGGGTAAAGTCACATTCAAATAGTATTAATAGAAAGATTAACTGTTACTTGGAACCAGATGCTTCGAGACAATCTTCACAACTCTCTCCCATTATGTTGTGAGATCTTTAGTGTTTTTGACGTTTCAAGTCAATTATACTATTCAATTGTTATATTGTTACAATCAAAAGATTATACATACCTTGCACTTATTACTTATTTATACGGTTTGGATGGGCCTTACCTGATGGGCCTAGATTAACACTTTTTAACTTATGTGAGTTGTAACACCTTAAATTATTATTTTTAATATTATAATTTTTTTTAAATAATAAAACAAACAAATAATATTTCAAGATTTTTTACAGTCAATAGTCAACTTAAAATAAAATACATATAAAAGATTTATTTGACAAAATAAAATATTTAATAATTATTTAACTCAACTTAAATACGATTGATAAATGCTAAATTAAAATCTGTAAATAATAAATTCAAAATTAAATAATAAATACTAGAAATAAGTTGAGCATTATCCATAATATAATTATATGGTGTCCAATTATATTATAATTATATAAACTAAATATTTTACTTACTCATTCCAAGGAAATAAGATAAATTCATGAAATTTTCACAATAACTTAATTGTTTCATAGGAATAAACTATTTATAGTAATATTTAAACATTGTAAAATAATACTACATTTAAAGAACCTATCTTTCGAAACCACAAAATAATTATATTTACTCTTATTATTTAACAAATATATCATCAAGTTAGAGTATAAAAATTTTTATTCATACACATATAATAATATAAATCCCTATACTTAGAGCAAGTTCCCCATTAACAAAAAGAAGCAGGATTTGTCCTACCAATCAAATTCTCATCCAAGAGATGAGTATCTCACGAATCTTCTTACATAATTCCTTGAAAAATTGGTTGTAAGGTGAGTTTCTTCCTCACCATATTTTTCCAACAAAGATAAAACATTTATATTTAACAATCATGAAAATGAATATCTGAATAAAAGAAATTATCTATGTAATTGAAAATTATACCTTAATAAAATTCTTTAGAAATCGATTTCTTAACAGTGTTAAATAAATTTTTGTCATCTTTCTACAACATCATTATTTAAATTCTCTCATAATTTCTTATCACGTACACCAGTCATATACCCCATTCACATCATCATTCATATTGTGATCGCATTAGTTTCGGTACTCTAAGTACCATGGGATCCTAAAATAACGCTGTCAACCCCACCACCCAAGTGACATTGGCCTTATGCTAGTGTGGATAGCCGCCGGTTGGCAATTCGCCCCACAGATACAACGTGTGCACACAAGCCCCTTTGGCAAAAAGCATAGTCAGCGATTCAGTCAAGTAATGGAGTGTGAGGCCTGCGGCAGTTCCCATTGCACATTGTGTACATCACGGCATGGACCACTCCACCACACTCTCATTCCCCCAGGATATCAAACCTTCCTGAACTATACCTCAGTGTATCTCTGTAGCTCATCCACACGAAAATTAAACTTGAAATGACATTACTGTTCAAATCTCACAAGTTTCCTACCCTCCAAGTAGTTACTTCCATCTCCTCATCGTCAAATACTATTTAATAAAAAAAATCACTTTGGGGGTGCAAATAGGAAAATAAGGGTGCAAATAGTAATTTTAATTTTTTTTTTTAAATATTATTTTTTTTTGGATGCTCAGCAGAGGTCAAATCCGCTGAGCCAATTTTTTTTTTTTTTTTTTGCGCTGAGCAGATTCGCTCCAGGAACGAGTTCTCAGATTTAAGCTTCCATTTTCAAAATCAAACACATACAAACAACAAACAACCCATAAAACATCATACATTGCATATTAGAATAAGGAATAAACTCCCCTTACCTTTAAATTCTTCAAATGGTCCAAAAATAGAGAAACTTGAATTGCTAACTCAATCTGTCCTAAATCAATAAATTTACCGTTAATCTAAGATTTCAAACGGTAATAATGAAATTGGAAGTTAAGATATGAGTAAAATTACCTTGATTCAAGAAGAAACAAACAAATGGAATAAAGATTGGAAATTAAAAGTTGAAGATGGAGGAGAAGAAGAAGAACTTGGTGCGCAGAGAGAATGAGAGAAATTGGAATGAAGAAGAAAATGAAGGCGGTGCGGTTTTCATATATATATATATATATATATATATATAATAAAAACCTTGAGGCGGTTAGTTTCCTTTTTTTTTAAAAAAAAAATTATTCTATATATATATATTTTTCTTTAAAATAATAATAATAATAATAATAATAATAATTTTTATTAATTTTAAATCTAACACACAAATAAAATATATATAAAAAAATTAGGGTGTTACATGAGTAATATCTCTTAATTACTTAATCTATAATTAAGAGTAATCCTCCTTCAATTTGTTGTATCGATAACATCTTAGTTAGTTTTTTAGCATGATAGATTAGATTGGGATATACTTGGCCGACTAGGAGGTTATTGCAATCTTATCGGTTGGTGGTCTTATGGCCATAACTTAGCCTCTAGTATGCTAGTCCCTATAGTCTCAAGTTGCCCATGGTGTCAAGGAGACTAATGCTTTAGGAAGACTGATTGTGGTGTGGACGACCAACATGTATCCGGTAGTGTTAATCACTCGATTGTATTGGCTTCGTCTTGAGAGTGGAATATGAGCATGACACATTTGCACGAGAGAATCTTTGTTGGGAAGGTGATGGTTGTGCTCTTCGTTCGTTAGTGCGCAAATGCACATTTGTACGGGAGAATTTGTTAGGAAGCGGGAAAATCTTTTTGCACTAACCAATGCGATGCTTCGGTTCCAGTAGCAATGCTTGCGGGCTTTGAGGTGTCATCGAACAATTAGATGGATGCAAATCATATGGTAAGGGGTAACTGGCATTTCAGTGTCTGCGGGTATTGGCTTTATAAATATGAAGGTGTTGGAATTGTCCTATTTGATGAAACATTTATAAACTCACCAAGAGCTCCAATATGTTGTCTTCAAGTTCTTCTAGTGCGAAGAGGTTTTCGGGTCGCGGGCTCGTCGAAGCGAGTGGTTGTCTCACTGTTGACAGGGAGTCTATGAGTACGTTAAGTGGTGGGTCTGCCAGGAGCATTAATCGAGGTATGGTCATTGCTTTTGAAGAGTACCCTTCATCGGTTGACGGGAAAGAGAGGAAGGAATGGTCACAGTATGACCTTCCACATTGTGAAAGGTCTGACTAGGTCTCTCTAGAGGTGACTATTTACTTTTCAAGGTCCGGTCAATCAATTGAGCTTGGTTCCTTTGTTCGGGACCAAGACATATTATGTGAGGGTATAGGGGATAACGTTGTCACGGTGAGGCGATGTACGTCATTGGACCATGACTACCATGATCGCGAAGATTCTGAGAAAGATTTTTTCTATACGTATACTTGTTTGTTCTCGGATATTCATATGCATCTATCGTTCGACGAATTCACGATGGGCTTCTTAAGGATCCTTAATGTTATGCCTTCATAACTTTATCATAATAGTTGGGCGTCGTTGCAGGCATTCCAGATTCTCTATGAGGCATTTTCAATAACACTCATGCCCCCTGTATTTCTCCATCATTATAGCACTCAGGTGGGTGACCGAGTTAGTTAGCTATTATTGATCGATCAGCCGTCATCCACCTTACTTCGACCCCTTACCTTCTCCTATAAAAATTTCAAGATCGATTGTTTCAAGGTTTTGATTGAGAAGGTTGGGAAACCCCTAGTTTTTCAAAAAGGCAAGAGGCTCAGGTTCTTGTTATACTAGACAAAGAACCCTCTTCATTACAAGTACTAACCACCCGCTAAGATGTTTTCATACGACTTACATATCCTAGACATTTTCAACAAGCTCCCTTGTCAGCTACCTACTTGACAATTTCTCAACGATTTCTTATTCCCTAATCGTTCAACAGACAAAAAAGGTATGCATTGTTTTACTCATATTATTTACTATTCTGGTTGTTAATGTTGTTGAGTTTGGTGCCTTTTTACAGGAATCATGGTCGTAGAAATGAAGATGGGAAAAAATGTTTTCAAGCTGCTATAGAGAGAGCTTATGGCTAAGGTGGAGAAGGAAAAATCTAATGTTGCAAACCTATTGGTCAACATACCGACTGATGCTTATCATCCCCCAAAGACTAAAAGGAGAAGGTATAAGAGGAAGGAGAAGGAACTGTGCAGGCATCGAGATGAGTCTCGTTCTCTAAAGAGAACTCACCTCTATTCGAAATCGGTTTCTAATTCTTCTGTATCTTCAAGATTTTTAGGAGTTAGATTTGCAAACAAGTAAAATGATAAGTGTCAACTTGTCTTTGGTTGAGCTACTAACACAGGCCTTGCTTCTAAGGCAAAAAATGGTCTCAGACCTCCAAGGGAGACATGGTTGTTGAGCTTTCTCACTTATAAGATAAGTTGGTCGAGACCAGTGCTTCATTGAGAGTAGCCTTGGAGGCAAATTCGCTACTGAATTCTCCTTCGCCGTCATGCGAAGTTCTTCTCCTTCTTAGTGTGCGTCTTCTTCTCCTTCATTGTCATCATGTGTCTTTTTCTCCTTCATCGTCGTATGCATCTTCTTCTCCTTCTAACGCACACGTTTTATTCTCCTATGTTATCGCACTTCTCCTTTGTCATCAGCTTTGCCATCTAGCTTCCTTGTTTGAGTCGCATCTTTGTCACACTTCTCCTTCATCGTCATGCTTCTATGTAGTGCTTCGTCTCGTCTAGTTTCTTTGTCGCACTTCATTTCTTCTGATTTCTCTATTGCATCTCATTTGGCTTCCTTAGGTCATTTTGTTTGGGTGGCCATGCTCTTCTTTGTGGACTCTTGGGAAATAGTATCATCTGGTAGATTTTGGTGAAAGAAGAGTTGTTTCCTCTTCTTCTACTCACACGTATACAATCTACTTATGAAGCACTTTAACAATCCCCTTTTTAAAATTCACTTATTCAAGATTAAAAGAAAAATTAAACACTTATCAATTTTTTTTTAAAATATTATAATTTTTCCTCTTCTCTAAAAACTTCTCCACTTCCCCAACGCTCAATATATGAATTCTTCTTAATCTTTTATCTGTCATGATTTATTTCAAGTACCACTAGTGTTGATCCCTCTCCATCCCATTTTTCTCCTCTTTACCACACAACTTTCTATTATTTTTTGTTCTTCTGTTTTATAAAATTATTAAAATGTCTTCAAATTCAAATCCAATGTCAAACTCCACAATATCTATGACTCTAGAAAATGCTCTAAGAAATAGGAGTGATATAGCTCGAAAGCATTGTATTTCAGTTGGTGGAGATATTAGGAAACTTTAATGCAAATACTATTATAAAGTAATAATTAGGGGAGTTTACTAGTTTACTTTTGAAAAATATCATTTAGTTTGACTTAGAATAAATATAAGGTTTATTCATTAATGTTAAGAGCTTTTGATGAGAGACTTTATATATTGTGATACATGGGAGATAATGTCAAAATATTAAGACAAAAATAAACATATTATAATATGACACAATCTTTGTAGAAAAGCTTAATTTTATTCTTCAACCTCTCTTTCTTAAATAGGTGACAAAACATATCTTTTACATTAATATAACATATTCTTGGGAATATACAATTAAGAGATGGATTATAGGAGATTTGCTATTACAATAATAATTATCGAAGATTCCTAACAACTAATATATAAAAAATAATAAAATATATTTATGTCCATTAACAGATAAGACCTGTCACCATGATTTGTATATTTATTTTCTTTTAAGATTGATATTGGAATAAATGGATTAAGTGGGAGAATGTTAAATATTATTTGGTGGTTATACCATTATTTGATTATTATCCCATATCTGGCGATTATCCCATATTTTGTGATCCATTTTTTGAAGCTAATTATCTATTAGTTATTTAGATTTTTTGTTTTTTGGTTATGAACTATGTCATAGTCATAACTCTATAAATACCGTATATGTTCTAAACTTTAAAGTCATCAAATCCGCTCTCTAGATTCACCCCCAAAACCGGTTTAGGAGTTAGAGATTTACACCTCACTTATATACTATAGTTCAGCATCATTTTTAGTCCATATGAGATTTCTCCAACATCCTCTCTCACATCGAAGAGGCTTTCTAAACTCAAATGTGGCATGTTAACAGCCGACCCAATTTAGGTTCAACAACCTTATTAACCATCAGGACTCTACATAGTAGTCCGTTAACAACCTTATTAACAACCAAGACTCCTAAACCATATAAAAGGGATCATTATCTATTAATAGGTGACCCAATTTAAGCTCAATAACCTACCAACCAAGGTTCACTATATTAAGAAGTGGTGCAATTTAAGTCAAATAATCTTATTAATCAGACTCGATATCATATACAAATGATTAAAAGTCTAACTCACCCCAAAACCAAAACCGATTTAAGAAATGAGGTTTACATCTTATTTCGACCTCATTTTAGTTAATATAGGATTTTCCGAACACCCTCCCTTACATTGAGGAAGCTTCGAATATAATAAACTTAAGCAATAGATATTTATATGATTACTTTATTTATTTATTTATTTATATATATATATATATATATATATGCGTAAATAAAAGCACTAAGTATGGATAATATTTTGTTAAATATTGTGTTGAAATATTTTATTATATTGCTCTTTACTTGCTCAATATTTTTCAAAATGATAAAGGAATGATAAAATGCTTTTTATGTGAAAAACATGTGAATATTATTATACTAAATTATCTATGTTACAATGATGAAGTTGTTCATCCAATTCGTAAAAATAGGTTCATACACCTATGTGATTTGATTATTCATCACTTTAATTGCTTTTTTTAATGTTAATTAAATTGTTATATCATATTTAGTTTAGTCTCTCTTTATTAAAAGCATTTTTTTAGGCAAAACTAGTTAACCTTTTCACGTTGATTGAATACTATGAACAATTAGAGGGACAAGTTGGTTACTTGGATCTTCATTTTCTAATTCTGCTTCTAATGATAATTTTTAAATTATGTTCTGATATTCTTTTATTTGTGTCATATTTAATCTAAAATATATACATGTTCTACTATATTCATGTTTATATAGATTATATATACAAATTTTTTATATGAATTTAAAATTATTTAATATATTGTTCATATAGATTATATTTTTTAAAAATACTAAAATATGAATTAGTGGATTACCTTGTTATTGTTGTTCAATTTTAATAAATTTGACATGATAAAAAATTATAAATTTGATCATAACAACATATATAGTGAAATAGAAAAACATTTTACATATGCTGCGAATTGGAATATTATTAGTTCTGGTATGAGCCATAATCTATATTCGAAATTCTTTTTGCATATGCTGTGAATGGATGTGATGCTGATTTTACACTTTATTAACTGTCACCATTTCCTTTAGGAAAAAAAAAAAAAAAAACCGTTGGTACATGATTAAATTTCTGATTTTGGTAAAACTCAAATTGAAGGTAAAAAAAAAACAATCCATTGCTTTCAAGTACAGATAACTGATTAAATAAACATATTAAAAATAATATAATGTTCCGTAATAGAATTTATGTAAAAACCTT
The DNA here is from genome assembly GCA_016859785.1 of Macrotyloma uniflorum. NCBI lineage: Eukaryota > Viridiplantae > Streptophyta > Magnoliopsida > Fabales > Fabaceae > Macrotyloma > Macrotyloma uniflorum. The sequence continues at coordinate 1,025,825 of BDMB01000049.1, forward strand.
AATTATGTAAAAACACATGAGCAAAGAACACATTACACATTCCATTCCTAACACACCTATTGAATTTTTCTAATTACTCAAACAACATAAGAAGCAAAACATGCTAAAAGAAACTGAAGGAAGAGCATTTGAGACACCCCACTTAGCGAAACTCGAACATGGTAACCAGAAGACTTAGCATGCTGAGGAAGAGAATCATCCACCATGACCCTCACAATTATCTTCTGTCCCATCTCACAGTGCCCTGAAGTACCACTGATGAAGTAGAAGGTCCCTGAGTGACCAAGCTTGAACTCAGTGTTCCCACTGTTGGAGAAGAGTGTGGGGTGAGTGGCATTGCAGTGTGTGTAATCCCCCTCACCCACCTCCATCACTGAGTCCTTCTTGTACTTAAACCCTGCATTTAAAATAGCAAACTGCTTAAAAACACATGCACCAAAAATTCCCTCATGAAGACAAATTTTGTTTCATGAAGAGTTTCAAAAATTTTATGGTTTCTGCAACCAGAAATGTGGCTGCATGAGCATTCCTCAGTTTTCTACAATATTAAAGGTAGCCATGAAAATTTAAGACATATACGTACCAGTCTTTAAATACATGCATGAAACAAACTTTTAAAACATGTCACAACATCAAGGATTTTGGAGTTTCTAAGACCACGTTCCGAATGTGGTCGTGGCTACATTAGCATAGTTTTCTACAATTTTCGGTAATATCAAAGTTTTAAAAATTTGTTTCATGCAGATTTTAGAAATTGGCTCGTGATTGAGATTGCAGTATCAACATTAAGGATTTTGGAGTTTCTGTGACGGCATTTCACAATATGGTGCCCACACATAGTTGTTTGTAATTTTCTACAATATTAAGAATCACGATGAGACTGCAAGTTAAAATCTTTTGTATTAATTATGAAAGGGGATTTAAAGAGAGTGATGCAGTGCTTACTGATGGTGTCACCAGCGAGGAACCTGTTGCGGGACGCCCATTCATTGTAGAAGTTGGTGTCATTGTGGGGTGGGACAACCCACCCTTTTGAGTCACCAACTTGGAACTCATTGGAAGCCACAGAGCAACATGTAAGAGTGGAGAAAATGGCAAAGAGAAGCAATACTAGGGAAGTGGAACAAGAGGAAGCCATTGGAAGTAGGAGAGCGGCGAAAGGAGAGTGAGTGAAAAAGTTTGTAGTAAAACTGGCACACTTTGGTGTAGTAGGGAATGAGGGAAAAAGGGGTTAGTTATTATATAGATGTTGATAAAGAGAGTGGCGAAGTTGGTTTTGCTTGAGTTGGACGAGAAATGGGAGTAGTGGGTGATTGCAGTTATTTGCAAGTCATGTCTTGGAGCCTTTGAATTTTGCTGATTAACTTGACTTGTTCATTGGGTCCAATCCTATATTAAATTAACACGGTCGAAAATTTCAGATAGGAAATTTGGCGGGAGAAGCATATACACAAGAAAAAGAAGAAAAATGCTATAATCACGGATCATGGGTCATGGTAGTTTATTGGCTTATTCACCACTGTTTACTTTTATTGCGTTTCAAATTATATATAAAGCAGGTAGACAATGTTCACTTCACGTATTGGTACCTTTCTCAATAGACTAATTGATCTCATGAGTGAACAGGACATTGATTTTTGCTTGACTAATGACATGTACACAAATATTGTTGCTAATTTTTTCTGTCATTCGTAGGTGTAGAACAAACAGTAAGGGTCAACAATTATAAGTGAAACTGTAAAAAGCAACAAGTAATGATTTACATTGCTTTGCAGGATAAAATTATGTAACAATATAACATAATGTTGCTATAATGAAGTTTCCAAATCTATTGTATGTTCAGACTCTTGACCAGAATCATTAGCTTTAGATGTTTGGCAATTGAAGGATTTTAAACTTAGTATCCGAGGAAAAGCACTTTTTGATCTGATTATTTTGGAAGCACCATGCTTCTTAGCAAGCTCATCAGATAGTGTATTTAAGATAACATCAAAACGCCTCTTGTAGGTAGGGAACCTTGTGATGAATTTGGTGATCCCCTGAAGCCTTTGTAAAAGATATATGAAGAAAAAATGAGAGGAAGATAATTCTTAGTGGAAAATTCGTATAAAAGTTATTAGAAACAACTAATTTGATTTGGTTTGATATGTACCTTCTTGCCAATGCATCAAGTTCAGCACATTTGCGGTCAGATTCTGGGGCTCTACGGCCAATAAATGACTTTTTTACCCTGTTGTCATCACCATTGAAGAGGACTAATTTGCCGAAGTAGTCCTCTTCTGACACACTAAGATCTTCAGCTTTAATTTGTTCTTTAATGACCAAAAGGGGATTAAGGAACCATTCAAAAAATTGTTCCTTCGGTTTGTTTGAGACGGTTAGTTCAGTATCCTCACCTACATGGAGAAAGTGTAAGCCTAATTATTTCTTGAAGATGATTGAAAGCAATTTATCTTTAAAATCAGAAGTAAGAGGGGCAGGGTAGTAAGAAGAGGAGAAAAGGTAAAGGAAAATGTTCAATGCGAACTTTATACTAACAGTACATGAAAATTAAATTCATATATACTTGAGTTTAATAAAAATGCACTATTAGTGTAAGTAAACGTTTTTACATTGTTAACTTGTTAGAAATCATCGTTGGTATGACTTTTAAGATAGTTATGAAAGTCAACAAACTTATTATACACTATAATAGTGTCTGTGTATATATTGTTTATTCTATAAATATAAGGGAGGAAAGAAGGAAAACATTACTAGTAGTGCAACAAGTGATCCCTTACTTATCAATATACCAGAAGAGTTGTATTTTACAGAACGAAGTAGTGCTTGGAGAAGGCAATAAGCTGGCAAACCAATTCTAATGACTCTACCCCCTTTACCATACTTTGCATCTTGTATGTCTTCATGTGTTATTAGCCCTTCAGAAATCAATGATTCTCCAAGATGATGACATTCCTTGAACAAGCCATCCAACAGCTACACAATTCATGAACAATGATAATTTAGTACAGCCCCCAAAGCCTGATGCATAACATGAACACAAAAAGTAATATTTGAGTCCAGGTGGACATATCAAATAATACCTCAAATGGTTTGAGCTCGGCTACATTATTTGTCAGTGATAATGCACGAGAGAGTGTCTTTGTTAAGGACTTTGTTTTTGTGAGGGAATTTGAACGGGAAGGTGTCCTTGATAATGGTTTCAATTCAGCCTTTTTTCGATATTGTGGCCTATCAAACACAAGTCAAGAGCATTAACTGCAAGTCACATCAACAAGTATTAGAAAGCATAGAAGAATGAGACCTTGGGAAGCAGGATCCATCTCTCATGTCAAGAATATCATTGCTATATTCATCATAAAGGGACACAACTGCAACAATGTACCTAAGGCCAAACAAGAAAGAAGACTCCTGCAATTTAAAGAACAAAACAAACCAAAGTATAATATACCATAACATGCTACAGTAAATTAGTAACAGTAGTATCAATAGATGGTTAAAAATTGTATCAGGGTTGACCTGATAAGTAATAAGACCTGCATAGGCACCGAGAAAGAAACTAGCTAACACAGATGCCAGAATCGCCCCAGCAACAGCCAGTGGCCACAGAACGATAGCAAGGCCTGCAAAGGGCACACATATTGTCTCCAAGAAAGGGCCTTCACGACCTATAAGATCATGAAACAGACGATTCCACCCTTTAAAAAGCATGAAAGGGCCTTTACAAATAGCAACAGTAGATATAACTGGTGTGTCAACTATGATCCCAATAACCGCAGCCACAAAAGCTCCAGGAAGATATTGCAGCCTGCATCAAAACATGGAGCTCCATGAGCCATGTGTTTATCAATCTAGAAGACTTCTTTATAGCCACAATTTTGTTTTGTTTTGAATTCCCAAAATATGCCAATGCATATCACAAGTTGAATCATTGGTTAAATCTAGCATGGACCAAACATAAAAAATGCGCAAAAAAGAATGAAAGGAAAACAATTTAGTATCAACTTCTTATCCAAATTAGTAAGGAAGTAAATTTAGGCAGTAACAGTTAACAGGGAATCATGCTGGTCACTAAAGTTTCCATAAGTCAATCAGATTTTACTTGTTAATAAGAACTTCTTATCCCATTAGAAGAATTGTAATGCAAATATGCTACCTGTTAATACTACCTTCTGTCTTTCTATGCTCTAACAATGTTTGACATGCCTATTTGGTTACCAAAACCAAAAATTTGGATATCTATGACAAATTCTAAGGTATTCTTTCATTAGAAAGTTAAAGATATTTAATGTAAAAAGAATATAAGATATAATTAATACATATATATCATTATAAATAAAATAGTTTGAGTATAATTACATACCATTTCTATAATTCTACATAGACGTAATGGTATAACAAAAATCAAACTTAGAATGTAATGACACAAAACCTGATCTCATAATATTTCCCATCTGGATCCTTCGGTTGTAGCAGGTCATCCATAACTGATAAATAAGTATCGTAGCATTCATTTTTCACATCCTTGACAATATCAAAGGTCTTTGTAATAGTAGTCCATGTTCCATCCTGAGGATGCAATATGAAATTCTGTATTGAGTGACAACAGAAGGACAAAATTAACAAGGATTATAACCTCAAAAATGAAACATACAATAAAACAGCGGAAAATTTTGTTCTCTTTTCCTCCCTCTACAGCTTCAAAAGTAGCAAATATTGGTGTAAGAAATCCATAGGCTGCTCCACCTACAACACTTCCAACAATGCCAACCAATGGCCATAAAATCAACACCAAGGGTAGCAGACATGTGCATGCAACAAACTTCAGTTCAGGTCCTAATTTTTCAGATCTGTAAGTTAAGGAAATCAATACAAGGAAACAATAAAAAATCTAAAACAATGAAAAAATCAAATTTGAGAGACTGGAAGCCAAGGTAAGTACCTAACTACACAGTAATATGTCCAGATACAATGTATGGGCCAAAGACCACATATGACAGCTGAGTTGCCAATTGTCATTATTAAGCAGATCAATGGGCAGAAAATGACACCTGAAGTCATAGTACAAATTGAGAGTGAGTGAGCTTGATAAATCATAATCCTCAAGCAGAAACTTCACTTATATCTTTTCTACCATGGTAAGAACAACATAAAGGCAAAACAGCTATTACATATTCTGTAGGGGAAAAATAAACTGTTAAATTCCTTGTCAATATTGAAATTTTGAAATACCACATACTTGCTTGTCATGTCATCTAAATAGTTTTATATTCCTTTTTTAATTTCCAATAAAAAAATCGTGTTCTTAATGAACAAAACTACAAGATTAATCATCAACAAAACCAAGGAATTTGAATTGCTTTCCCTTGTTAATATCACACAATCATGGAAATACCATTCATTGTGTATTTGTCACCAGCTAAATAAAACGAGTAAATCTCCAACAAATATGTTTTAAAATGGAACACATGCTAGATTACATACCAATCTTCAAATGTCACTCCACCAATATTGTCAAAGGAAAAAAGGGCGTAATAAATTTCACATTAAAATGAAAAATTATCTAAAATAACTTGTAATAATAATAATAATAATAATAATAAAAAAAAAAAAAGAGTATGCATATATATGTGCCGGTGAAGTATTACAGTTTGCAAAGTGATGACCTTGAAATTTCATCTCTTTAAGTTCAACTTGTATTTCCAATCAAAGCATTTAAAAATAATCAGCTCAGCCAACACAGAAAAATGAAATCATAATCATTGACATTCACCTTTGATGTTGCCAAGAAGCCAAAGACCGATGAAGAAAGGCAGAAAGCAAACAAAGTTCCATATTGAAGCCCAAAATCCTGTTGGAGGTTCCATTTCTCAGCCCCTCAAGTACAAAAGATTCAAACTTAAACAACTTCAAAGATGATAATGATTGAAAACTACACACCCAGATGCCAAAAACCCGTTTTCTGCCATCACAACTAGCTATCTCAACACCAAAACCCAAATCAGTCTTCATTCTGTGAATTGCCATAGATGCAGAAAACCAGCAGGTGGGTCTATCTCAAGCCCCATTTTCTCCCCTATTTTAGAACTTTGTGCTAGCCTTAGATTTTCTTAGAAGGGTTCACAGTGGGTTTAATATTTTATTGAGAATGGTAAGAATCATGACAGTTAAGCCTGAAATGAGAGGAATCGCTATGAATAGAGTTGGTTTGTTATGAACGAGCATCCATCACATGATGCTTTGCCAAATTATCATTTATCTTGTTTCTAATCTGACTCCTTTATTCTGAGCATCTCATATTCTTTTGTGCTCAACTTTGGCTTTAAGCAAAGCAACGAGTGTGCGTTCTGGTGACTTGTGATGTGCGATTTGTTTTGATTTGAGAAGGGAAAAGTAAGAGACCACTTTGAATTTGATCCAACAAAACATAGTTACATGGGACCTGATGCTGATATATAGGACATGCAATTCATGTAGGTACGCTGGTCGTTAGTTTTTATATTATTATTATTACAGCACTTCCTTTGAACCGAATACGCAGTCATTCGTACAGTGAATTCGAGTGCAGTCAACACGAAGTTATTTAGGAATTATGTAACTTTACACGAACAACATATGCGTTATTTACAATATTTATCATCTATAATAGTTTAGTAATAATTTATAATGAATTTAAATATGACTATTTTTTACTATTTAACTTTTTTTAAGAAATTATAAAAAATAGTATTATTTCAACTGAAAAACAATTGAAGTTTTCTTTTAAGTGAGACTTCACTATTAAAAAGTTGTGTTTAAAAACAAGATTTTTCATTAGTAATTTTTTTTAATACACTATTTATTCATACTTGTAATTTATTTTAAATGGTAAACATTGAATGGATCAGGCTTATTCAAAATTATGATTTTTTTTAGAGAGAACAAAAACATCTTTAAATCATGAATTCTCTAGCGAAAGACGTGTACTCGCTAAGATACGTGTGAGCAAATTATTTATTGAGAATGTTCGTCCCTATTACTTCACATGGGAAGATTCATGCCTTTAATGGTTGTCAATAGAAATGGTTTATCTTAATATTTATTCTAAAAATTTTATATATTTCAAAAATAAAAATAAATTAAAATATATAAAATGGTGTAAACTTTATTTGATTGAGTCAGTTTGATGATAATGGGATAAATTTTAAATTTATTATTAATATTTTAATAAGATTTTTAGACTGTTAATGAATTACTTTTTCTATCTTGATTTACTGACGGTTCATAAATTTGTAATTTATTATTAATAATATTATTTTATTATTTTTAATTTTTTATTAATAATTATAAAGCATTATGTTTTTGTTAATTAAAATGATTTGAATAATTATCATCATCAATGCAAAAATTTACATTAATTTTATCATGGACTACCAATTTTTCTACCAAACAGACGTGAAGAATTTCCGTTGTTTCGTTGTTTGTTTCAAACAAAGTATGGAATTTGAGGAACATGGTATCTTCTTATAACCTTTTGTTTTTTTTTAATGAATTAACAAATAGGAGGAGTGTTTTATTCAGCACTTTCTTTAAAATTTATTGAAAACGAAAAATATTAAATAAGAGATGAATCTCAATTTTTGTATGATTTTGAATGAAAAAATATCCAAAAAGTGTAATAGTATCTTACCATTTCTTATAGGCAATATTGTAATATGAATTGGACGAAATTGTAGGTTTATTCAAAGTGTATGAATGATAAGAATCTGTTTATGTTGTAATTAAAAAGATAGGGCAAAGGGAGGTGGCATCCTTGGAATAGAAATTAAAGTTAGGTTGGTTTGAAGGTGTAAAAAGATAGGTTTTAATTGTTGTGTTTTAATTAAGAAAAGTGCGATTGTGATATTTGTGAGATATATTTATTTATATGTTATCCAAATATGTGGATCCTATTAGATAAGTAAAGGGTCTACTTTTCAGAGGAAATTTAAAAGTAAGGGATCACTTTCTAGATTTTTACGAATTAGTGGGCATACTCATAGCAAGATGAGACACTCCTATGTTTCTATATTTATTTATTTATTCTTCAAAATAAAGAAAAAGAAAGAAATTTCCTTTAATTACTATGGTCTATTTTACAAAATAATTAATATAATTTAATAAATAATATTTAAAATATAAAATATAAATTTCAAATAATCTATAAATAACTTATTCTAATTAGCCTTAATAAAGAAATATATATTAAAAGATATAAAAAAAATTATATATATAAAAATAAATTAATATCGTCGATCAAATTTTTTATATTATTTTTGTGGTTTAAAAGTTTTTCAATTATTTATCTTTATATATCAAATACGATTATAATAAGTCAAATAAAAAAATACAATTATAACTATTCAAATCTTAAAAAATAAGACAAATTATTAATTAAAAAATAACTTAATTATTATAATATTATCACGTTATACACAATATTAATTTTCATCTTATATAAATGTTATTATATATATATATATATATTATTATTATTAAGACATTTTCTATAAGATTTTGATTATTATAACTCAGATTTAGAAATTAATAATATGAAGTTATAAATCAGATTAATACTATTTATTAGAATTCTATCTAATTTAGAATTCAAATATTTTCTAAAATAAGTTTTAGGATTCACAATAATAAGAATTAATTATTAATATTATTTTAAGTTTTAAAAATTTCTGGAAAAATTTTCAAATGAGTAGTGACTTTTTTATTAGCTAAAAAAAATCAAACAAAAATACTTACAATATTTTAACAGGTAATATTTAAAAAAAAAAAAAGATTAAAACATAAATTTCAAATATTTGAGTTGGATGGAGGAGAGTGACAGAATTGTGAGAGTATCTAAATCTAATATTGATGATTGCTAAATGTCGTGCATGCAGGGTTGAAGGATTAATCAGCTTCCATTTGCATATGCCTTTGAGGACATTCCGAAGAACATGAATGGCCAAGTGTTATCCCATAAATGTCATTATCAAATATTCAACACTACTCACATCTCTAGTGCTAACCACCACCCCTAAAAACATTTCAAAAACTATATATTAAATATTTAATAATTATTTATATATATAAAAGTAGAGATACTCTTCGTTACGCATTGTTCATACTATACTTTTCTGCTTTAAGCAAAGAGGATTGAAATTAATAATGAAATTCATATGTTTCTGTTTTTCTTTTTTTGACATATGCATGTAGTGATTCTACTTTCCATTATTATGTCTTATTCATCATTCCTCCTGTTTTTGGATCTTAATTACACGTAGATTCACTTGCTTTCGGACTTCATGTTCTATGTTGTAAGAATATTCTCAAATTTAGTTTTTTTTTTTAAATATAAAAGAAAATTATAATTAGTTACAAGGGAAAGGATACTCTAATATACTCTAGTGATATTTTATGATCAAGATTAGTAATGGTAAAGAGTATACGATTTTATAATAATATGTTTTTTTATGGTTTTATGAATTTTTTATATATGTATATTATTAGTCTTAATTATTTACGTTTTAATAATAAAACATTTTAGAATTCATGATTTTTATATAAAATAACGAGATTAAGAACAAATTTGTTATAATTACTTTTTTTTAATCTACTTCTTTTCGTATTTTTTTTTCATTTTATTTTTTTATGACTAATATGAGACTCTTTTTTTCGGATGAAGCATAATTTTATTTTTTCTTATATAACCAATATCCATAAGGTTTGTTACCATAAGTTTTAATTTTAGTTTAACTTTTCATAATTATTAATAGATCCCTATAATTTTATTAAATCATATTTAGACTCATAATTTTATTTCACATGAGTCATCTTATTTAATTAATTTATTTATTCTAACATTCTTCCACTTGACTCATATGATAGTATAATATTTCATGATTTAATAATTACATAAATCATAATGCGATTTTAAAGGCCCTAAATAAATTGAAATCATTAATCATAATTAAGGATATAGATATAATAAGAGTCATGACTGTTATATGTCATTCAATCAACATATTTCCTTCCAAGTACTATATTACCCTTCTCCTTAATACAATTTTAAAATAAGAAGTTCATAATGGGTCCAAACATAAAGTCATTTTTCATCAACAATAACATAATCTGTTTTCCATATCATAATTTGCATGTATATATAAAGTAGGAAACATATATTTCAGAAATTTATACGTCAAAGAGCTCAGAGTGTTAAATAGACATTAATAACAACATTAACATTCAACATTCACGAGTAGACGTAATGCTCATATTCTTAACATGACCAATAAATACTTAGGAAGTAACCCTTTTTTTTAAAGAGTCAACAATCATAAGATCAGTGCTAATATGTTCTATTAACACTCTATGTTTCTGAACTTCTTATTTAACGGTAAAGTATTTCAATTTCATATGTATAGTATCTTTCGAATACTTGTTGTTTTTAGAAAAAAAGACAGCTGCGGAATTATCACAATAAATTTTCAATGACTTGGCAATATTGTTAACTACTCCAAGTTCAAAAATAAAGTTCCACAACCAATTAGCCTGAACTGTGACCTCAAAGCATGTCACAAATTTAGCCTCCATAGTGGATGCAACAATGACTGATTACTTCACACGTTTCCATGAAATCGCTCCTTCGACTAAAAGATACACATAACCAAATGTAGATTTTCTTGTATCTACACAACCAACAAAATCTGAATCTGTATATCCAATCACCTCAAGATGATCAAACTTCCTATAAATAAACATGTGATTCTTTGTCCCTTGCAAGTATCTTAAGATTTTCTTTGCAGTTTTCCAATGATCCAATCTTGGATTACTCTGATATCTACCAAGCCTACCAACTACAAAGCTGATATCTGGCCTTGTACAAATTTGAGCATACATCAAACTCCCAACAATAGATGCATAAAGGATATTTTTCATTTGTTTTCATTCCAAATCATGTTTTGGACATTGTATGAGACCAAATTTATCTCCTTTTTGTATTGGAACTGAACATTTATCAATCCTAAATCTCTCTAGAACTTTATTAACATATGTTTTCTAAGACAAACCCAACATTCCTTGTCATCTATCACGGAATATTTTTATTCTTATCACATAGTAGGCCTCACCCATGTCTTTCATTTCAAAGTTGTTAGAGAGGAACTTCTTAGTCTCACTTAATAGTCCAAAATCATTAGTTGCAAGCAAGATGTCATCAACATACAGAATCAGAAATATAACCTTACTGTCACTTATCTTCATATATATACACTTATCAACAGTGTTTTCCTTAAATTCAAAATATATAACAGTATCATTAAACTTAAGATACCATTGTTGGAAAACTTGCTTAAGTCCGTATATTGATTTCTTAAATTTACACACCATGTGTTCCTTTCCTTCTTCAATGAACCCCATTGGTTGGTCCATATAAACATCATTTTCTAAATTCTCATTCAGAAAGACAGTTTTAACATCCATTTGATATAACTCGAGATCATAATGAGCTACTAATGTCATGATAATTCTAAAAGAATCTTTCTTAGAAACTTGATAAAATGTTTCCTTATAATTAATGTCATCTTTTTTAGTAAAACCTTGGCAACAAGTCGGGCCTTATAACATTTGATATTGTCATGAGAGTCACACTTAGTCTTAAAACTCATTCACACCCAACTGTCTTGCTTCCTTTTGGCAATTCCACAAGGTCCCAAACACCATTTTGTGCCATCGATTTAAGCTCATCTTTCATAGCATCTAGCCACTTATCAAAATTATCACCATTAATGGCTTCTGAAAATGAAACTAGATCATTATCAATACTTAAGTCATTTTTTGAATCTTGTAGATAAACCACATAATCATTCGAAATAGCATATTTCCTTTCTCTCTAAGATCTCTTAATATTGTTTCTTGTGGTTCTTCTACTACATGTTCATTGTTAACCTCAAAATCATTAATTTGTTGTTCCTTTTTATTATTGTGTGGTTCTTCAACATGTGGAACAACAATTCTTGAAGTAAAAGTGCTAACTAGAGAAACTTGTACTCTAACATCCTTAATTTCCACATTTCGTGAAGTTTCATTCCCATTGGTTTCACCATTCTCAATGAACCGGGTATTTCCTGTTTCAACAATTATTGTACTATAAGTAGGACAATAAAATATATACACTTTAGATTTTTCTGGATAACCAATGAAATATCCATTGATTGTTCTTGCATTCAGTTTCTTTTCTTGCAGATTGTATATTCTAATTTTTGCCTAACAACCCCAAACATGTAGGTGTCTCAAATTGGGTTTCCTCCCTACCACAATTCAAAAGGTGTCTTTTGAACTAACTTACTAAGAACCCTGTTCAACAAATACATGGTAGTTTTTAAAGCATACATCCACAATAATACATACAAAGATGAATTGCTTAACATGCTCCTAACCATATCCATTAAAGTTTGATTACGCCTTTCTGACACACCATTTTGTTGTGGTGTACCTAGCATTATGTATTGAGCACAAATATCACGCTTCTCAAGGAACTTAGCAAATGGACCAGGATGTTTTCCACTTTCATCATATCTTCCATAATACTCACCACCTCTATCTGATCTTACAATTTTCACCTTTCTGTTTAATTGTCTTTCCACTTCACTTATAAAAATTTTCAATATATTCACTATTTGAGATTTTTCATTTAGCAAATAGACATATCCTTAACGTGAAAAATCATTAATAAAGGTGATAAAATATTTTTCTTTATTGAAAAAATTTACTTCAAAAGGTCTACATATATTAGTGTGTATAATTTCAATAAGTTAAGTGCTTCTTGTGCCTCCTTTCTTTGTGTATTTTGTTTGTTTTTCTTTAATAAAATCCACATATATATTTAGATCAGTAAAATCTAATTTTGGAAGAATTTCATTCTTTATTAATCTTTACATTCTTTCTATAAAAATGTGTCCCAAACGCTTATGTCATAATTATCCGAAAAAATATTTATATTTAAAATAATAATAATGTAAAATAAATTAGTTTAACATATGTTTAAATGTGATAAGAAATTATGATGGTATTTAATTTAATATTGATAGGTCTTAATTAATTTAATTTTGATTTATATATATATATATAATAAATTTGTTAATTTTTTATGATAATTATTACGATCGAGTTATTGGTCTAAGTAATATTCAATTTGATTATTTTTATGTAAGGTCTTAAATTCAAGTAAATTTTGTGAATTGAGAAAATAGAATTCAGAGGAGAAATGGGGTTATTTAGTTTATATTTATTTGTTAGATTTGAAATTTGTATGTATTAGAATGAAAGAGGACAAAATTAATGAAGAATATTACATTTCAAACAAAGTAGAATCATTTAGTTTTAGTGTTTCTTTTTGCTCTCACCAATGCACCCTGAACTTGTGAAAGTAAAGTGTTTAAGGCATTTTTTAAGTTCTTTTTATTTTAACATTTGTTTGCATCCTATAAGAGAAGTTTTTTTATCAGTTTGGCAGAATGGGCCAGTAGTAGAATATTTGGGAAAATTTGTTTCAGGTTTTTGGAAAATCAGCTGATCCAAGCCCAATTTTGGGCAAAATTTTAGTGGGCCCAACCTAATCAAGGGTGGGTATTCTGTTTGTACCTCCCAATTTACTAATTATCCCGAACCTTTTGCTCTCTTTATTTACGAAAATATTATCGATAAAAGCTTATTTATGATCCGTGAGGTGTGTGTATTCAAAATACACAATAATTTTCATTATGTATTCTGAATTTATATATAACAAAAACAAGTTTTCATTGGATAGAAATGTGAATTCACCTTACACAATAGAAGTAAGTTCTCTTATGCATTTCAATCAAAATATATAAATGAAAACGTTTTTATCTTGTAATTAATTTTTTATTTTATTAAACAAATATCTTTTAATAGTAATCAAAATAATTATGATACAGTTTTTTTATTCACTTAAATTTTATTACTATACAAATTATCTTTCTTAAATAGTAAAAAAATAATTATGATAGTAATAATCAAATTACCTTTCTAATATTATCATAATTATTTAAACAAAACACATTAATTACAAAAGAATAATAATGATAGTTTTGAATTTGAAAATTATTTGATTATGAATTAACTAAAACTAATATATATAATTAGTTTCACTAATTTACATTTATATATATATATAACATGAATATATATTTAGTTCGATTAATTCAAGTGGAAGAATCACTTAGCCTTCACGAGTTTGATTAATTTAAAGTGGAAGAGTCACTTGACCCTTCCAAGTTCAACTAATCTCAAGTGAAAAAGTCACTTGACCCTCTCAAGTTCGATTAATCCTAAGCGGAAGAGTCACTCAATCTTTCTGAGGTTTACTAATCCCAAGTAGAAGAGTCACTTGACTCTCTCGAATTCGACTAACCTCGAGCGAAAGAGTCACTCGATCATCCTGAGTTCGACTAACACTACAAGAATAAAATGATTTACCCATGAAATATTTTCCACTGATTTTTTTTTATGAGAAAAAATTAATTACCCATTGAATATTTTCCACTGTTTTTTTTAATGGGAAAAAAATTAATTACCCATTGAATATTTCTCACTGATTTTTTTTATGGGAAAAAATTAATTACCCCATTGAATATTTCCCACTGATTTTTTTTATGGGAAAAAAATTAATTACCCATTGAATATTTCCCACTGATTTTTTTTATGAAAAAAAATTAATTACCTATTGAATATTTCCCACTGATTTTTTTTATGGAAAAAAAATTAATTACCCATAGAATATTTCTCACTATTTTTTTTTATGGAAAAAAAATTAATTTCCTTTTATTTTCTTTTTTTAATTCCCTTTTCTTTCTTCTTTAACTTTTCGTTTTCTCCTCTTCAAAAACCATACACGCGCCACTGTAGCTAGATTCACACCACGCTCTCTTTTTCCTTTTATTTTCTTTCTCCTCTGTCCGGACTCCGATTCCGGGTCAGTTTTCGGGGAGGATCGCCCCTGCGGGTCCTCGCCGCCCTCTCCGCCGCTTCCGCTTTCGAATCCCGATCCCTCCTCCATCGCGCCGGATGCCTGGGCGGCGGCCAGCAAACCACGGCCGAGATTCTCTGCCGCATACAGCCCACGCTTGCCGCTTACCAGAGGCGGAGGGAGGTCGTGGATTACGTCCAGAGGCTCATTCGGTATGGCGTGCGCTGTGAGGTGATGTTGCTCGCTTTCTTCGATTCTCATCAATATTAAATTCTCATCGTTGTCACCGACGTCGTTTTGGTTGCCTTGTTGTCTGTTTTCTTTTTTGTATTGAATTGAGTTTGAACGATCTTGGCGTGCTTGCTCGGTGTTTAGGTTTTGTTTTTGTGCCTCCTTGCATCAAAGAGGATGTTGAGAAGCTGCTTGATATTCACAGAACAATGGGCCAGGTTGAATTGAATGCTGAAGTGGTTGCTTTGGATGTGGGTATGTGTCATTTGTCTTTGCTAATGCTCAGGAGATAACTTCAAGGAAATGATATGTGAAGTTTCATTTCAGGGGAGACATATGAGATACGGAATAACCTTGTTGTCCGACCATTCAGAACACAACATGTTATACCTAGCCAGGTATCTTTCACCCAGCCATTCTGTAGCCATTTTCTTTTAACTGAAGGCTATATATTATATCAGTGTTGGAAGTTACCTCGTTCTGTGTACTAAAACTGTTGAACAAAGTATTTGGCCCAACATTTAACAGTTTTTGGCTTTAGCATATTTTGGTCAAAAATTCTATTTCTTGATATTTCAGTTTGAAATTGTGTTAAGAATTCCCATCATCGCCACATTTTCTCTGCTGAAAACACGTACTTATTTTATGCAGGGTTATGTAGTTTACTCAATCAGGAAAAAATTAAGGAAACAGTATGCCCACCTGAACGGGAAACAAATTGAGAAATTGAAGAAGTCTGGTGCCGAGGTTTGGATATCTGGAACTCGATTTGGATTTAACTCTTCTTTGATCTTTACCTTTAATGACCCCTCCTTTCTAGATTACAGACATTATATTATCTCCTGAGGTGGCCTTCACCGGTGATACGACATCAGACTTTATGCTTGACCCGTGTAATGCTGATGCATTGAGAGCAAAAATTCTCATAACTGAGGTATAGTACAATCTTTTAATGAAATGGGTACAATTATTTTATCTCCTAGTTCAGTGGACTTTGAGAATTTATAGTATGATCATCTGAAATCCTTAGAAATAGAGAATAGAAAAAAGAGGTTCAGAAATCAAGTTTGGGACAATGTCTTAAAATGTATATGCAAAATGTTTTAGCATCATAACAGCCTTCAAGTCTATTTCATAAATGGCTTTTTTATTTAACTATTCCTTAACTAGTTCTTTTAGATGATCATGTTTACAATTTGAGGTATTGTGACGGGAATTTTCAGTTAACTTTTTCTTTTGTGCCTGGTTAGAATGGAATTGGAAGGATTGAAAACAGATGGTGAAAAGGATTATATTATAATTTGAATGGTTTTCAGTTTATTGATAAATGATAATTAAGGGGGTTTCTCTCCTTGATGGATATACAAAAAGATTGTAGGGCCTTATTCTTTCTTTATTGCTTTAGTTTATCTTTTTTCTTTTTGTTTATTGTTTTGCTTGTTGAAACTCTTTTAATAGGCAACTTTCCTAGATGATTCATTCAGCATAGATCATGCTCGGCAACGTGGTCATACACATTTATTTGAGGTGTGTAACATGTTTCCTTCTTTCATGCCTACTCTGTATTATTTATTGGAGTCTTTACCTGCTCAGACAAATTCACACCTTTTCTTGGTGATTGACTGATTCTCGGAATGTTGACTCTATAACATAATATACTGAAGAATTCTTGATTAGTAAACTTATGATGTTTATGTAGATCATTGCAAATGCGCAGTGGATTCGCAACAAAGCAGTTCTCTTAACTCATTTTTCACCCAGATATACTATAGAGGTAATGCTATATTTTTCCTTTTAGTTTTTTGAACTTGCAGTTTACATCCCTCAAATGCTCATATTTGCATATCAGATGCAAAACTCCAAAATTTGTGAATTGTTATATTTTGCATTGTCTCGTGCAAATTGGTCTCTTAATCTTAAATTTTTCTACTTTATATAGTGGCAAAGAGTATCAATTTAAATTCTTTTGTCTCAGTTTGGCAAAGAAAATAAGTAAATTTAATTTCCAGTTATTTTAAACACAGCTGGAAGGAGATCACACAATCTTTTTGGAAAAACTTGATTGTTCTTCAGCCTTCCTTTTAAATAGGCTCATAACATATATTTTACTTAATATCACATATTCTTGAAGATATACTATAAAGAAATGGATTATAAGAGATTTAATTACCGGATTCTTAGAATCAGTCTATAAAAGATATAAAATAATCTATTACAAACAGGTAATAAAATACAGGACTTACTCTAAGAAGTAGAGGATCGGGTGCTTTTATATTTGAGATTTAGAAAGCAGGGTAATAGATTACTAATTAACACCTAAAAGTATGTCTGAAGGACTAGAATGAAACTTTAGCCACAAATAGGCACACATGAATGAGCTTTTCCACCACCATTTCATTTCTTTGCAACTGCAAGTAATGCTCAATTTTAAGTTCTTACTTCTAAAAGCATTAAGTGAGGAGAACCAAGCCACATTTAAGTGTCTGAGAAATTTTTATTTTACCGCATCCATGACTGATCTTAATGTCTACTTTTCTAGTACAAACATGAGAGCGTTTATGATTTCCTTTATACTTTGCAGGAAATCCCATTAGAAAGCAAGAAATTCAACTCTACCCAAATATGCCAATGATGGACACAAAAAACTTTCCATGGTTTGTTTGTGGGAAATTTCCCACTGATTTGTTTGTGGGAAATTTTCCACTGATTTGTCTGTGGGAAATTTCTCACTGATTTGTCTACGGGAAATTTTCCACTGACTTTTGTGGGAAATTTTCCACTGACTTGTCTGTGGGAAATTTCCCACTGATTTGTCTGTGGGAAATTTCCTACTGATTTATTTGTGGGAAATAATGAAAAATAATTTCCTACTAGGCTTTTACCTACAAACTTATGGCAGTGGGAAGTTCGTGGGAAAAAATTAATTTCCCACTGATTTTTAAGTGTTACCCATGAATTGTTCAGTGAGAAATATGAATTTTTTTTGTAGTGTAATCCCAAATGAAAGACTCATTCAGCAACACTTGAACTTAACTAAAACATGCAGTCAAGTCCAAGAAAGGAAGTCAAGCTACTTGACCACAAACAAATAGGTAGGGGTCATCCCAATGAACCCTCAACGTCACCCAAGTACCAAAGCTCATGCATAAATGCCAACCAAGATTATAAAGCTAAAATAAAGTGTAGGGAAATCACAAAATGGCAAAAAGGTAAATATTATTATTATTCAAAGTTGACGATTGCATTTGAAAAGAAAAAACAGGCATAAAATCTAGATATCTATGAGGGAGGAACTACATTAGAGAGCTCATCAGGAACCTCATCAATGAAAGTCTACTTGCCTTCATGAATGTCGAAATTGACATCAAAGCGGTCGATAGAAACTGGCATCTCATTCTCCAAGAAGAACATGGTCTGCTTGACCACCTTCTAGAAGCCACCCTTATGCTCTTTCGCAATCAGACCCTTCAACTTCAGCATTTCTTGACGAAATGCAGCCTTTGCATTATCCATATTACGCTCAAGGCTTTGGACATCGTCCTTGTGCCTCTTCACTAGTTGAGAATATTGTAGAGTGAGGATCTCGAGGTCAGTCAACACTTTTTGGTGGTTAGCTTCCATATTTTGACGCAGCTCCTCGTACTCGGCCACACGAGCATTTAGAAGTGTATTGCTTTCTAAAGCCTCCGAGAGAGACCCTTCAGTTTGAGTCAATTACTCTTGAAGGCGACCCAACTCAGCAGCACTCGTTGGCTGCTAGGATAGCCTTTAGGCCACTACAACTGTCCGCGCTTGGAGCTCCCACAAAGATAACTCAAGATCAGAATCACCTACATTTCTCAAGCCCCCTTCCTCATTAGGACTTAGAACAAAGCGCAAGCGATCACACATCACCAAGTCAACTGACAAGAATTACGATCGAAAGTTAAAGGAGGTTCTCGACTTAAATACCCAAGATTATCTTGAGGGACTCTTCCAACATTTCACTCCTTGGCCAACATTGGTACCTTCGGGACACCCTAGTCCAGTAAAAAGGGAATTTAGGCTTATCGTTAGAAAAAAAATAAATCCCTCCCGACAAGCTAAACTTTAACTTTGAAAAATCTAGTTTTGAAGTTTTTGTAATTAGTAGTAAAAGGACAAAAAAGAGCCCTTGACAGCTAGCCCACCAAGAAAACCCAATAGGTCAAATCCACCCCACAAGTACAATAATAATAAAAAAAACAACAGGTGTGAGAATTATCCCAAGGTATTTACACAAAAAAACGAAAGGTATGAAGAAAAGTCCAGCGGTTGGGATGCAGCTGGGTAGGGTTTACATTAAGCACACGCAAAACACCTACGGTAAAATCATCGAAAGACAACTCTACATGCAAGTATGTAAACAAACATGCATACAAGTAAAAGAAGTTCACCTCATATTCCTCAGGCCCATTACAAACTCAGTCTTGGGGGAACACCTTTTGACTCCCACAATACCCATATCAACATCAGCATCGAGAATGAGCACCCCCTCTAAAAACTCTTAAAATTCTAGACCAACCAAACCTAGACGTGTATTATAGAACAGTATTGTTTACCCACTTATAACCTTCCTGGGTAGGGAGGTCCAACCACTCCTACTCTCTCACCTCCCCCAATCAGTCATAGACCCCTCCACATCTACAAGTTCGTTACCAGAACCCTCTCAAACAACCTGGGTGGAGTTGGATGGATCATATTCTTAAGAACCCTACTAGAAACACTCTTGGTGGCACTCGGGCTCGGTAGTTGCCACGAGTTCGACCTCTCATCTAACACAGTAACAGAATCTGAAAAAGAAGTTATACCAAAATATAACACTAGCAAAGAAGGGAGAGTTGGCAAACAGAAAGAAGATAACACAAGAGAAGCAGCAAGAGAGAAACAACCAAGCAATCCGCTTTTATAAACTATGGGGGAACATTATAGAAGAAGGTCCAGCTCAGCATTGAATGCGTCTCTACAACTTCCTCACGCGAGGTGACACGACACGGCCCAAAACGACTCTACAACTCCCCCCACCCCCCAACCACAAACTGTCGGGTTGTCATCAAAGCATGATATGGAAAAATGGCTCACTTCATCATTACCTTCAAGCCCCAAAGCGCATGACTTATCTACTACACAAAAGATTCTCTTACCAAGTCATCCAATTGGTAACCAACTCAAAATTCCAATTCAAATTCAAATTTCAAATTTCAGTTGGGAACATGGGAGGTTGCTGGCCAAAAAAATAATTTTGGTCCGGACACAACCTTTAAGGAAAGGAAAGTCAACCGAGAACCCCACGGCCGAGACAATTCAGCCGTTTCAGTCCTACTGCCTTTACGGCTTGAGGGGTTGTGTACTCTGCCGAGATCGTCGTAGGCTAAGATGACCTCAGTCTTGGCTTGAAGGTAAGAAAACAAAGAATCTCACCATATTCGGGATAAATATGGTATATTCAAGATATTCACTAAGGGATATGCTATCTCGATAAATTCCATAATATCGAACTCATATATTATTATTGAATATTCGCTCCTAATCTCAAAAAGGGAATAAACGATCATACTGGATCTCATGGTTAAAGCCCACATAGATAATTCTGTATTATTTTACATTATAAATAAATATGCTTAGTCAAGGCAATACACACTTAATCCTAATTCCAAACTCTGTCTATATTGTATACTGATTTAAATATCGAAGTGTAAACGCAGTTACCCCCATGCAGTCCAGAAAGAAATCATGAGAAGACTAAGAAAGAGTCGAAAACAATCAAGAAGATCTCGAAAAAGAATAGTCCTAAAATATTCAGCCGGTGTAAGTATATTATATATATATATATAAATAAAAAGTTTCTTATTAATATCAAATTAATTAATAAATAGTCTTATTTTATGCCACAAATGATTAAAATATTACTATATTCTCCATTAATTATTGAACAAATAAAAAAGAATACCAAAATATTTTAGTGATTACAATAGCATAGAAATATTTGGGCTATAATAACATAACATGAATCATTATTGATATCATCCAGATTTCATATCACCTGAAGACAAATGCTGTAGGTACACTTACTGATTTTTTTATTAAAAGAAGAAATTATCGTATTGCTTTTCCTATTCAACCATTCGTTGAAAGACTTGAATGAGACTATGCTGATTTCATGATAAATGTGTGAAGGAAGCATTAATTGTAACATATTTTGCGTTATTGCGATTTGAAGAGTGAACATGAAGCATTTAGATGCTAGTCTTTGAGAGCTTAATTGTGTCTTCTTATACATGTTTTCTTATTTTAATTTTACGAATAGAAAAAAAGAAAAAAGAAAAAAAAAATACTAAAGCTTTTGTGAATATCAGTAGCATTAGGATTACGATCTAATTAATAATTAAACACTTAAATAACTGAATAAAAATTTAAGAACCAAGCGTTATAAAAAATAATTTTTCTTTCCATGATTTATTAAGTTACATATTAATATGTTAGATTTCAAATAATTACTCATTGATTTTGAACAAGTGATAATGATTGGACGAGTTTTTCTCAATAAGGACTTTGTAATTCAAACCGCTATCATTACGTATGCATGTGTTAGGAGCAAAAGAGGTACTTTCAAAAGAAAGAAAACATGCAAAGAGAAACACATTTTCTCGAAAGAATTAATCATGTTTGGTATAAGAAAAATTGGAAAAAAATTAGCAAAGTTATAATGAGACCTATTCATGAAAGTAAATTTAGTTTTTGATTTTTAATTATTCTATAATTAAATCTTTGGTTTTTATATAAAATTGTTAAATTATCATTTTACTCAAAATATTCATACATTATATTTATTAGATTATTTTCTTCAAGATTCTTCGATCAAATTTCTATTAAATCCTTCAAATCTTCTAAAATTTTGCTAAGGGTTTACTAAATTTCTAACATTATTAAGAAAAAAATCGTATCCCGATTTCTTTATTAATTCCCAACTATTTTAATACAAACTGAAATTTTGAAGGTTTTAGGTATAATAAAGTTAATAAAAAATGATTTTTTTCAACATTTAAAAGTAAAGATCTTGATTTGTTAAAAATATGAGACACAAAAATTACACTCATTTTAAATTAGAGGAATTGGAACTATAATCGAGGAAAAATTTAATCTATATTGGAGAGAAAAGGGTTGAGATCAAGACAAAGTTTTAGAGTTAAATTACTTTTTATTATTTTCCTCTTTCAAATATTTGCATAAAAATGGCAAAAAGATATTTTCTATTACTTTGAAGGTTTCTATAAATTTTTTAACACAAAACAAAAACATAACATGTTCTTAGCAAAGATTTCTTTATTTTGCATTGGTTTGTTTTCTCATTGCAAATTTCTAATACAAATTTTAAAAAATAAAACAGTTGATTTGTAAACTTATTGAATTTAAGTTTAATTTAATCTCATCAAATCGATTTAATGAGGTAAGATTTACACTATTATATATATATATATATATATATTAATTTGGTCATATCTTTAAACGATATGTAATCTCTAAAATTACAATAATATTAATAATTGTAAGAGATATAAAGATATGACTGAATTAATATACCTATAATTATGTCAATCTTACCTCATTGAATCAATTTTGTGGGATTAAATTAAATTTAAAATTTACTTTTAATATGATATTAGATTTTATCATAATAAGATTCTAAGATGAGATTTGCACCCATTTTATATATATTATTTTGATCTTATTTTTAATTAATATAAAATTTATAATAATAATAATAAAAAACTCTCGTGACAAAATTTCCTTTTAAAAGTTAGATTGGAAAACATTATTGAGAGAAGACAGGAGTGTCCTAAAATAAGAATAAAATCATAGAAAGATCCAAGATGCATATCATAACGAAACATGGCACTTGAGTATTTGATAGGTAGAAATAAACGATAAGAAGCAAAATAATTGTTATTTTGAAGGAACAATCCCAAAGGTGCGCATAAAATCCTTGTAGGGTATCTTTGCATCTTGTGAGGATCATATAACCATAATAGGTAACATCCAACGATTAAGATTATGGAAAATGTTTTAATAACTTTTCTTTTTTAAGACTTTTGGATGACAAAAATTACAACTTCTACAAGTTAATATTAGTTATTATGTACAAATTATAAAAATAAAAATTTAGAAAAGATATAAATAGATTTATATAAATTAATTTATATATAATCTACTTTTTATTAATAATGAAGTTAATTTTTTTTCTTACTATTTTATATCATAAAGCTTTCTATAGTGATAAATTTGTTTAAATAATTAATTAGTGATTTTTAATTGGAATATTGAATACAAGTGGATTAAGAAAAAACTTTCCATCTAAAATTATTTCGGTATGTTCTAAAATCTTATATAAAAAAATTAATTTATATAAATTTTTTATTTATATTTAAATTAGATATATTTAAAATAAAATAATAATAAAAATATTGAATTTAAAAATATATAATACTTAATAATATTATCTTAAATGACTTAAATTCAAAATATTAATAATTTTGTCTCATATATAATTTTTTTTTATAATATCTAAAATATATCATCAAATACTTAATCGGTATTTTTAATCTTTCTTTTTGCATTTGGGTACAAATGTCTTAATATAATAATTTATATTTTTAAAAAGGTTTATTTTAGTTATTTATAACTAAAATTTTAAATAGGTTAAGAGATATTTCAAACCTGTTTATTGTTCTAATTAATAAAAAATTAAATTAAATTAAAACTTTTGAAACTCATGAACCGTAAGTGGAATTCTTTTAATCTATTTAACGTTTAATATAAAAAGAATTAAAATAAATCTTTTCAAAACATAAAATATTAAATTGAAACTTTTAAAATTTAATATACCAAAAAAAAAATGTAAAAAAAATAAAACTTATTTAGGTGTTAATTATGTCACTGGGTTAAGAATTTAGAAGGAAAACTTTACCAATGACAGGAATATTCACTCATACAGAAATATTGTCACATGGATAAACTGATATGAAATTGTTTCAACTTAATAAATTATATCATATTCAAGTTTTAATCAAACTTGATTAAATATTAAGCAAAATATATGTTGCGTACGTTCTCGTAAAGTTTTAGATATATTAAATATATATATATATATATATATTTTTTTTTTTTTTCTAAATTTTCTATATTATTTTCGTTTTTCTAAATTTTAAATATATTTTTAAGTTTTCTTTTCATGATAATAGATGAATAGTTGATGTACACGACAATTAGAAATAATTTTGATTAGATATATAATTAATACTGAATTTTTAATCTATTATTATTATTATTATTCATCATAAAAGTAATAATAATAACCTAAAAAGTATGTTTAAATTTTAGAAAGACTTAAAAATATATTTAAAATTTAGAAAAACTGAAAAATATGTTTAAATTTTAGAGAAAATATTTAGTATTTAAAAATTTTATAAGAAAAACAAATTTAGTCAACTAAATATTTTATATTAACTAAAAATATAATTAAATTAATATATATATCTATATATAAAGTGATATAATCATATCTTATAAATTAGTTTTATGAAATTAATTTAAATTTAAAATTTATTTTTTTATAACTAGATATATTTTATATCATAATTTTTTTATTTTATAAATATCACATAATTTAAAATAAAATATTTTAAATTTTAAAAATTTTAAATATATTTTTTAGAAAATAATTATTTTCTTAAAGTTTAAGTATATTTTTTTAGATTTTATTAATAATGATGAAAAAAAAGTGAATTTAACACGTGAGTTTTCATGTATAGTTAAAAGACATAAAAAAATATATTTAAATTTGAAAATAACTTAAAAATGATAGAGAAGTAGTTAAAGTTGAGAGGTTCAAAAACTGGAAAGAAAGATAGGTGTGATTGAGATGAATAGAAAAATAAAGAAGAATAAGAAGGAAATCTTGTGGGATGTGTGAGAGGATCAAACTTGGTCGCATATATCTTTGTAAATTGCATCTGACCAAAGTGTTGAAAGAAGAGATTGCATGGGCACTTGGGACACATGATGTGGCTAGCTATCATGTCTTCTCATGTTTCTCTAACATCTCTGCCAGTGGAACCCCCTCTCTTTTATCGTTTCTTCTTCAATACTAACATAACATCATTCTACTCAGACATCTAGATACACCACCTGCATGTAAATCCATATCCAGTTTAAAGTTGCAGAAGGGTTCCTCATCACACTGTCATCAAAAACCTCAACCATATCCCCTATTCCCAATACTCTTTTACTCTCTCTTATCTTATCCCTTTGCAATTTTTAATTCTAATATTGACTCCTTTAAGTAGTTATTAGCTTTAGTTTTTTCTCACTTTTTTCAACATTTTGCATTAGTTATTATTTTTATTACTGGAATCGAATACTTTCAAGATATAATTTATACTAAAATGACTAGTTTTTGATTATTAATTTATACTAAAATGACTAGTTCTTGATTATTGAGTGTTAACTTTTAATTTCGTATATTCTTCGATTTAACGGATGAAGATACCTACGAAAGCGTTTCGACGTTCAAATTAACAATATGTTCAAAGACAATTAATGTGTATGATAAAATGTGTTACCTTTTTTTTATTATCTTTATTTATACTATTATTTGGATAGATCTATCTGTTGGACTGAACTCTATTATTATACTTTCTTTAACATAGTATTTAAGCATTAATGATCATATTTTGATTATTAATTTTCTTAATCGTATTTCAATTAATTATATTTCCAAGATTAGGATGTCTTCGGTTTATGATGACGAAGATTAGGAAAATGGATTGAACTGTCGTCTACCCATACAGTACGCAGTTAATAATAATTTTTACATCTTTATGAATGAATAACATATGCATGTAAAAGTGTTTCATGTTTAAATAGAGATTAATCAAAACCATAAATATGATTTTGGTTCCAAGGATATATAATTTTAATCACTTATGAAGTAGCTTTTCTTTTTTTTTCATTTATGGAACCTAGTTTTAGTCTTTACACAGAATCTATGAAATTATGCATTAAAAAAGAGTGTGCAATTATGATCATGAATATCCATTTATCAAACTGAATCGTATATATGCATTCAGCTTTATTTGCATTAAAATAAAGGACTAATATCTATGGGTACAACAATTATATGATTCGTGCATATTCTCACATGAGAACCCAGGACATAAACTGGATTCATTTAAAAGAGAAATAATAATTTTATGCTGAGTTTTTTTTTCTTAATATTAATGTCGGTATGTAGCATTATTGTTACAATTCCATTGAAGGTTCATCCATCTTAAACATTACATGTGAAAATAAGGTATGATATTATGGACCAACCAGAACCTGAAAATGAAATAATGTGATGTTTGATTTAAATAAATTTGTCTACATTACAAGTGGAGGGATGAATGTTGGCTAAGTTGAAGGAGAAATATTAAAAGAAAAACTAATAATAAAAGAGAAAATAGAGATATAATTTGGAATGCTTGCATCTTTGTTGCCCCACAAAACATGTGTGGTTTCCAAAGTTTCTTTTGTCAGATTTTTCATTTTTAATAGTTTTCTTTTGCTTTTTGGGGGCCAATTATCACTAAAAACTAAACCCTTTTGTTTGGAGAAAAAATATTTTTCTTTTATGATTTTGGAAAGGTACATTGTTTTTTTTTTTTATAATAAAAAAATAAAACTTATGAAAGTGAAAAATAATGAGATTTAAAGAGAGTGTTTGTTTCCCTTGCTATATTTTGATTATATTTTTAATATTTTTAGAAATACTTTTCAATTTTAAAAGAATAGAGTTAAAAAGTTACTTATCGTGTTCATATAAAAGTATTAATTTCCTATCCCTTCAACATGA
Source organism: Macrotyloma uniflorum (assembly GCA_016859785.1). Lineage (NCBI taxonomy): Eukaryota > Viridiplantae > Streptophyta > Magnoliopsida > Fabales > Fabaceae > Macrotyloma > Macrotyloma uniflorum. Next base: position 1,052,962 of record BDMB01000049.1, read on the forward strand.
AAAATTAAAACTGGGTACACATAAGAATAAAAGGCACATTCCTCGAAAATAAAAGACAATCAAAATTCTTTGATGTTAACTTTCTAAGGAACATATAATAAATGTTGTCACTCGTATATTCCTATAAATCCAAGAAGATTTCAAGAAAAAAAAAATGTTTTCTAAAGTTACACTCTTTAATTGTTTATATTGTCAATCCACTCTTATTAAACACTAACATATACAACTTAATCTTTCAATTTGTTTAAAGAATAACATTATTTAATATATTTATATATAGATAGATAAATAGATATAGGTAAAGACAGTAACTAAAATAAACTTTCTCTTCATCTTTATAATTAATTTTTTTATAATTTAATAGTCTAAGATATAATTAATTTTCCATAATTAAATAATCTGACATAATAATTTAGCTTAATAATTAGATTAAAAATAAATAAATGGTGAGATCAAATAAGTTTTTAACTTTTTTTAATAAGAAATCTTTCTACGTATATATATATATATATAAATGAGCAAAAAATTAGAATTTATTCGTTTATTTTTTCTTAAAATAATTTTTATTTTTTAGTTTTTAAAAAATTAACAAACGAAAATTGATAAAATTTGTTTTCTATTTCTATTAATAATATTTACACTTCATCAATGATTGCAGTACATTGTTCCTCTTTGTTGTTATAAAGTTTTCGAAGTTATCTTTCAATTTGTTATAACTTTTTGTTATCACCAACGTTATTTTCTTTCTTCTAAAACATTTTTCATACTGATTTATTACACAAGTTTTGTTTCCAACTTATTCTTAAAAACAATTCTTCAAAATCGATTATTAGAATTAATTCTTAAGAAAAACTAAAAAATAAAATTAAGTCAAAGTATCATAGATAAAATATTGAATCTGGAATTAAAAATTTGGGTAGACCTTGAACTCAATATATTAGGAAAAGGGGATAAGATATTTAAGGTTAAAGTTTTCTAAACACTCTCATTTACTCTAATTTTTTTGAATCTTAACCTTTTTCACTTTCTCTTGTCTTCTTTCGTTCTCTCAAATCTTTCTCAATTTTCTTTTAGATTTCTCTTACAATTTGAATCAAGGTATAAATTTGGATACATCCCAAAGAGGATCATCATTATAGAAACATTTTCCACCGATTAAATTTCGCAAATAAGTGAGTGATTCTAATTTCAAGACTTAGAATTTTTAATTTGGAGTTAAACTTGGGGAAAATTGATTATTAGGAGATCTTGATACAATTCTTAATAATTAAGAATAATTAGAATATTTCTTTTGAATAGATTTTTGGGATAACTTGTAACTTTTGGACAATTTTTTGAATCTTTAAGTGTTACCAGAGAATTTAAGTAAGGGAAGCTAATTGAATTTAAATTCTAGTTTAGAGATAAAAACACATATTGAGTATTGTTGAGAATTTGATTGTTGAATGTATGTAAATGTAGAATTGATGATGTATTGTTGGTAGATTTGCATGATGTAAATTCTGGACTTGGAAAATTGTGGTGATTAATTTAGAAACATGGATTAATCTGGATTGGTTTAATTGCTTACTCCGTATGTAACTATTTTTTAGCGGATGCATTTTCGCTTAAGTGAATAACTTTAAGACTTCTTTCGGGTGTGTTTTTTCTCAAGCGAACCACTTTTCGCTTGATTAAGATTCTCCTTGAGTGAAAATACGTGTTACTTGAGCGAAAATATGCGTTACTTGAGCAAAAATAGGTACTGCTTGAGCAAAAAATACTCTAGAACGGGAGTGATTTCACTTGAGCGAGAGTATTTCCCTTAAGCGAAATTGCTCTGATTCTGAAATGCTTTAGTGATATTGAAATGACATTATAATTTATTTGAATGATGGAATCATGTAGAAAATCTTTGGTATTGATATATAATATTTCAGAATTTATTACCCTAAGGATGTTATAGTTGTAAATTATGAAATATCATAGATTGTATGAGTCCAAATAATATGTTGTTACTAGTTTTAAGTTTATTAGTTTATTAACATTGAATTAAATATAAGTTTATGTGATAGAGTAATGTAATGTTTATGGTTAACAATGTAAAAGTTTATTTGATAATCCAAATAATTAATTGTGCATTACTTTCACTTTGTTCTTAATCTACAATTTTAATTTATTTCAATATTTTTTTTTTAATAATATAAAAGTTTATTTTAAACTCTCTATAAACAACTCAAAAGAGGTGTAATGAGCATAATCACTATAGACACGAAATCAAAAAATGAAAACGAAATCAAAAAATGAAAATGATGAGAACATATATTAATTGTTAGGTACATAAGTATAAGTATAAGGCCAATTAATAAAGACATCTTAATTATCACTTACATATAATGTTAACTAGATATAACATAATACAATAAACTTCAATTTTTGAAAGAAATATATTTATTAGATAGAAGATCAATGTAAACTCTACTTATTACTTTAATGAATTCTAATAACTTATTAGATGGTACAATCCTTGAAGTATCATTCAAATTTTTAGCTTTGAAATAAAAATAATAATTAATAAAAATATTTAAAAATATTCATATTTCATATTCAAAATTCAAAGATAAAATTCTTAATTACCTAAAAAATCATATCAATTCAATCTTATATCAATTCTAAATTACTATTATTTTAATTCGAATTCAATTATATATTAGGTAAATATTAAAAAATTATATCAATTTACTTTCAAAATAAAAAAATAAAAAAAAGGAAATATATATTTTTAAAATTTAAATTTTATTAAAATTTTTTTAATTTTAAATATAATAATTTTATATATAAATTATATATAAAAATATTTTTAAAATATAATTATTATTTTATAAAACATATCTAAATTCATTAATTCATATACTAAACGATAATTTTTTCTTCATACCTTATCATTTTATGATTTTTTTTTAAAATAATCCTGACCATTTGAATTCACAGTTATAAAAGAAACTTAAAAATTGTTCTTAATATTAATATCATAAATATAATAGTTAAAATACTATAAAATAATTTGTAGCACATAATAGTCTTATGGAGTTGGACTAAAATTATCTTTCACGAGTTCTAAGAAAATGTATAATTGTAAATGAGGTGCCATCCATAAGTTCCATTTAGATTTTATTTTAAAAGAAAATGATAAAATTTCGTTTTGTCAGCTTTTGATCTCCAATCTAATCAATTTGAATGCGGATGAGGTGCTGTTGAGGAAGCACACCATGTGTTTGATTGAAAACATGAGTGAGACAAGTATTGTTAGTTCGAGTGAGAGACCTGAAATTGCTCTTCCACCTGAATCAAACCATCTCTTTCTCAACGTGGGTTTGGTTTCGTAGGTGAGTTTGCACCCACAATTTTGGAAAAATTCTCAATGTCCACAGCATTTAGTGGTTGGATACTATCCTTATTTAACTTTTAGTTCCATTGGTTTCTCAAAGGACCATGCATAATTACTAATCAAGATTTTTAAATACAAGTTAAAGGAAATTTATTTTAGATAAATTAAGATAATATTAAAGAATAATGATACACGTATATCCATTTTTTTTTTTAAATACTCATGTGATAATATTCATAAATCGTTAATATATCATATTTGTGTTCATAAATTATTGACTGTATTATATTTGTGTGCTCATATTATTGAGTTCACAAAGGAACACCCAGTCTAAGAAAAATAAAAAATTTTGTTAAATGTATTATTTGAACACGAAACATTGAGTGCTCAGCAATTTATGGGTATGATATATGTTGCAGATTCCACATCATCTAGAAATAAAGTCAAATTAGTATATATTAAGTAGATGTAAACATCATTCCATAAGTTGGTTCATGAAATTGAATTAAGCTTAAAGTTTATTTCTAATATGATACCAAAATCTATCTTAATAAAATTGTTGGATCTATTGGATCACCCACTATCAAGTCGCTATCAGACTACTCATTATTGAGCTGTTATCAGACTATCTTTCGAACTACCCATAATTGTCTAGTCTCGTGTTAACATTTTTCGATCTCAAATATCATGAAGGACAAAAATACACACGTTTGTTACACATGCACCCTTCACAAAGTGCCAAAAAAATTTCTATCATTATTTGTCAATAAACCATCACAAGGAACCTTCCACAAGATGAGATGAACGTGTTCATGACCATTCCAATTATCTCTTGATCTTTTATCATATTATAAGTGTTACGATTTCGTTAAGGTTATCACAAACGACATATTATCTATTTGGTATTTAATAACTTCCTTAGGGTTTTATTCTGAAAACATGTAGTTGTAACTAAAGAAAATAAATATTTATAAAAATTCTTTAATTTTAATTTCTGCACTATGTGAAATCAAAACCTACCATACTAAATATCCTTTTGAGAGTAGAAGACAAGAATAACTTAGATTGTTCCACTACTGGTGTTCTAATCTCAAATATACAAAATAATTACTAATTTTCTTTTATAATTAATTTTTGTTGAAAATTTTAGTAAAATATCTAACAAATTGATAATTTGAATTTGAGAAAAATAGAAAAATCAATCTTATTCATATTGAAAATCTATATAAGATTGTATATATATAGAAGTGAAATAAAAAAAGAAGGCTAAAAATAAAGTAACAGCAGCAAATATTAAGAAAATAAAATCATTATTAAAATAAAATAAAATAATTATAAAGATATGTAAGAATCTGTCATAATAGAAAGTAATCTGGCAACTTAATATAAAAATCTAATAATGTATATTAGAATCTGATTAATATCTTTCAGTCTTATTTTTCTTTCGTAACTATTTTACTCAGACTTTAATTTTTGTATACATAATTTCACCTTAATTAAAATATAAATTTAATGCCTCTTATTCGAGCAGGTAAAATATTATTTTTCACTTAGATTTTATCATTAACGAGATTTTTATCAGCCCCATGAAAATAAAAGTTTGAAAATATTCCTTTCATTTGTAGCTAGAGTCGGATGCAGAAATTTTAAATGAAAAGGGATAAAGTAATTAATATATTAATGTTTTACTCAATAAAATTTTTAATCTTATCTTTCTTAAAAACTAATTTTATAAATTTTTTATATATTTAGAGTTTAATCTCAATATTTTTTAATATTTTAATATTTTAATATTTTAATATTAAAATAAAATATTATAAAAAATTAAAACAACTTACGTAAATAAAAAAAATTATATTTATATCTCATATTTCTAATTCTAGACTAATATATTATAATAATAAAAAAAATTAACTTATTTTTTCACAATAAAAAAAATATTATAACATCTGTTTTATTTTTTAACTTTTTTTTTTTAATTTTTAATTTTTAATTTTTAATTTTTAATTTTTATTTAGAAAAAGCATTTCATCAATTGCAATTGAAGTATAAATGGTGTTATAATTTATTGTTACTTAATATTTTTAATGTCTTCTTATCTTCATTAAATTCATTTTTCTTTCTATATCTTTTTATAATGAGTTTATTCATATATTACATAATATAGAACCGGTTTAAGAAATATTTATATATTTATTTTAGCTTGTATATATTTCTTTATAGGAAATCCTTTTTACTTAATTATTTAAAAAATTAATTACTATTGTGATTTATGAATAGATAGTATATTAGATAAGGAGATTTATGCCATAAAGTTTTACATTATAAATATTTCTTCTTCAATCCTTATTATAAAAAAAACATGTCAAAATTGACAAATCAACAAATAATATTTTAAATATGAAAATCTAACTATATTAACTTAGTCAAAATAAATAAGAAACACTTTAAAATATTAAACTTTAATTTAAAATTAAGTTAAAATTTTAGATTAGATAAAAATAAGAAAATTGAATGACATAAGAAATAAAGATACATAAATTTTTAATTTTTAAAATTTTAAATTAAAAATAATATTATATTCCGTTATATGAATGTGATTTATCCTATTTATATATATTTATGTCCTCAGATGATATTTATAATAGAATTTTCATCTTAATAGTAACGAATATACAACTGTGAGAATATGGAGAAATCTTATCATTTTAACACCACTTTTTAAAGTATTTTTCTGGCGGTGATCGAATTGTTTTAAATCTGATTTCTTTTCTTGATTAAAATACGTAAAATAAACTATATCAAGTGAGAGTGAAACTGGAGAATATTTTTATAAATGATTTAACATATGTTCGATCTCATTGACTCTCGTTTATTATAGATAACTTGATTTACATATAAATAAAAATGCATAATCTTAACGGAATCTAATCTTTTAAACTAATCCAATGAATTAGCGTCGGCATTTATATTATTGCACATTAATTTATCTTGTATAGAAGAAAGGAATAAGATAATTTATATTACTCATCAACATCTCATTCATAAAGACACTAGCCGAAATCTCTGGGGATGTTGTGGAACATGATTTTTCTAATTTTAACTTAACTTAGTTAATATAAAATTCTGCGTATACATATTCTCTTCCATTCTTCTTATAATACAAATTCAACCAATTCTTACTATTTAAGAAACTTGGTTACATAAATTAAAAATAATAAATTTATCAATATTTTATATACAAAATTACTTTTAGCATGTTTAAAGTTAAAATAGTTGAAAGAAACTTTATGTTATTGACTATTTACGTTCTCAAATCAGATTTAGAAAGAGAGTTTATGTTATTCTTTTCTAATATTTATTATTATTTTTTAGTAAACACATTTTAATTAATTAAACATGTTTATGAAAAATACTAATATATTATTTAATTATAAGGAATTTTACAAATAAAGATTAATATTTTTATTAGAGAAATTCTACATTAATTAAAAATGAGATCGAAGTATACTATATAAATGAAGTGTAAATCTCATCTTTTGAACAAGTTTTGGAGGTGAGTTAAACCTGTAATCATTTTCAACATGATATCAGATTCTGGTTGATAAGATTGTTGGACCTAAATTAAATTACTTGTTAATATACTGAACTTTGATTGACAAGTTATTAAACCTAAACTGGAGCACTTCTTAATAGATTATGATTTCTTCTGTATGGTTTGAGGAGTCATAGTTGTTACCGAGTCGTTAGGTTGAACTTTAATTGTTGCAAGGTTGTTAGATCTAAGTTGGGTCACCTATTAATGAGACATGTTCTAATTGAAAAAAACTTTTTCGACGAACTATAGTATATAAGTAAAGTGTAAATCTCATTTCCTAAACCGATTTTTGAGAAAATTTTCTCAACGAATTATAATATATAAGTAAAATGTAAACCCCACCTTCTAAATTTTATCTCTTGAACTGATTTTGAGAATGACTTATATTTATAATATTTTTTTACAATTTTTTAAAACAAAGTCTTATAAATAGAGAATGTAGTGCACTTTTTCGGTTGTCTTACATATTGGATAAGCCAGAGTTTTCTTTGTAAAATAATTTGACTGCTGCTTGCCATTGTCATGTTCTTTTGTTAACAAGTGGGGTTCTTTTTTAAAAGAACTAATTAAAAAATAAATTAAGAGAACTTTCAGAAAATGATTAAGAAAAAAAAAGGGGAAAAGGACAAAATGAGAAGAAAGTCTCATGTAGTTTACTATAATATATCACTTAATATAACTTACAAAGAAAGAAGACATCAGAAAGTCTATCTATATATAATATGGCAAATGCTAACTAACGTTTTTTCATGTTCATATTACATATTTAAAGTGAACATTTTACAAAGAGAAGCATACATTGAATGTTTAGTGTATGAGATGCTGCATTTTTTGTCAAATAATTTTAATATTTATAGTTTTACATTCCCATCCAATTATGAATTACCGCTGTTATGATTTTTAGCGTATTTATTCCATATAGTGATTTGATGACTATATAATTTTTTTTTCATTTAAGATTTAAAAGGAAATAAAAATAAAATATTTTATTTTTTAGAGTATGAAATGCTTTATTTTTTTTCAAATACTAATTTTTTGTTTATTTATGATTAAATATAACATAGATTAAAATATATAATCAATATTCTCATTATATCAATATTGTTTATATTTTCACTATATCTTTTATCTCTCTTGTATATAACTATAATTTATATTCTCTTTTATTGAAATGTAAAAAATAAGAGTATAACTAAACAATTATCAATTAATGTCATCGTTAATTTTTGTAATTACAGATAAATAAAAGTTGAACATCTCTTCAAAAACATGGAAGTAAGATATTCTTTAAGAATTTTGGTGTGACAATAGATTGAATATAATCTTTTATTATTAATTTGACTCTGTTCTTGTCTCTAATATAATGGAAAAACAGTGGAGGCATTTTTTGTTTTTTTATCATCCATAAGGACAAATATGTAACATCCAAGAGTATAATTAATTGATAAAACATGTAATAAATAATTTAATTAAAATATATGGTTATGTAATAAATAAAATAATTCAATAAAACAATTTTAAAAAATGTGTAGACTAGCATCTTAGTCCAGAATTACATAAGACGAGTAAAAGAAAGTAATTTATTCCCAGTTTATTTTTGGTAGATTAAACGAGATAGACTAATATGTATTATTATCTCTATTTATACTTATTGGCAGGTTAGTGGCTAAATTAAAAAATATATATATAAAAAATATTAAAGACACTAACTAATTTGTGTTCTTTTACCATATTATTAATTTTATTTATGTATACGTGTTCTTTATTTTTAATTGTGTGCAATATAAATTTATTATATATAACTTAAACATTCATATTAATTACTAATTAGAAATATATTAATTTAAATAATAAATAAATTTAATTTCTTTTATCTTAATTAATGAGACCTTATCATAATATCCTTAATTTAATTAAGATGTAATTTTCAATTATTTGTTTTGACTTTTGATATCAATTTTTAATATGATTCTTAAATAAATAAATATATATAATTAATACAATTAAATGATTTAACATGAAAAAGAGTTAATTTTACTTTATCTTATTAAGGAAAAAATATATTATAAAACTTAAATCAATAAATTATTATATTCTCTCTATTTCATATTATAAGACATACTTTTGAAAGAAAATTTGGTTTATAATATAAAATATTTTACAATTATAATAAATTAATTTTTTTTTCTTGTATATCCTTATTAATCACATAATATTTGTGTTGCTATTAAATGATAAAGAGAAATTAAGAATCAGTAACTAAGAATTAATTTTCTTTTATTTGTTTGACTCTTTATCTTTCACTATCATTTATTAATATTGTGTTTATTTATTCATTTAATTTTTATGGTTTCATGTTTATTTCATATATTATTTCTTCTCTTTATCTTCTAAAGTAAGTAATTAATTAGTAGATTCAAATTTACTACTTTATTATTTTTTCCTTTTTAACACTGATATGTTTTAACCATCAAAATAGAGATAAGTTTTAAAGGTTCTTTTTGAAATTGTTAAAAACTCATATGAAAATATTAAAAAAATGTGAAATTATTGAAGATTCATATGAAAGTATTACTGTAATCATACAAATTGGTTGAAAACCATTCAAATTCTAATTTTAAAAAATTTAAAAATCATCCTGACCTCAATTGGAAATTATTGGAGTTCTAATTTCAAACTATTTAAAAACTATTCTAACCTCAATATCAATTTCCACTTTTATTAAAACATTAATTCATTTATAAAAGCTATTCATTACATTTCAATTAATTCATTTAATAATAATAATTCACAAGGATAAAAAATTTAATAGAAAGTTATATAAATTAATTGTTTTTCTTAATTTATGTGACTTTTCTTAAAAAGGGAATCAGATTAGTAAATACAATTTCCAATATCATCATTATCAAAACTAAAAAACTAAAAATATTAATGATTCTTTTATGACATTTAATAATTTAAGACCTACCCATTATGATTTTCAATAGAAAAGAATTAATTGAGTGAAGTAGTAACTCTATGTAATTCTTGAAGAAGAGGTGTAGTTAGAGTTATAGCACTTATGAGACTAGTTAAGTATTAATTAAGGTATTGATTGCTTTTGAAAGAAGAAGAGGAAGAAAAAAAAAACCTAATTGAAAGGCATTGATTTTGCCCGGCAATCAAGCAATTAAATTAATTTGTTGCTAAGCACCCACTGAGTCCCCATGTGCCCTAGAAAAGACAATTTGCCCATATTCTCCAATCTCCAATGTTCTCCCATGTGTTCCCTCAAGTCTTGCTTTTTTGCAACACTAGGGCGGCTTCTATTTTATTCATGCTCTCTTTGTCCCTTTCCACACTTTCCCCTCTTATATAAGGCCCTAACCTCATCACCTTCTCTTTGCTCCTTCACTTTCCAAGAAACACAATAAAAAAGAAAACTTGAAGGAAAAAACAAAGAGAGAGAGAAAGATGATGAAGTTGAGGTCAAAGAGGTTCTCAAGAAGCAGCTCCAAGCTTGGCAATGGGAGCAAAGGAGCTTCATCCCCAGAAAAGGATAGCAAAAGTATTGGTGAAATCAAGTGGGAACTTAGGCCTGGTGGCATGCTTGTTCAGAAAAGAGAGAGTAACCAAAGTTCTGGTGAGGGGGTGATTGCTATTAGAGTCTCCACTGTCTCACAATGGCATGAAATTTCTATTGATGCCACTTCAACTTTTGGTGAGTCCCCACCCCTTCTGATGCTCTTCTAGTGAAATCTAAAACTTTTTTCTTTATCTTCTCAGACTGAGGAATTCATACCCCAGATGCTCTTTTGAGAGTGTACTAATCAAATGTTTTATTTTGCCTTAAAGGGTGTGTTTAGTTTTTAAAAAGATTCAAAATTTTGGCTTATATTGTTGACTTTTAAAAGAAATAGTTTGTTTCTGTGTTTCTCTTTAAAATATTTAAAGTTTAATCCTCTCAATCACTTCTTTTTCCTTGAACAAAGGTTAAAAGTCGGAATATTTTAAAAAACAGTGAGTAAAATTAACATGGAAGGATTTAAGAATGGTAGATGTCTAAAATATTTGAAGTATAATCATTAAATCAGACAACATGTTCAGAAGAAATTGTCTCTAAAAGTATATTGTTTCTGAAAATTACAGAGAAGATAGAGATGTTGATCTTTTACTAATTTGTGAATGAATGGCAATGATAACTTGCAGGGGAATTGAAAATGATTCTGTCACTGGTGACAAGTTTGGAGCCTAGAGAGCAGAGGCTTCTGTTCAAGGGGAAAGAGAGGGAAGACAGTGAATTCCTTCACATGGTTGGGGTTAGGGACAAGGACAAGGTGCTGCTGCTAGAGGATCCTGCAATCAAGGAGATGAAGCTTCTTGGCATGGCAAGAGGCCAACCCATTAACAATACTTGTACCATCAGTGTATGACCCTTCAATTGATCAAACTTGTTAAATAGAACTAACCAGAAAAGAAGAAGAAAAAAGAAAGAAAAAAGTGAAGTAAAGTTGAATGTAATGATGGGTCTTTCTTCACTTTTGTTTGTCTTAGAATAGAAACTTAATTATGTACTTATCCGGTGGGTAGAACCCTCCCTTGATTTAAAAATGTGGAAGATGATGCAATGCCATGTCATTCTGCAGAGTTTGCTCTATTAATTGAAGTTGATTCCTTTAGTATTGTACAATTTTTTGTTCTTTGTTTTTTATGGTGATGATTTTGGTTGTGTCCTTTGTTCAATTATATAAACCCATGCATGCACGCCGACACCGAAAAAGATTAACAATGCTTGAAGTACGGTGGAAGTTTTGCTAAGAAGGTTGGGACAATGGCACCTCATGGATTATAAAGTTCAAGTTGTTTCAACCAAACATGGTATTCAATGAAGGGTCTGCATTTTATTTCTTAAATAGTTCAAAATAATAATTTTTTAATAAATAAAGATAGATATATTAATAAAAATTAACATCCATCAGTTATTATAAAAAAATAATTATAAATATATAATAAAAAATAAGTAAAAATATGTAAAAAATTAAATAATTAATTAAATAATTATTTTTTTTTATTAAAAATTAGATTGGTAAATAGATAATTACCAAGTTGATTATTCAATACACAAGAATATGACTAAAGATTTATCCACCATCATGTAAAAAATCCTATTGAAACTCTAAACTTGATGTACAATTAGGTGTTTTTCTGCATCTACATTCTTATTGCGAAACAACGAGTCATTTTTATACTTCTATAAACTTCACACAATCCCAATCCACACCACCTTCCAAGTGTTATAACAAATGTTGATAGAGAATTTTAGTTCTATAAGTACTTATGTCAAACCACGCATAACATTTGTTTTACATCACATTGACTATATTTTATACTCCAAAAATAAGTGTGTAATAGATTCCTCTTCCACACCACATAACCTGCAAGTAGTCACAGCTACTTACACCCCCTACCCCTCAACTTATTCCTCGTAACTATTCTTTCTATTATTATTCTTCATTCCAAATATAATATTCTAAAGATGTCTTTAATATTTCAAAACTTAATAAAAAAACTATCAATATCTTCTTATATCTCATTTTGAATAATAGAATAAGTTACATGATATTAAAACTTTTCAAAGTTTTTTCGAATATTATATGTATAATTATTTATTTTTTAATATTTTTAAAACTTAGAAAATATATATGTAATGTTTTCAAAATAAAAAGGAAATTTATGTATAATTTTTCAAAAATTAGGATGTGAGTGTAATTTGAAGATAAAAATTAATTTACTCTTAAAAAAATTGTAAATCACAATTCTTAAAGAATAATTTTATACAATTAAACGTTCTGTGTTAATGTCAAACATTATGCTTATTCTACATCTTTAGAAAAGGAATATGATTTAAGTATCATTAAACCTTAAACTAATTATTAATTCCACATTAAATGTTATCATTAGATTTTTAATATTATTGATTCAATTTCATTAAAATTACAAAAGTATTAATAAAATTATTAAAAATTAAACCTATTAAAGTTTTAAATTTTAAAGAATAATAAAGAAAACGTGTTTTTAACGTTTTTTTTACCATTTTAGACATCTAAATGTTAAAGTCATAATTATGGTAATAAGAGAAGAAGTTTTGTTAAAAATTAGATGATGACTTTTAATTATTTTTAGTTATTTATCATAATTTTAATATTCTAATTTTTTTTATAGTCTTAATATTTTAAAGAATTTGTATTTTTAATTCAATTTTTATTTTTTAAATATTTTAAATATTTTATTTATTTATTTATTAAACGTAAGTACTTAATTTGTATATTTTTCTAATATTTATACATTTAATCAAATATAAGATAATGACTTAAAAATATGATATTTTCATATTTATATCTTATTTAATATTTTAAAATTGTATAATTTTAATATATCTATATATTATATTTATAAAAAAAATCTTATAAATCTTATTAATTTAAAATTACATGATTATTACAGTTTCAAAATATTCAAACATTAATAAAGCACAAGGTAGAAGATTTTAAATAATCACAATACATAAGATATATTTAAGTTTTAAACATTTATTACTATCAATTATACATTCATAATACAATACCTTACTTAAAACTTATATACAATATATTAAAATTTATAAATTTCGAAAGGTTATAAATTTTAAATATGAATAACTGATACCTATTATATATATTGGCTACTGAGTTATAAATTAACTTTTTGAATCTCTTTTACCTTGAAAGTCATTTAATATGTCTCATTTTACACATCAAGATAACTTTTATACTTTTGATCTTTCTCAATCTCTCTGCCCAAAAATAAGTGGCATAAAATCCTATTGATTTTTCACCATATATGACACCTTTATTTATATGCACTACTAGAAAATTGATAATTTACATAGTTAAATTTACATCGGTTATTAGGTAAATCGATGTAAATATGAAAACGGTGACATTTTTGTAAATAAAAGAAAAACTTATCACATATTTACATAGGTTCATTTAGGACCGATGTAAATATGTGCATATTTACATCGATTCTTCAAAGAATCGATGTAAATGTGTTTAGGGTTTACATTGGATAATATATAAAGAGAGACTTTACCAAGTGGTGTGTTGTTGGCATTCTACGCTGAGGCTCTCCCTAGTGTTTGTTGGCTCTCAAATCGAACCGATTTCATGGCAGAAGAACGATTCACAGGCGTCGTGCAGTGGCCACCTCGCTAGGGACTGCAACTGAAGCAGCAACTCCGGCGACGGAGGAGGAGGGGGCGGGTGCTTTGTTTGTGGCGGCTTCGGTCACCTCGCGAGGGATTGCGTGCGCGGAGACAATGGCGGTGGTGGAGGCGGCGATGATGACGGAAACGGCTCTTGCTTTAGATGTGGCGGATTTGGACACATGGCGAGGGATTGCGCCACCGCGAAGAGCATCGGGGGTGGTGGTAGCGGTGGTGGTTGTTTTCGGTGTGGGGAGGTTGGTCATTTAGCTAGACATTGCAGCATTGACGGAGGAGGAAGGTATGATGGTGGTAACAGTGGTGGCGGCGGTGGTGGGAAAAGCACATGCTTTAATTGTGGGAAGCCTGGGCATTTTGCGAGGGAGTGTGTTGAGACTTCTGGGTGAGGTGAAGGGTTATGTTTTGCGAAGGGAGATAAAAACAAATTTACATCGGTTGTTTCATAACCGATGTAAATCTGGAAACAAATTTACATCGGTTTAGAACCAATGTAAATTTGTTTTTAAATTTACATCGGCCTTATTTACATCGGTTCCATAACCGATGTAAATAACCTAAAATAACCGATGTAAATTATCAATTTTCTAGTAATGATGATTCAAAATATTATTAAAGTCTCGATATTCTAGTCAATACAAATCTTTAAAACCATACATACTAACTATCAAACATAATACCCATTTGACAACTACTTTCTCATATATATCATGTCATTATGATAAATATTTAGCTTCACTATCTTTTTTACATATCTCAAAGTAAAGTTTCATCAAAGCCTAACCACTTTTAGAACAATAAGAATACAATCATGAATCATCTCCTCAGGATACACAATTCACATTTTCTCAACTAGGAATTTCATTCAACCAAGTAGTTCTATCATTTATCAACCACATGTCTTCTAGATACCAAGTGGTCCCTAGGTTTCCAAAATAAGAGAATTCTCTTAACGAGGGGATTGATCATCCAAAAACTAAGTGGTTGCACAACAACCAAAGATCTTGAATTTTTAAATTAAAAGAATTTTATCAATAAACTACTTGATCATCTAGAGATCAAGTGTTTGCTTAATGAACCTCATGTAGAAGGTAGGTTTTGTAGAATGCAATTAACAATTCTTAAATTGGTTTAAAAATTATAAAATAACATTTGATCACTCAAAATGACTTTTAATTGTACTTATTATAGCTTGATTTATACTAATCTAGTTTAATTTATTAGCATTTAATGTTACCATCAAATGAGACATAGGTTTTTAAAACAACCTAAAATAGACTTAATTCATGATAATAACTTAGAAAGATTTACAACCAGTGCATCAAAGCAACTAAACAAGTATACTAACCATAATCATATTAGACTTTACTTACAATCTCAGTCAATGATTTAACTACACAAAAATTTCACTTCAACAATCAACATTCAATTCAAATTCAAAATACTTTAACATTTAATATGTCACATATTTTCATTCAATATACATCCTTACAAGAGATTTAAACAATATAACCATGTTACTTCAACAACTAAAATTATCTATCATATCATATGGTACTATGATGATATTCAAATCAAACTAACTTCTCTTACCTATTTTCTTAACTATGACATACCCAAAATATTATACTAGGTATTGGATAGTTTTAAACTATTAAAACAAGTGAATGAAACTACTTTTATTACATTATTCCAAAATATTCTCTCCAAAATATACAACCAACTCGATTTCATATTTCTTAGTCATTTAATCACAAAGAAAAATAAATAAATTTTATTTCCTACTTTCTTTTATAGATGACTCCCTTCCTAACCTATCACCTGCTCCCATATGAAGAATACAATCATAATAATTCAAAAAATACAAAATAATAGAAGAAGGGTAAGCTAGTGAAACTTTACAAGTAATTAAAATTTTTAAACTTTCAACCATACACTAAAACTTCATAATTTAGTATAAGGATCTACCTAAGACTTTACACAATTAATACAATCACATATAAGACAAATGACTTTTAGAAGACTATATGAATTTCAGACATTTAGGGCTAATACCTGATACATATATAAGGACCACATGCCTTACCACCAACCAACCTTCTGAGTCTTTTTCACTCTAGGGTCATCTTATATCTCTTTACAACTATTATCACATCAGGGTAGCTTCCACTTATTCCAATTTAGAACAATTGGTGAGTCTCTATCAACTTTCAACACATGATATCTTAGTCTATATGACTTGAGATATCATTAAAGTCTAGATATCCCATAAATATTCCTAAATTCATACACACTAAATTACGAATTATTATCATGTTCACAACATACACTCAAACCTCCTCTCAAGGAGTACTAGAGGCCTCATTGCCATTATAAATTCATCATTCATACTATCATACAATTTCTTAATCATGTACATCATTATACTTGAAGTTTAACATAAATCATCTTTCCTAGAACAGAGCCAATCCGTTCAACAGATTGAGATATGAAAGTAGTCTCAAAGTTGGGACCAATTCGTTGGCACAGAATAATCCGCTTAGCAGACTAGGATCCACTCAACAGAGGACAAACCTGCTTAGTGGATGGTGCACCCGAGAGTACTACAACTATTAGAACAAATTCGCTGAGCGAAACTCCCTACGCCCAGCGAATTTAAACCCGAGCAATTGAGATCATTTTCTTGAGCGAATCTTTAAATCCGCTCAGCGGATTAAGCAGAATGCAAATTATGCAGAAAAGTAAAAATCTAAGTCCTAGATCCAATTTACTTACTTTAAACCAAATTTACATCATTTTGAACAAATGATGGGATCTCAGAATGTGAATTCAGTCTTTCTACATATCCATTGCACCGAAATATGCTAATGAAATAAGAAATCAACTAGATTAGATTCATGCTAATTTCTCTAATGCAAAACACCAAGCCATTTTCATTCGATAAATCCATACCATCAAATTTCAATGATGAAATTTAATACTCCACACATAGATTCAGTCATTAAACATTTCAAACCACTCATTCAACAGGCAAGCATACTCAAACAAAATTAATCTACTCAATTCATACATATAGATTAAACTAAGTTCAAGTTCTACAAGGAATCCAACCTAAGGGGCCAAGTCACCTTCTCATTTCAAGGTTTCTACCCTATGATTCTATAGAAACAAAATTCAAAACTAGCTTCCCTTACCTATTTTCTTTCTTCAAGTACACTTTCTTCCCAAATTGAGTTGAGCTTCAAGTGTTATAACTAGCTCTATGAGTACTTGATCAACAAACCAAAGACATCACTAAGTACCTAAGTTAGCATAAAGTCATATTGATGAGAAAAATCTCACATGCAAGAAGCTTAAGGGGCACATGCAAGACCTCCAAGAATACCCTCTAAAGGAGACTTAAAGTACTAAAAACTTACCCAAATGACAATTTCAATTGGTTGAAAGTGTTCTACTCCTCAAGAGCTTCCTCTTGATATGCTTAGATCTTGAAAAAGGTAAATAAAGGTTTTAAAGAAAAGAAATTTTAGAGAAATAGTTGTTTCGAAATAATGAAGAATAAAATGTTTAATTTTCTATTTATATGTTTTTAAAACTTAACTAAACAACTTTCATCCTTTACTAATTAAAATGTTCATCTCACTTAAACAAATTTCTACTATATCGTCAAATTAATTTTTCAAATTAAATCTTCAACCAAATACAATTGAACTGATACTTAATTTGCTCTAAAATTTCTTCATTTAAAATTCAACTACATTACTATGAACCTAAACTATTTAGAATCATATCGGAGGCAATAACCTAAGATGTTTACCCAAGCAAATCAATCTAAGACTTAAGAAAAAAATTTAGGAAATGAAGAAATTTATTTGATATTTCAATCAAATGGAAATATTTTACTCTTTACAAGCTTTTACTAGGTGTGTTTTGAAATTTTTTAAAGAAAAAGATAAAAATAGTTAGTGAAATAGTTTTAAAATAAAAAAAGATAAACTATTTATTTTTTATTTATATATTTTAAAAAATTAATCAAATGAAATTTCATTCTTTACTAAAATAAAATATTTCATTCGTTACTAAAATAAAATATATCTATTTAAAATCAATTCTAACTATATCCTCATATTAAATTTACCATAATTTAATTAATTAAAACATGAAATTTAATATTATAGTTTTGTTTAAGTAAATTCTCTATAAAACTAATTAGAAGTAGAAAAACTAGTTAGCAGCTTAAAGTTGGTAATAGAAAATTATTAAAATTAGCTTATTATATTATTAGTGTATGGTAAAATTATCAGTTAAAGCTTATAAATGTAAATGAAAGAATTAGAAATATTTATGTAATTTTTTTTATATAAATTTGAACATTTTATTGATAAAATATAATTTGAGGATGCTTTTAATTTTAATTTTAATTTTAATTTCAATTTCAATTGTTATATATTTTTTATTATTAGTATTATAATATATCTTACAATATTTCTATAGAGAATTTTGAAATAGACATAATATATTCAAAATAAAGGAAAAATTAAGTTAGCATAAACAATATAATTAATACGAAAAATATATTAAAACATAATAAAAATATAGAAAATCTATCATCTGTCAATATTAATATTTTATAATCATAATAGTATAATAGTTTAAAGAAATAATAGAATATAATATAAAAGTATCTAAATAATAATACTACCAGTAAACTTATTTTCTATCATTATCAATATTTTATTTATTAAAAACTAAAAATATTTTTTTATCTTACTTAAAATAATAAAAAGAAATAAAATAGAGTCTGATAAAGGAAATAAAACAATAAAATCATGTATTATATAAAAATATATAAAAACAAAACTTCATAAACATTTTAAAGATAAAATAGAAATAAATATAAAAATTTAGAATCTAGATTTTATATTAGCGTTTTAAAAAACTTACCAATTATTAAAAAAGAAATATTTACAAAACATTAATAATAAGGTCACAAAAGATTTTTAATTATTTAAAAAGAAAATTACGAACTAACTGAAATGATACGTAGATTAAAATCATAAATAATAATAAAAAACAAAAGTCATATATTTATTATACTTGAATAATTTTGACCTAACTTGTTTTGAATAAAACCCTAGCCTTTGAAGTGTAGATAAAATAAGGAAAAAGGATGTTAAGAAAAGAGAATAATTAATAGCAATAAAGATGATGTGAAAAGGTAAAGTGGGGGGGTGGTGTAGAAGGTGTAAGTGGGAGGCAAAAGAGGTCCATGACAGCCATGGAGTTCTCTTATCTGGGAAGCAACTTCAATGGAATTCAGCACAATCATTTTTCGGCACTCATCATCCACTTTCTTTTCCTCCTTTCTCAATGCTAAATATCTCACCAAACTTTTCCTTCACCAGAGAATCAACAACTCTAATTCAATATTTATAGATCTACACTTACTTTTGGGCATAGGAAATCAAAGAAAGAGGGACATAAAAAAAAATGAAAGACAAAATTAAAATAAGGATTAAATTTATAACGAACCAAAATGCTTACTTATATTAAAGCAATATATGAGGTCTTAATGTTTATATTATTAATTTTATTACATTATTAAAATAATATTTTAAGAGGGTAAACATAAATATAATAATTAATTAGTTAAGATACTTTGACTCCTATGAACTTTAATCTTATAGTTTCTTAGTTGAGGAACTCTCTTGGTATCTTATACCTATTCTTGTGTAAAATACATAATCATAATAGTCAAACATACATATAATAGAATAAATACGATAAGTTAGTGATATAAAATAACATATATGAATTAACAAAATATAGAGAAGATATTTAATACAATCACACTCAAGTGTAAGGATCTACTTAAGGTTTTACACATAATAAAATTCACACATCACAAATAAGACTGACACTTTCTAAAAGACTGTTATCTAACACATATAAGGCTAACACTTTATGTATCAAAACATGACCTTTGTCACAACCAATTAACTGAGTCTATTTCATCTCAACGTCATTCCCTCGCTACTCATAACCAACACCACATCAAGGTAGTCTCATCGAACTTCCTCCTTTGAGTAACTAATGAGACCTTCATCGACCTCTCACCATATTGGTTTCAATCTACATGACATTGATCCACATTAAGGTCTGGATACCTTAAGTCATATCTCTAGATTCATACACACTAATCTACCACATGCCACATTCAATTCATAACTATCATAACTCTCTTTTCCAATATACACCGCCACATGCCCACTATCATACTTAACATTCTCGAATCACATCTCATTCCTCATCATTTAATACACTATACTTCAATTCTCTCTTCATAAAATCTCTTGTTGAAATAAGGGAATTCGTTCAACAAATCCCAATTCTGCTTAACGAAATTCAACTCCGTTCAGTAGATTGGATCTAGAGAGAAATCCTAAAACTGGGATAAATTCGCTCAGCATGGCATTAATGCACTCAGCGCAGCGGATTTCGCTTAACGGATTAAAACCCAAGAGTATCCTTAAACCTCTAGAACCAAATCCGCTCAGCGAATTCAACACCACTCAACGGATTCAGCACCGCTCAACAGATTTTATGCAGATGACAAATTATACAGAAAATTAAACTCACTTTTGGACTCCAAAATAAGGACTTTATATGAAATTTTCACTTGTAACCAATTTAAAATCACTCCTCATATGTTTGTTTCACAAAAGTTTTGTAAAAAATGATGAGTCAGACTTTCTACACAAAATGAGATCTACCAATTTTTATCAACATCAGCATATCAGTTTAGTCTCCCATCCAATTCCCATCTAGAACATAAAATGTGCAAAACAAAACCAATCCAAAAATTCATTCAAATCATGTGCGAGAATATTTCATTTATCACCAATTTCAACATTTCAACGATACAGAATCCACTTAACACAAAATACTCATCAAGAGACATTCAAATCCACAAAGTCCTAAATTGAACACATACAAAACAAAGTCCAGTACCATATAGATTTGAAATCAACTCAATAGGAAATTTCTCTACTTAGTTCAAAATTCAATCCCAGAATTTATAAGTTTCCTAAATTGTTAATTAGTTTCCCTTATCTCAAGAAGTTTTCCCAAAATCAGTTTGCTACCTCCACAAAGGGTAAAAATCCTAATTTTCCCAAGAGTACCTAAAGACCAAATCAACCACATCATTATGGACCTAATCTAGCATAAAATTACATGGAAGAAGAAGAAGACACATGCATGGGGGTCCCAAATGCCCAAAACAACAACCCCACACTAACCCTAAGAAGAAATTAAGTATTGAGAACTTATCCAAATAGAGATTTCAATCAGTGTGCTTGGATCTTGAAAGAGATGAAAAATGAGAAAAAAATATTAGAGAGAAAATAGATGGTTTAGAGAAAAGGTTTCTAAAAAGATAATGAACTTTAAAATAATAAAGGTTGACAGGTTAAATTTTTTTATTTATAATTTTTTTTAAAATTTTATCAAACATTTTCATCCTTCACTATTTAAGTCACTAACCCACCAATATTAATCCACACTATGTCTTTAATGTCTTTTCCTTTTCTTTCTAAAGTATCTGAAATTTAATTTTAATTTTTTCAATTTTCTTTTCAATTTTTTAAATTATAAAATGTATTAATTTATTTTATAAATGCTATTTAAATTAATTTTTAACTATAACATTTATTTATATTATTCAATAATTAAACTATATATATATAAATAAAAAGGTGAAATATAAACTTTTGACATAATTAATATAAATTATTATTATTTGTATAAACTAATATTATCTAAATAATTTAAAATAATGCATTTCAAAATTAGAAAAAGAAAAAGAGAAAGTATTTTAAAAGAACTAAAATTGATCTTAAAAACTTAAAAAAAAAAAAAAATTAATATGTTTTTACCCATTGAATAAAAGTGAAAGCTAGCAAGACAAAGTATATATACAAATATAGTTTATCCCATCTCATTCTGAACCCGCATCATACTTGTATTATACTGCAGTATGTAAATGCAAACTCAATCAGTATGATTGAAAGACAAAATCGATGTAATTTAATAGAAAAATGGATGAATTAAAAAAAAATGAAAACTAATTATATGATTAACTGGAAAGAAAAAAATTTAAAAACAAATAAATTAATAACTTAACTGTTTTTTTAGTTTCATTATTCATTTAGTTATTTTATCCAATTTGTTTCTACTCTTAATAAAAATATTCTATTAAGTCCCTCAATTTTATGAAACACAATAATATTATCATTTTTAGTTAATTACAAAATCTTTAACAAATAAATTAATAATTTAAATATAATATAACTTATAACAAACACATACTCACAATTTATAAAATTAACCACCTTCATTTTAAGAAAAAAAAAATAGATGGTTGCATTTTAAAAATTAAGAGACTTGATTAAATATTAAAAGGGTTATATTATTTCATTTTAAAAAATAAACTTAACTGAAATTTTATTAATAAATATATCAAGATGAAGAAAATAATAAATAATATTAGAATAAAAAGGTAATTAAATAATAAAATAAAAAATACAGAAAGTTAATTACATTGTCAGTAATCATTAAATATGATATAGAGAGAGTTAAGGTTTTAAACTTCAATCGAGATTGAATCAATGTATCATTTATAAAATGAGCACATGCTTATGATTATAATAATAACTATATAATGTATAATATGTATATAAAAGAGAATGTGAAAAATGCATCAATATAGCGAATCATTTAAATCCCTGTGATTAAAATATGTTTATAACCCACATATTCTAATGCTACAAATTAGTGGCTAATGTAGAAAGAATATTTTATGTTAGATCATGGACGAGTAATGGTTTTACAAGAAACATATTTTTATGAATATAAACTAATTCTCTACATTAATTATTGTAATCGATATAGTATGAATAAATAAAAGTACTTACAATAAGAATTAATGTTATATCTTCATATTAGATCGATTACATTAACAATTAATATATATATATATATATATATAGATAGATATTATAATAAGGATTAGTGTTAAATTTTGATACTATATTAATTACCCTAAGTATATGAGTGAATTCTTAAATACAAATTAAATAAAATATATCAAAAAAGGGTTAATTATACCCATTATGTTTATATAACTTGTTTTGATAAAGAGTGGGGATTGAAGAGATTAAAGATACTATTTTTCCTAATAGATATATTTATCTGATATATTTATTGTATGGTTGGCATGATTAGTTCAATTTATTTGTTGGGAAAATTTTACATGGATTAAAAATGATGCCGAATTATAGTATATAAATGAGGTGTAAACCTCATCTTCTAAACCAGTTTTGGGGGTGAGTTAGGCTCATAATTACTTTCTACATGGTATCAGAGTCTGATTAATAAGATTGTTGGCCTAGATTAGGCCACTTGTTAATATACTGAACCTTGGTTGACAGGTTGTTGAGCTTAGATTGGACCACCTGTTAATAGATTATGATCTCCTTCTATATGGTTTGAGGAGTCCTGATTGTTAACAAACTGAACCTTGGTTGGCAGATTGTTGGGCTTAGATTGGGCCACTTGTTAATAGATTATGATCTCCTTCTACATGGTTTGAGGAGTCCTGATTGTTAACAAACTGAACCTTGGTTGGCAGGTTGTTGGGCTTAGATTGGGCCACCTGTTAATAGATTATGATATCTTTCTACATGGTTTGAGGAGCCCTAATTGTTAACAAAGTTGTTAACAGACCACTATGTAGAGCCTTGATTGTTAGCAAGTTTGTTGGACCTAGATTGGGTCATCTGTTAACGGGTCACGTTCAAGTTGAGAATGACTCCTCGACGTGAGAGGAGGGTGTTGGGAAAATCCCACATTAACTAAAAATGAAACTGAATTATAGTATATAAGTGAGGTATAAACCTCACCTTCTGAACTAGTTTTGGGAGTGAGTTAGACCCATAATCAATTTTTACATTATTTGAAAGCAAATATAGGTAGGTCATTTAAATTTGTTTTTATCTATTAAATTTTGAGTTAATAATAATAATAATAATAATAATAATAATAATAATAATAATAATGTATTATTGTACATACATTTGTAAGATATCTTTGAAATAATTTTGGGTAATTAGATGTTGAGTATAATAGTTATACAATTATTGATTTAGATCTTTAAGAAATGAGTTTGAATTTCAAGATATATTAAATTAAGTTTAAGAACCAAAATCAAACTATAGAAACATAATCTCTATCCGTAGATGGTCTTAAAATATAAAAAATAGGACTCAACCAATTATAAAATAAAAATTTAAGAAGAACACATGAACATAAAAATAAGTATGAAATTGTTTTTGAATAATTGACAAAATCAATAAAACAAAACATAGACTTATAAGAATGCATGATAATACAAATGATATAGAAACACAATAATCAATTAGAATTTGTAGATCAAATTTCATGAATGAACATAAAACCCACTTTGATTCCAACAACTCAAGGCTAACACACATGAGCAAGTATCAAAAGAAAACTAAAATATGCAAAAGATTTGAAAATGATGAACACACTACTTGAATAATCAAATAAGTGCAAAGAAAAATTGTCACTTCAATGTAAAAAATTCAAAATAAGATTTAAAGCGAGAGATTCATACCTTCAATAAATACTCTTGACCAATTGGGAGAAAAAAAAGACTTAAATTTATTAATTTATTCAATGAGTGAGTTTACAAGAGGAAAAAAAAAAATGCTTAAAAGAAGTCATAGCGAAATTCTAACTTCAAATGTTAGATATTCGATGTTTGTTTCCAAGTTTATGATATGTTGTGTCTAAACATCTTATAGCTTATTATTTGATGTAAACGCTCTAATTGTATTATTTATATCTTAAGAAACAAACAAATGTTATAACTTGTAAAAATTTTAAAAATAAAATTTTGTTTATTTTATTTATACAAGATATAATTTTCTATGCTAAGAAGACAACTAGTCTTAATTTTCTATTGAAAATCTTTAATTATTCTCCTAGTTTTTCTTTAGTAGTGTTTATGTTTTTCTTTGAGTTTCTTCTTTCTTGTTCTTTAGATCTAGTCTTAATAATTACTCTTATTGAATTCCTTGATTGATCTCCTATTCATCTAGGTCCTTATCAATTATGAAAGATGTAACTACAATCTAACTATATTTATTACATAATTTCACATCATTAAGTTATAGCTAATATATATGTTAAGAATATATGTATATTAATCAATTAATTCTCACTACTATAAAAATGGGATTCAATGTCATAAAACAACGTCGGTTATAAATCTAATCGACGTTGTTTTACACGCGGTGGCAAAATTGTAAAAATAACTACATTTTCCACGTTGGTTACAAATACAACCGTCATCGAAAGTATAACAACGTCGGTTATTGATTTAAACGACGTTGATAGTCATTAAATAACGTTGTTTGTGATTAACCGTCGTGGAATTGTTGAGTATCAACGTCGTTTGTTATTATAACTAACGTTATATATTGAATTAACGTTGTTTTTTTTAGTAACCGACGTTGATGGTTATTATTTCAGAGCTCGATTTCTGCTATTTTGTTGCGCGCTTTCCCCCTATCTCCCTCTCTCGCGAGTCTCTCTTCTACTGCCACCACTTGTGACCACCGCCACCACCGCGACGACCGCCGCCAGTGCTTGTTTCCGTCTTCTGTGCTTGTTGCCATTTCGGAGATTCGTGGTTCGCCACCTACTGGTAAGGGTTTTCTCTCTTCTACTGCCACCATTTTAAACCACCGAAGTATTTGCCATTTTGCTCTTCTTCAAGTAGAAACTATTTGCTCTTCTCATCTCTCCATGTGAAATTTATGTTATTCAAATCCTGTTTACATAACATTATACGTACGACCTGTCGCCGTGGCTCATCCAAACGACCTGTCGTTTACCAACTTTCCCAGCGGGGAAGAGAGCCGAGGGTTTGTCGACACAGATTTCCATGCGACCGTACTCCTGCTTGTGATCGACGCGGACGTCGCCACCGAGGCGCTGGACGAGGAGCTGGAGGCCGTAGCAGATGCCTAGGACAGGGACGCCGTGGGAGCGGGCCCAGGGGAGGAAGCCATCGGGGAAGGAGGGGGAGTCGGGAGTGTGAACAGAGTGGGGGCCGTCGGAGAGAATGACGACGGAGGGATTGAGGTCGGAGATGGTGGCGAGGGAAGAGGTGCCGGAGATGCAGAGAGAGAACACAGAGAGACTTCGGATGCGACGCGTGATGAGGTGCGTGTATTGGGAACCGTAATCAAGTAACGTCGGTTATTTAAATAACCGACATTGAAATTTTAGGATATAACGTCGGTTTCTCCCTTAATCGACGTTAAATTTAACGACATCTCATTCAACAACATTACGTTAACCGACATTAAATGTCCAATATAATCAATGTAAAAAAGCCTTTTTTAAATAGTGTCTAGATATGAGCGATGTTAATTTGTATGGATTATTTAAGCTTCAATCCATAGTTTCCAAATAAATAAAAAAACATAAAATTCTAAACATACATTCAGTAGTGGTGTCATCAAATTTAGAAAGATAAAGTTTGCATCAGGTTGAGTTTGAACTTCGAAAGCTCAACTCTACATCACTCACTCGTAAATAAATAAGGTATAGGTTTTATCCTTTTCCATTTTACACTTTAGACTTTTACTCTTGAAAAGGGAGATAACACCTAATGAGTTTGGAGAATAATGTTTAGATTAATGATTTACATATTGGAATGCTATGTATTATCATTTAAGGTAAGAAATAGAGTAAAGAACGTCTCATGTCTACATCTTATAAGAATTGTGGTTAGAAAAATAATTTTTAAGTCTTTAATAAAATTTTGTTAATATAATAATTCTTATAAATTATAATTTAACTATTAATTTATTTTTTGTTTGAATTATTTTTAGGATCGTTGAATCCTAATTTTATAAATTGTGTTCATTGAAATTTTAGGATTTAATTTATGTGAATTGTGTTGAATTAAATATGAGAAAAATAAAATGACTCTATTTGACCAATTAAGATTAATAATTATTTTTTTATTAAGGTATAATATTTAGGATCTAAATTATTATAGAGACAATAAGTTTTTTATCTCAATTAATAAATAATTAATAAATAAGTATGCAAAATCGATTGGATTTTAATTGATACCATAATAATTTGATTAATTTTATTTAAATTTTGTTTCTGAGATTTTGATTAATGTGTTAAGATTGATGGTTTGATTGAGGTCTCTCA